>VYXH01004672.1:2911787-2935590 GCA_013397275.1 Burhinus bistriatus | reverse complement strand
GAAGGACAGGGAACTGCTGGAGAGGGTACAGCAGAGGGCTACAAAGATGATTGGGGGTGGATCACCTTTCTTATAAGGAAAAGCCAAGGGACTTGGGTCTTTTTAATCTGGAGAAGAGAAGACTGAGGGGGGATCTCATCAATGCTTACAAATACTTAAAGGCAGGGTGCTGGGAGGATGGGACCAGTCTTTTTTCAGTGATGCCCAGTGATAGGACAAGAGGTAACGGGCACAAAATGGAACACAGACAGTTCCATCTGAACATGAGGAGGAACTTCTTTCCTTTGAGGGTGGCAGAGCACTGGAACAGGCTGCCCAGAGAGGTGGTGGAGTCTCCGACTCTGGAGACATTCAAAACCTGCCTGGATGCCATCCTGTGCAACCTGCTGTAGGTGTCCCTGCTCTGGCAGGGGGGTTGGACTAGATGATCTCCAGAGGTCCCTTCCAACCCCTGTGCTTCTGTGATTCTGTGATTCTCAGATTTCTCCAGAACACGAGTAAACAAAGCTCTAGACAGCATGGTCTGAATTTGATGCTGACCTCACCTCAAGGAGATACTTGAACTAGATGACATCCCAATGTCCCTTCCAACATGTATTATCCTCTGAGTGGTTGCTTCTAGGATCTGCTGCTTCTTTCGGGAGTGCTGAAAAATATTCCACTGCATTTTTCATAATACTTCCCTGGTGCATTAAGTCCCTGGAGTATGAAACAGAATTCAGGTTTCCCCCAGTCCCTTGGGGCTGCTCTCCACTCTTCAGGGAATGGGACAGTTGTCCTAAAAGACATATTATGATAATTATGTAATTAAAGTCTGTGACTTAATGCAGACTTTCACATTGATTTGCATAAGAAATCGTGGTTCTTCCTAACTTCAGTGAGCATGATTGTGTCATTTTAATATTGTTATTTAATGTTGTCTTCCTGTGTTCAATTTCTATGTTGTGGAAACAGAAAAGCCTAAGACCAGATATTATGGAATCCCCTGAGTAAATTGCAGTTTGCAAGAGGTTATCAGCTTCCTAGCACAGACCTTTGTCCCTTCAGCTAATTAAAAGGGTTGTTTTGCTGACAGCCACTAGGAGGTGATGACACAGTTTGTGCCATTGGGTTTTATAGTGCTTTGCTGAGAGCAGAGAAAAAATGACACTTGGAATAGCAATAAATCTCACACTTGCCAAATGCTAAATCCATATGTCAGAAACATGGTAGCATTAGTTTAAGGAGAATATGATTTTCACAGCCTAACAGGATTTGGAACGCTATATTTTCCTAACTTCAGTTTTGGAAATAGTGGGCTGATTTTTGCTGAAAATTTTCAGTAATACTGCTTTTGAGGCTCCATGGGAAATCTTACTTTGAATACTCCAAGTGGAAAAAGTAGGAACCAAATCCTAGCATTTTACAACGGAAATTTTTGGATAGTATAAGCAATACTGACTCTACCTTTAACTTAAGTGGTTAAATAGATGATGTACCAGAAGATAGCATTCAATAACATGCAATAGTGCTTCAGAGTTTTGCGCCAATTAAATACGTCCATTAAGACTGTAGGAGACTTCTCCACTGTGGGTTTTACATCTGCTCTTGACAACTTCAATTGTTAATGTTAATTACAATTTTTCTTTTCACTGACACTCTAGCTCTATACTGGGTTAGGACTCTGTTATGATAGGTTTTTTATGGTCCCAAAATAAGGCATTAGGTGAAAGAAAGTGAGAATAAAGGGGAGGAGGAGAGGATAACAATGGAACATGAACATTTCTTTTAGATACTCGTTCACCAGAGAGACATACAGTCTCAGTGGATGAATTTTAGTCCTAATTAGGGCATTGTCAGTGGAACAGTTATTGTCCTAATCAGGAACTGTGGCAGACAGGTGGTTTGTTAGACAGGTTGTAAAGGATACACAGTGCATAATAAAGTCACCAGAGACCAGACAATGTACTGATGTTGATCCTAGTGCTCTTTCCAATGCTGCCCTTTGCACTGAAATTTGGGGCTTATCCCTCTAATAAATATGCTCCTAACTGTATAACTATGACCTTTGAACACCTGTGTTAACATACAACACACTTCCACTTGATGCCAGGATAGCATAAAGAGCCTTACAAGAAGAGTGTTATTATTTTTGTCACCTGCAGAATATTAATACAAATATTTATGTTGTGCCAATAACTGTTAAGTGTTGAGTGGTTTATGTGCTGACCACTTGGACCCAGTTTTACAAGCTGTTATGTGCCTGTATTTCATTATAGGAAGAATGTACGTACCTCACAGTAACAGAAAAAAACCCACTAAAATTCTTCCAATAGCCATAGCAGTTGTATTTTTCATCACATGGTTTCTATAAGCCGAACTGTCTAAGTCTAAGTGAGCCATGATCCTGGGGGGCAAGAAACACTATTTCTCTTCTACTTAAGGCTGCCTGAGATTTTCCAAGATCTTACAGCTAAGTTCTCCAGCTCAGAGCTTGCTTAACATACATTAATAATGATAATTTCAGCAACTGCAGTGGTGAGAAAACTCAACTAGTAGGATGTGCCGGGGAGAGTGGATTCATGCCCTTTTTCATACTGAGTACAATTATACTGCAGCTACCGCTGTCCTGCACAGTGCTTACACTACTGAGTCACAGGTAACACTGGTAATGGAAAATTCTTTGTTCCTTCTTATGAACTTGTGGGATTATTGCTACAAATTGCATAAGATTTATTTGGCATCAGACAGAGAGAGTAAACAAGAGAAAATGCAGTTTTGTGGGCTACTGCTACAAAGCTGAGGAGTCCTGGATTCACAGGGATTACGTTATTCAACGTTATTCAAACTTTACAGAAAGTTCCTGACAAAGAAATATGGGAAATTATCTAGTTAAAAAACTTTCCATAGGAAATACTATTTGTGTATCTCCATTGTTTTCTCTGGTCTTCTCTCTCGGTGCACTTTGTTTCTTTGTGCCGTACTTACCTTTTTCTTTTTTTTTTTTTTCTTCCCCTCTGTGTCAGAAACTTATCTCTAATAGGTTTAGGGCTCTTAATCTAATAAAATACAATGCCGTCTCAGTTTGGCATTGAGAATACTAGTGATTCATTTCTAACATCGCTACTGCAGGACAATTCTTTGCTACTCATGCTTAGCTTTCCTCCCTCTGCCATGTTCATATTGTGCTACATTAAGAGCGGACCCGGCAGAACAGGTCTGTCTTTATCCTGATAGTGTTGCAGCGAACATTCCCCATCCTGCTTGCTGTGCACAGAAGGGATGGGAACTTATTAGGGAGGCAGCGTTTAGTTCAGGAAGGTTGTGGGCTTGAAAACATGTGGTTCACAGAGATTAGACTCCCATATTCCACCTTGTGACTTGCTACACATCAGGTTAAGACACTTCAGATGCTTGCACATTTATTTTAGAGTGGTAAAACACTTGACAAATAAATATTTTGGATAGGATCATTGATCATGACTGGGAGTGTGGTTACATAGGAGCTTTCAGAGGTCATCCTCTGAACAAGAATGAATGAACTGAGGTAGACTTCTTTAATCCATGAAAATCCAAGAACATTCAGCCAACTGGCCTTGTTTTATTTCTGAAATTATTTCTCAAATTATTTCTAAAATTATTCCATGTTGTCCACAATTTGGTATGTGCTTCCCCCCCCCTTCCCCAATTTCTCAGTGCTACATTAATAAAACTGCTGCTTGGCCTTCTGGTTTCATGCTGAGACCTATGGGAAATCAGTAAATTGCCTAGTATGACACCAGACCATTCAACTAACGTAGGGGAAACCTTCAGTGACATAGATCCAGCATACCTAGCCCCTGACACTTGATCTGGCTCACATCCATCAGAGATGATGTGTAGAGAGTGTGGTCTTGCAGGCAGGTGTGTCCAAGCTGGTGGAATCATTTTAGGAACAATTCTTCTGTGATAAATGACACCAAGGGCTGAATGAGAAACCGTATGTTGTTAGGCTTATGGAAGGCAGACAAGGAACTGGGAGTCGCTTTTCTAGTGAATTCTGTGAGACTTGTGCCAATAACAGCTTGGAGCTGAGAAATAGGAAGTGGAAGTTGGTTGACCTTCTTACTGAGATTGATATAATCAAGGACGTTAGTAGGGATGTGTCTACAACTTAGGGTCCAGGTCTGGCATCCACACAAGGAAAAAGGTTCAGGCAAATTTTCACACTGAGACAGATTCAGAAAAAAGCTACAAAGACTATCTGGTATCCAGAAAACTTGTCTTTACTGTGAAAGACTGAGGAAATCCAGTCTATTTAATTTATCCTCCTGGCGTTTGAAAAGTAACTTATTAACAGTCTAAAAGTTCTTTTCTCTACTATAGGAAATCTCTCTTCTTGCCATCTAAGTATTCCGCCTAGGAAACTGAAAATGTTTGTGTCTAAGAAAACATTTCTGATATAGGACAACTTTTTAAAACAGGAAAGTAATAGGGCCAAATCTGACGTCTGGTTGTCTGACAATAGAAATAATTCAAACTGAAATAACTTCAAGCTTGTCAACACTGAGAAAGTAATGTTTTCCAACCAAGATTGACTCTTCGTCATGATTTCTTAAGGTTGTGTTCTAAGTTAACCAGAAGTAACTAAGGATCACTACGCCAAAACTTAGATAGTTAAAGAATAATATTTTAACGTCAGTATTGCAAATACATAAGTGATAAACACTTAATTTGTTAATTTCAATTTACTATCTGTAAATACAAGGTCATCTAAGGAGTTAGCTGTCAACAGACCATTACCTGCCACTGTCTGCCAATCATCCACAGATGGTCCCATGAAGTCCTCCCCGTTAATGCAGGTATTATTAAGTAGTGTATAACAGCAGAGGAGTAAAAATTAAGCCCTGTAGTATCTCCAGAGTCAATGGTCAGATGGACCTTAACACGGAAGCTGACAACCTCACCCACTGTGATTGCCAAACAGTTGTTATTTACATACAGCTCGTTTCTGCATGGTGAAAAATCTGACATGTGGTTGTGAAGGTCTTCTAGTGGTTCAGTTGCTATGAGATAGGAGGTTTTGCTTTGATGCAGATAATAAACAGCTGTTTACACAGCATTTTTGCACAGGCTCTAATAGGATCACTTTGCTCATTTGTGTTTTTTTCCCACTAGTTGCACTGCGTTAACATCTGTCAAACAACAAATAGCAATACCTGAAATGTATGAATATTAATGAAGTTGCTATTTTCATCATGGGAAGGACATGAAAGTAAATCTCATAAAAATCTTTATTTTAATATATTTTCTCATTTGAGAATGATTGTCTATTCCTCACATGATTTCTTCACCTACATGTACTTGTGAGAGATTTTATCCCTTAACTTGAAAGCAGAGTTATCATGACTAACCCCTAAATGTTTTCATGATTTCTTAAGTCTTGAGGTCACATGTTATGATCATGTGGTCATATCTGACATAACACAATTCACATAATTTCATTAGGTAATTCATGGACTTATTTATGTCTTCTGGCTGATCTAGAGCATATGATTTGAGAAAGGTACAGCCAATCTGGTATGAAAGGCCTCAAGTGAGAAAGAAAACACCGCATCCATAATAAGTTGTTCCAGTGTTTAATCACCCTTGAAGTTTAAAAATGTGCATCTTAATTGTAGTTTGAATTTAGCTCTGCTTTCAGTCATTGAATCTTTTCTAATGCCTTGATCTGAGGGTAACAAGTTAGAGTGTATGGTGTGTGGCAATACAGTTGGAGATACATCATAGCATCTCTCTGCAGCTTTTTGGCATCGTTTAGGAAGTTTGAGAATTGTAAGTATAAGAACTCTTATCTACAAATCTGCCTGGAGTCCTAGTGCAGCTACAAATACCCTGTGGACAGTGGGTCACTAAAATGCTTTCTGGATGTCTTATCCAAATGATTCACCACCTATAGCATATTTCTCGTGGACACTGTGGCGGCCAGCCTCTGCCCAATATTTATTTGTTGCGTGTCAAGTAGAAATGTGCACTGAGTGCATTAGCTCTTGCCCATTTGGAGCTTTACATGAGCAGTTTAACAATATTCCTGCTTCAATGACTTTGATATAAAAGCCTGATTCTGTAATGCTTTGCTGCTGTTATAGGATGATAATGAATACAAAAAACTGCAATGCAGGTATGTTTTCTTGAAAATAAGTATCTGTAGTAATTTAATATTGTACATAGTGAAATTGTAAAATTATCTCAGAGTTATTTAACATTTATGGTTTTCTAGAGCTGACAGACCTAAAGTAAGTAAAACAACCGCTCTTTCCTGTTTTCTTATGAAAGCTCCAGTTTTTATTCCTGTAGCCTCTTTACTTTCTTTTTCTTGAGCAACATAATCTGTTTGTAGTATGCCAATTTTTTCCCAAAATTCTACTGAACTGCAATTCGTGAATAACTACTAAAGATCAGTTGACATTTTTCAACTTTTTTTTAAAAATGAAAAATATATTTTAAAATGTAAGATTTATTTTTTAATTGAAAACAGTATACATATATATATAAATCTAGAAATTGATTAAAAATCAATTTTTTTCTCAGTCTTTCCTCTTTCCTCACTCCTATCATTTGGTTTTCTGATAAGGATCCTTGGAAATTTTTAAGAAATGCAGGAAATTATAATTAAAACTACTTTCCCCAGCATGTCTCTTAATTACATACTTATTAACTCTGAAATAAACATTTCTGGTCACTTTGACCTTATTAATTCCAGGACATGTAGACTTGTGACCATTACCTCTTTCTAGACCCAAAATATCTTGTGTTTTATAAAAACATACCAAGGCAACATTTTCAGATTAATCTGAGTGGATATTTCCAGCTGCCAGACTTTTTGGCATCTCAGCAATCTCTAAAAGTTAAATGTGTCTTCCATTTGACTTATCAGAAATATATGAAGTTTATATTCTTGTTTTACATCCATGTTCCAATACGAGGAGTCTCATACATTGCTTCAGGTCATTTTACATATCACTATACAACAATTCATAAGTATGGTGAAAAATTTATTAGGCAGTACTACAGGCTTGTCTACAAGCCTCTTATTTTTGGATTATGGTAGGGTGTGAATTTTAAGTGTGATAGCTATTTCTGCCCATGTGCTGACAAGTGAGGGTATGGAGGAGTTGGATATTTGGCCACAGTATTTCCTTCTAAAGCTTTTATAACAACAGTATGGTGGGTTGTAAAGATCTTGCACAAAATAGCTACAACTTGAATCAGTACCAAGACTGTTTTTTGTCTGCTTTATTAAAAAAGATGTAGCTTATTGCTAAAAGGAAGTGATATGAATGTCAAGATGTTGCAAGATAGATATATGTTTCTACAGCACATTTAGCTGATGACTTTGTCCTGTAAAAAAGACAGGGTATAGCTGGAATTATCTATTACCTGGAGACATTGTAATTCTTTTATTATTCTAGGATAAACCATAAATCAGTCTCTTACAAAGCATGGAAATGATGCGTAAAGAAATGAAAGAACCTATTCTTTTTCTTTTTTTTTTTTTTTCACCCCCCTTCTTTTTCTTTTTGGAANTTTTTTTTTGTTTTTGTTTTTGTCTTTTATAGCAAAAGAGGCCACAAAGAGATGTGTTTTGCAGGACATTTTTAAATTTAGTATTTTATGTATCAGCAATATGTTATGATGGTGCAGTTTTACCCTACTTCTCAAGGTTGGACTGAAGCTTGCGGAGTTAAAAACCTCATATTTCTAGGCTCAGTACAAAGGTCAGGAAATATAATAGGGACCTACAGCAGACTGGGATCAAAAGTACTGCTTGAACAGTTTGTTTGCTGTTGGGTTTTTCGGTTTGCTTTATTAGCTGGTCTCTAGAAGCATAGTTCAACATTTTACAACTTTTGACCTTTCCTCTCTTCACTGCTTTGGGTGTCTCTGGTAGCTTTAAAGACAACATTATAGTTGCAAGAATCTTGAATTATCTGCTGTCTTGAAACAGCAATGCAATCTGGGCTAATCAGAGGAAAATGAATGGCTTTCAGGAAGAATTTCAGTGAGCACCATGTAGTGTTCAAAGTAGGGGTCTGATTCTAGCTTCAGTGGAGTTTGGCAGGAGCTGGGAGCATCTCGGCAGCGCCCTGCAGCTGCAAGTTACCAGCTCTGGAATTAACAGGCAAGTCCACTACTAGTGCCAGATTACAGCCCTCTCCCCTCCCTGATGAGTTCTCCTGGCACGACTGGTCCTGCAGTGCAAGGAGGAAAACATCACCTGTGAGGAGAGTGAGCGGCTACTGAGGAGAATCAAGATCTCCCGCATTCTGCTGAGTATGGTGACTTCAACACCCAAACGCAAAATCTTTACTTTGTGGGTGGACTTCCAGTGAGATCCCAGTAATGCAGGATGCAGTACTGGAAACCCGGCATGGTAGAGAGCCAAGACACTGCTGGTTGCAGGCGTATCTTGCAGTTGTGGAGGATGGCATCCATGGAGATAACAACTTCATAGTGCAGTGGGAATAAGAGTGACCCAGTATGTTTTCCCTGAGTTTGTCTAGGTCCCAGCTTCAGGCATTTGCCTCAGGGATAATGAAATCTGTTTTGATACTGCAGTAGTAGTCACCAAAATAAAGACCCCATCAGGAATCACTGCAAACTTCCGAAAATTATAGCTAAAACTACCAGACTGTCTTGCAGAGAGTTGCTTCCACATGTCTTCGTGTTAGTCTTAGCTGCTTGTGAAAATTTTGAAAAAATATATTCCATTATTAACGGGCACTAATCTCTGACTCTCAGCTGTAGTCAGTCTGTGTACTTGAAGCAGACATTACATTGTTTGTAGAGTTTTGAGGTGTCTTCATTAAAGGTATATTTGGCTGTTGCATGCACAAAATGAGCTCGTCAGAAAATATTATGACTGAATAAATTGCAAAATACTGGCTGTGGTTACACAATCTGCCCTGAGTGAAGAGTAAATCCAGGAAACTAAAGAACAATAAACTTGCATAATTGTCTCACTGACTTCAGTGAAGAGGAAAGTTGAGAGTAATAAGCAAAGCGTACTTGCTTCTCCTGTGATACCATCTCAAGTGAAGGAAGACTGCATCAATTTACTGTCTTTTACCGGCGTAAGACAAGGCAGTGACTTGGCAGAGTACCTACTGCTTTCCATTTGTTACTTTGGTGCTAAAATGAATGTCACGAGACAGAATTGATTTTCTTATTAGTAACATAACTTTGTAATAAGGAGACAAATCACCTAGTTTTCATAAAAAGCAATGATGCATCTCTAAAATTATGTACAAAGAACTTACACTGGCTAAATGTCCTTTTTTGGTGTTATGTGTCAACCTTCATTGTGTTGCTCTTCTCTTTGTCTAAATTGACTGAAATTACTTTTACCCATATTGTATAATAAATTTCAAAATAATCACATTTTGCTACAACATTTAGTGCCAAGTACTTTTCTGCACAGTGCAGGCTCTGTTTTTGTAAAAACTATGTCCCTAGCCACCTGGCAGCTCATTCTTAATTCATGTGCATTTAGTTACAGCTGGCACAAAAAGCAGAGTTTTCCAAGGACGCTCTGCAGACTTGCCCAGTGGAAATTATAACCTCTATAAAATCATTTCATGATCAAATTCTGTTTTCTCAGGTCTGTTTTGTCAGATCATGGCCTTGGGTAGAAGTACTGGAGCCACTGAGCTGCCCGGATGACATGTCTAACAAGAATTACACTGAAGGTAACCAACAACTCTTAAGTAGGACAGGTAATTCCATCTGTTGATTCCATTGTGGGGTCAACACTTAGGACATTCAATGATTCTCATAGAGACCCACTATCCATCCTCCAATTTTTTTCAGTTTCTAAACAAAGAGTAGTTGTGGTTTGTTGGTGGATTTTTTTCCTACAATTGCAGATTTTTTAATAATATTTAAGTAATTTGAAATTATGATTTGTCTGACAGATAAATCCAGAGACTTCAGCCCTTGAGAGTGTGCCAGAAAGTTAGGAAAGGTGTTAAAACCAGTACAGAATATCAACCTCTGAATAAAATAGCATATATAATGTAGTCAAATATAATGACCATCGCCTTAAAAATGTAAAATACCTATGGCCACAGAATTGTCCTTGTCACATGTAATAATGTATTTTTTCAGGCCTGTAATTGCAATAATTCTGTCTGGCCACGAGAGGAGGGCAACTGTTGCCCAGGAAGGTGACGTGATTTGTACAGACTAGCCAGGGAGGATGGTGGCAGCTGGAGGAACAGAACAGAGGCCTTCAGAGCTCCAGTTAAGTGTCCCAGCAATTCAGAGACAGAGATTTTCCACAATCCCTCTGACCCTCACTGGAGCACTCAGGGAGTTAGATACTGTGCAGCGCAACCAACAATACAGTAATGTGGTCTTCATTAATTAACTAAAGGTATCAAACAAATACCTAACACGTTCCACCACAAGTATCTTCTTATAATATTCTGTCTTAAACTGGCTGATATTTTAAAGTTTAGATTACTTGGATTATTTTCTATGTTAAAAGATATAATTTGAGATGGAAACTATGCAAGTGTGTAGTCTGATGTAGGATCCTTCAGTCAGAAAGTTCCCAAGTTGTACAAATTGGCCAGGTTCCTGGGTGTAAGGCATTGGTTTGCTCATGCTGGTATTCTGAGATTCTTAAATGAACAGCTAAAGCAGAACTTGAACACACCCTAATGATTTGCAGTCAAGTGGGGAGTGTAAATTTGTGTTGCTCATTTGCAACAGTATGAGTAAAAAAAACCACACAGTTAGATCATAGCTTGTGAAAGAAGCTGCATTTACGAAGAGAGAGATGCGACAAAGTTTTCAGTGCTTCATAAGTCAGAGAATAGAATCAAATGAAATTAGTGGAACTAGAAAGCAGTCACAATTCTGTAGGTTTCTCTGCTCATGCTATAGTATTATAGTAATCATGACAGAAACAGTAATGGTAACTGTATACAACTGAAAATTAGAGTGAAAATCTCCAATGAATGCATTTGCAAGCATGGACCTATTTGAAATCATAAAATCAGCCTGAAGTTTGAAGATGAGCAAAGAAAAGGTAGAATTTCCTGCAAATGCTTTGCAAGACATTGTTCTGACACTTCCCCCATGCAGGCAGTAACCTAAAAACCACATTATGCCATAATGATTTGCTTTGTGCTTCAGTATAATGAACCTCAAATTATCAAACCTCCAAATTAGCAAACAATAACCATTCCAAGCAATATTTCAAATGGAAAGTAGAATACATTTTCAGTTCAGGGTTGGATTTTTTTGGTTTGAAATGACAAATTGAATTAATATATACTTTGCTAAAACATCTCTCAGTTACTGCAAATGAACTCGATGTGATTTTTTTGCACCCAGTACTTTTTATATATCATTTTTAAAACTATCTCCATGTTATTTTCTCTACTCAGTTGCATAGATGTAAACCAGAAGTAATACAGCTAAAATTAACAATACTGTGATTCTGTAAAGCCAGCATAGAAGACGGAGTAATTAAGTTATGGAGCCTCTTTCTCTTCCATCTTATAATGGAGGAAAACCACTGCAAAGCTATTGGCTTAACTGGAAATCTATATCATTTACATGAATATGAACACAGAGTAGACAATTTGTTTTTATTTTCAATAGCCATGATAACTGAGGCCATATGTCCTACTATATAAAACATATGCTCTCCATAATTCCTGTCCATACAGAATTGGCATACATAAATTGCAGATTACAGTTCCAGTAGAAGTTAATTGCCTTCCGCCTTCTCTTTTTCTACTGAAGTGGTTTAAGGGAACAAAAGGTTTAGTTCAGCCTTTTGCCTGTTACAAAACCTGGTCAGATTAATTTCAAAATCTTGAAATGAAGCAGAAGTTAAAACTGAAAGGAAATAAAAGATGGTGCTGCCCATTCATTAAAACACAAAACTCTTTTATCTCAATACTAGTTATAACCTCTATTGTATAGGTGGCTACTACAGACCCAGGGCTGTCATTTGCAGTCAGGTTTTTAAATTTAAGCACTGACATGTGCACCAGATGCTTAAGCTCTGATCATAGTTACTGGAGAACTAGTCAGCATGGTCTGTGGATCCTAAAACGTTATTCATCTGACCAGCTGTGAGACATCTATTTTACAGTGAGTAGAAGAGTTTTTCTAGTCTGTGATAGACTTGCACTGAGAAATTTAGGTGTGTAGTTTGAAGCTAAATCCCACTCCAGATGACTTCATGTCTAATATTCTGAAACAAGTGTCCATCAGTAGTACAGGACATCTTTCTAGAATCAAAGTGAAATGTTTCAGAGACATGAGGCACCATTGGTTCCCCCTGATCCCACCAACACTGGTCCCTTTGAAAGGGCCATTTGAATAAGTAGCTAGAGCCTGGAGCTCAGGTACTTTTTTTCCTCCTCTTCTGCAGATCACTAGGTCTCTTATCAGTTCACCCTCACCTTCTAGCCCAGTTGCCTTAAAGGGAATGAAGCGGAGAATCCAGAAAAGGCACAAGAAGGGAGGAAGAGGCTTTCAACGAACTTCCCTCAGAAAGCAAGTCTAGCTAACATTGGCCCATACATTCTTTAGCACCTCCTATGAAAGAAGTAAACTGTTCCCATATCTGGAGTATTGAGAAATTATTCTCTTCCTTGGGATATCAAATATTGATGAAAGGGAACTGAAGGCACCCTGGCTTAGAAATCACTTTGGAAGAAACAGTCTTAACGATTAGGTATTTATACATCTTATATTGTTTTGTAAATAATACTAATAATTTCTAGTCATATTAATAATACCAAAAAAACCCTGCATGGTATTCCAAGAAATGTATGGAATTACAACGTTTTTATAGCTTACAAATTCAATTATAATGCATTAAAAATGTAAGGACTATAGTGTGAGAAAGACTCCAAAAACCTGAATATGTTTGCCCAAACTGTCTATCCCACAAACCTTCGGATTGAAGTGGTTAATTATCAGCTCATTTATTTTAAATATGATTTGCTATTCTTGGTTGGGCTTCCTCATCCATTATTTCATGTGCTGTTATTGAAATGTTTCCTTCAAAGAGTGTGTAAAATTATTGCTGTGTATGAAGTGACAGTGCTATCTTTTTTTTTTTTTTTTTCTTTTCAGTTCTAAGGAAAAAAGCTTTGATTCATGACTTACTGATGTAGTCATTTGTTCATTATTTCAGGCTGCTTATGTTCATTCCACTTCCCATAACACTTTCTATGGAGGCTATGTACGCTATGGATGAGTTTTCAGCGCTCTTCTTCCAAATTATTTGCTATTTATCTGTTTCTTAAAAAAGTTTCTCAAGACTGTGATAGCAAAGTAGTACTACCAAGAGGGTAGCTTTACTTTTACCTTTTCAGAGTTTACACAAGTCCAGACAGAGCTGCATGTAAGGGGTCAGGTTTATCCTTGTCTGATTGGCTGTTAACTAACTTAATCCATTAGATTCAATCCTCTTTTCTTCAAGGTAAAATTTAGCAAGCAGAGCAATACTCTGGTCTCCACTAGACTGCAGAGATCACTGGGGCAATGGTACAACAGCCAGAGCAATTGCTTTCTGTAACACTAGTTCAAAGGATGAGAGAACAAATCGCAGAACTTAGACCGTGTCTCGTCCAGCTATCAGCAGCATGCAGACCACAGGCACAGCACAGCCTTCTTGGTCATGGCTGTTTGAGAAAGCCTAATCTCAGTCGATGATTTCAGAGATCTACTTGTTTGATGCTTCGCTTTTCCCCGATTGTTGTGATGAACGCCGCACTTCACTCAAGAATGATGAATTCATTTCGGATATCTCAAGAGTCAGTGCTTATGGTTTCTACCTAAAGCTGATTCTACACGCCAGGGCTTCCTACATAAGTGCTAGGTATCACCTTGCTGACACTAAGATGCAATTTATCAGGAAAGTGGAAGATAAGAACTTTTGTACTCTGTGAACATCTTTAAAACCAATGCATACTTTATGTTGCTCTGGTAATCTTTACGTATCACATTTACAGAATATCCTTCTCAAGAATCATCTCAGCAGGCGCTTTAAAAAGAATTATGAGTATCACTGCATAGACTCCATACAGTCCATCTTGTTTGGGTTTAGTCCTGACTCTGTCAACCATTCAGTTCTGATTGATCCAGGAATATATCATGGTTTGTGTCTCCTGTTATGAAGATACGTGAAGGATCTCTCCCACATCTCTCTATGTCATAATTAAGATGCAAATTTCAGAAGAGGTGGAAATTTGTTCCAAATATTGTACAGATACTTTCCTCTGTTTTCAACACTGCCACAATCCCAGTGTCTTTTTTTGTTTGCTTTAAGATTAGCTTCACTTTATAAATGATAATCCAGACAGTTGTTTTATATATAAAAGAAATGGATTTGCTGTACCAATATAACATGATCTTAATTGTATTAGGCTACAAAGTCACAGACAAAAGCATGGCTGTTTTGTTCAGGCTTGAGATTAAAGTTCTTTTTCCTTTCTTATGGTAAACCCAATGACAAGGACATTTTGCAAATGTATTTGCCCTCAGCAACTTCCTTTTTTAAAGTCACAAATACAGTGTACTGCTTAAGAAAAAAAAAAAAAAACAAAAAACCCAAACAATAACAAAACACAACAGAACTTGGCCCGGTGCCATATAGTACATATATCACACAGGGTCCTGTGCAGGTCATCTGAAGTGCACAGCCCATTCTGAATTCCTTTAGTTTGCATGACTTTGTCCATCTTAAACTGATGATTCTGCCAGTATTTCTCAGCGTCCCCTGCTGAACATTTAAATCCGGCTTCCTCCCGCTTTTCATACTGATGCTAGCTTTCAACTTGATGAAATGAGGTCATAATTAAACAAAAAAAATCCCATACATAATTACAAAATAGCACTCAGCCTATCATTCAAGCTGCCTGCAGGCATTTTTAGATACTTGGGTTTTTTTGTGTTATGTGGCTTTTCTATAATACTAATAACTCTACTTTTCCTGTACATCTTTCTCTAATTCCTCTCAGATGATGTCAGTTTACAAGATTAGTTTAATTCTCTTAGATGTCTTTCCAGGACTCAGTGACCTCACTCTGCAGGAGTGGACACTCGGAATGTGCAAGTGTGCAGTAAACTTCCTGCCTCTTCATACCAACTATCCTGAGATGTTTTCTGCAAGTCCTAATGTGCAAGGGAAGGAACTGCAACGATGCCAGAAAGCTGCTCTGAAGTCCCTGATGATTCTCAAAATCTGTTTTGCTTGTGGGGTCATTCAGTTATGTCTGAAATTAGTTCAGTTATTCATTTTGGTTTGCAAGTACAAAAATAGAAAATATTTTGAAATCTGGGGCTGTATTCAAACTGTAATTTGAATAAATTGAATAATGGTTCTAACTGTGGGGTCTGGGGGCTGTTCCATTTTTACGTAAATGCTGAGTCTGCAGACTTGTGTCAAGACCTCCCTGCAGAAAACTTCAAAGGCATTCCTTCCAGGCAGAGAGTTTATTCTAGAACAGTGGAAGTTCCTCCGTGAGGTTCAAAGGGTCATTGCTAGAAAACTCATTATCTGTAGGGACTGATGACTTGAGTAAAAAATCTAAAAAATAGTATGAATATTGACCATACTCACAAGGTGACAGGATGTGGGAATTAGTCAACAAACAGAAGACGGGGAGTTGTTTGGGGGGCCAGTGAATGTGGTTACAGTGTAAAGAAAGAGATTTTTCAAGTATGACAAAAATATTTTGTCCAAAGTGTCTAAACTTACTTTCAAAGTCAAACCAAGGCTGGTGTCAAAACCACATTCAAAAGAGCTATGAGGGAAGATTCCACCTTGTTGGAAAAAAATCCAGAAGTGGTGTAAAGTCAGCCAAGTATATTTCTGTTAAACTTTCTTTTTTTCCTGTACTTTGTACAAGGGACAGACAGGATATCAGGATATAAGATGCCAGATGTGACAAGATTGGAAGAATGGAGCTAAGACAAAAAGCTTGCAACACTTCAGCTGGCAAAACTGCACAGAGTGACGGTATTTTAGTCACTTCAGTGTCCTGCAGGACGACGTTATCTTCCTCTGTTCTTGGCTGTACCATTCTTACATGTGGGTGTTTAGGATTATATCTCCTGACTGTACTCCACCAAGGAATATTGCTGGGTACAGGCTGTTCAGTACTGGGAATACTCCCGCCTCTCTAGAAAATCATAGTTTTCTTCTCAGTAGCACTGCCTCCTTCAGATATCCACAGTTGTCAACTGCTTGGTCCTTGTCTTCAGTGTGCTCCTGTACTCAGACCCATGTATGCCAAAAGATTAACTGAAGTTACAAGGTGATTAACTGTGACTGTTGGGTACCACCGCATACAGTTCCAGAACATAAAACAGTGAGAGTGTAACTTGCTTCTAAGAAAAGCAAAACTTTCTCAAAGGGTGATGCCAACCAAGAGCAAGACACAGCATGGCTGCTACTGACCCAGTAATATGACCTTTCTTCTTGTGCATATTCTGCCATGAATACATTTCAGCAAATGCATGCACGTATAAAAAAAATCCTCAAAAACATATCCCACCAATCTCTTTTCTCACAGACAAGGACAAGAAAGCAAACGTTTGACAGGCATCAATCACACTGCCTGTCACACAGTAGAGGTGAAATCTGTGAGAACCTCTGGAGGTGAGGACCCACATATGCCAAATGCTCAAGTCATATTTGTTATCTTCAACCTACCTATCAGTGCTAAATCTAGGGTACAGGTTATATTTAGCAGTCAGTATATTTAAGCAGTCAGTATGAATCCAAAGCAAC
Source organism: Burhinus bistriatus (assembly GCA_013397275.1). Taxonomy (NCBI): domain Eukaryota; kingdom Metazoa; phylum Chordata; class Aves; order Charadriiformes; family Burhinidae; genus Burhinus; species Burhinus bistriatus. The sequence goes on along the minus strand of VYXH01004672.1, from coordinate 2,918,804 downwards.
ACAACCCTATCGAAGAATAACTTATGTAAATAACTAATTTATATTAGTAAATTAATCATTTCCAGGTACTGTTGTCAGTACTACAAAATTTCTTAAATGACTACTTGGCACGCTTTCGGCCTCAGTCAACAGCCGGTCTCCCCAGAAATTTCTTTACAAAATTTGAGAGTTAACATAAGGCAGGAACCATTCCCAAAAATCAGACTAGATGTTCTGGAGTGTTTAGTAGTTGAGCAGAGACTGTTTTGTCCTATTTAGCCTTGGGAAGAGAGAATAGGTGCTGACACTGTGTCAGTTAACCAGTAGAAAGAGGTATATGCTGGGCCACTGGCCCAATACTGAATCAGAAGGAAAAATACTGGCAATTGTATTTCTTGCCATCTTTCATGCTAAGTGTCTATTTTCTGTGCAGCTTGCTTTCTTTACCAGCACAAAATGGTTGAAATGGTATTTTTTCATATTTTCATTTTGCTTGAATGCATTACTCCGTTCAATAATTAACTGAAGATGAAAAGAGCTATGTGTGTGTGTATAGTTCATAGTAAGTGAAAGTAAAGATGTAACTAAAACCGTCATTTCTAGACTTTTGCTGTCAATGACGACTGAAAGCTAAAAGGTCGTGTTTAAAAACAATGAATACTAGGATTGCTTTTCTGACTTTTATACCAGTAACTAGTAACTAGAGTACCAGTAACTAAATGGGAATGTATCTGGTCTGCAGATTTATGTTAGCGTCTCATCCTGTTAGTATCACATTTTTTAAACAAGAAATTAGAGTGAACGTGTGAGTTCTCATTGAAATGAATTTGAATATAACTATTATCATCCATGTGAGACAAAAAGTGCTTCGCACCATACTTATTTTGAGTTGAGAAGGAATCACTTTTCTTCCACTCAAGTTTTCTTACATTCCCCCTACATGAACGTAATTACACCAGAGGGAATGCTTCATCCTCTACATTTTGGTCCCTCAACTGCAGCCGTAAGTTTGATGTAATTTTAATAATATTTGTGCTATGTAATGACTTGTAATAGGCTCCAGAATGATTTTCCACTCTAATATGTACTTCCCCAAAGGATTCAACTGCAAAGCATAACTATCAGCTACATGAAAAGTAACTGCCATAGAGTCTGAAGCTTTCGAAGTTAATGCTGCACTACTAAAATATTGGAGTATCTCACTTTATTACATCAAACCCATCTACTTTATGCATAGCAGTTTAATCCCAGAATTTTTTTTAGCTAAATGAGTATGGCTGCTAGTTGTCATTGTTGCCTGATTGAATGTTTTACAACGTTATTCCAACCGTTATGATTTTTTATTTTATACTTCTCTTCCGCCTACTAAAGAGTGAAACTTAAAATCAACAAATTAAAATAACTGAGCTATATTCTGATGGAAATACTTTTGATTTTTAAAGCTCAAATATTTCCCAAGTGACTTGGGAAGTCACCTCGAAAATGTAAGTGCAAGTGAGCTGGATGTAAGATAAATATATGACCCACCTGCACCCAGTACAAATGTCATTTTCTTTTAAATAATGAAGTTTAAATATTCATAAGGTTTTGATTTTTAAAAATATCCAGGTACACTTGAAAGTTATTTTGCATTGTTCTGAAAGTAAAAAATATTTGAATTCAGATTTTCTTTACTTGTTAACTCTCTCCTTCTTTCTTCTTCCTTCTTAGATATTCATAAATTCACTCAGAGAAAGGAGATTTTATTTTTTTCCCTAATTCAGCTAGGCAGTTCTGAATGATCAGAGTATCTAGATATTAATGGTTTATAACACAAAACGGTGTAGTGTCTTAGAACTAGAAGTGTGGTGCAGCCTATGAGGATATGATATTTTAAACCAACTGTGTAAATACCAGCAGATAACTGTGATATTTCTAAAACTCTTGACTCTGAAAACTCCTGGATGAGTTTGAAAGCCATAGGTACAGCCGATATCAACATAGCTGAAAAGTTTATTGTAAAGGATATAATTATGAAGACAGATTTATGGGGCATCCTCCCAGTTGCAGTCTTAAAGAACTGAAAGACATAACTCCGTGCAGATACATGGCTGAAAATTGCAATCATGTGACGGGTTTCTATCTTTGATCACTAATTAAAGGGTTTTGCTTCTTTTCATTCAGCACTAGTTTCCTTCTCAATGGCCTGAAGTCATTCAGGTTGATCAATGATTTAATCATGTTATCCTTCCATCAGTTTCGTCTCAAATCCTTTTGTGGGATCTTTTACAGTTTAATAGAGCTTATTTTCAGGTTAGAAAGATCTGAAGAGTTCAAGATTAAGATCTAACCAGACCCCACATAGCCATCCAGTATTGACTTGCAGTCTTGAATGTAAAATCTCTAACTTTCATTTGAGATCTTTCTATCTCTTTTCACGGAGGCCCTCCCATTATAAGTCTATTTAAGGATCTTGTTTAGGGAGATCTTTTTTCCCTTGCTTTATTTCTCATTTTTCATGACAACCTTCAGTGTAGTAGCAGCAGGATTAAATCTCTAATAACATTCAGAAATTGCAAATTAAGTCTTCAGTATTACCATTTTTTCTGAATGCTCAAAATTTGCATCTGTATCTACGCCATTAAAGTACCTTGAAAATCTCTTGTCCGAATGGAACAAGATGCAGGACTTTCAATTTGCACTTATTTCAGCCTCCCTTCTTATAAACATTCTTCCTTAACAACACAGGACACAAGGAATGAGAAGTTACTCGCACTGATGCAATTATTTTAAATAGAATGAAATAATTCTGAAGTCATTTATGTGAGGTTAAACATTTTGACAGTAAGAGACATTATTGGGTAAATGGCTGTAAAACTGCTGCTTACCTTAGGATTAGGCCTTGCTTTCCCTAGTGTTGCAGGAAACCCCATTGCTTTGACAATCATTTTTGATCTTTTTCTGTACCTTTTTAATCTTTCCTGTATCTTATTAGTGAGACAGGGCTAAAAGAATTACATATAATATGTGAGATGTAGTGGTGACATACATTTAAGCAATGTTAATAATGATGTTTTCTGTTTTCTTCTTTATTGGCTTTCTGATAATTCCTAATATTCAATTTTTTAATTGCTAATTATTATTAAGTTGATGGTTTAATAGAACTATTTTTAATACAATTATAATCTCATTCTTGAATGGGAAGAGTAAGTGTAGAGCCCATCCCTCTGTATGTATGCCAAAGCTCGTTCAATTCCTTCTGCGTTACTTTGCATTTATCACCATCCAGTCTTGGCTGTCAAATTATTGCCCAGTCACTCAATAGTATGAGAACTTTCTGGAACCTCCACACATGATTTTTTGTTTTATTGTCCTGAATACTTTAAAATATCAACAAAATTTGTTCCTTTTCTAGCTCAATACAATAAAAAGCAGATCCAGATCCCACTGGGACCTAACTGGAATCTCTATTACAGAAAACAGCCATTGATTCCTACCTGTTGTTTTACCCTTCAACCTGGAATTAATTCCATTAGATTTTTGAAAATACTCTTAACAAAACTAATCTTTCAAGATATAAAAGAACCTTTTTGAAAATTCAACCACATCTTCAACTGGAATATCAGAGGTTACTGTTGCTCATTGGCTTTTTTATCTCTTCCAAGAACTCTAACTTGCTTATTTGTTAAATTGAAGCTTCAACAGTTGAAATAAGTTGCCTAGATGTATGTCAACATTTTGTACTGTCAGTAAAAGTTATAAATACTTATGACAGGAAGTTTCCTTCAGACTTGAAATCTGAAGTGAGAAGTCCAGAACACACTGATTAAAGAAAATAGATGCCAACACACGTAGCTTACATGTGAATTGCAGTTTTGGAAAAAAATTATTTAGGCTTTTCAGGATTGTTCTTAAAGGATGGCAATTTCCTCTTTAAGGAGTCCATGCAATTACACTGGCTTTTGAGACACCTCTTATCAAAATATTTCCCACATGTATTTTACAGAACTGTAGGCTTTTTAGGCTGTAGCATCTGCATTTGAGCTTTGCTCTGACTCCCTTAGGCCAAAAGCTCATGCATCATTATGCTACCTGACTTCTGAGGAAGGCAAGGGGGACTAACTCAGTAGTCATGGGATGATTCGTCCCCTCCTTATTCTCTTTTTATAAATAGGCCCAATGGTTTTGTTTGCTCTAATTTCTTCTCAAGTTTTCCCTGTAATCCTGTAGATTTGCTTTTGGTAGAGGAGGAAATTGAAAGGGACAAGAGGTTGGCCTGTTAGTTTTTTTTTTAAAGAAGAAAAAGGAGGGGGAGGTGTGCATGTGCATGGAACACTGAATAGGAGAGAAGAAAAGCATCAGATAATGAATAACAGGAAATTTGAACCATGTGAATAGTGGCAGAGGTAGCTGGTGTCTACAGGTGGTTTCTGTGCAAAGCTTCGGTGCTCCAGACAGCACAGGAGTGCCAGGGGAAAAAAAAAAAGAAAAGGAAAAAAAAGAGGGATCACGTAAAAAAAAAAATTGAGAAAAATATCTTTCTGGTTTTAATGAATGTTTTTCAACGTATGCAGATACAAAAAGCCTAATCCTTTGCAGCATCCACTGTACTGCCTTTTCCACTTCATTTTGTTTCTTAAACTTCTAAAATTGGTTTTATTTGTGTTCCTCAATTCAGACACAGGAAAGGACTGACTGCTAAAGACATTGTGAAAGCTTTAACTGCACAGCAGAAGACAAATACGGACAGTTTGAAACACCACCTATTAGTTGTCACTGTCTTTTTGTTAGTTTCTGTTGCATGTAGTTTGATTTCCTATCCTTGTCTTCCTTAACGTACAGAAAGATTCCTCTTTCTGTCTTGAAAGATCTCTTTTTTTTTTTTTAATGAATCTTCCAAGTTTTATAGAAATCATTATTCAAAGACATAGTTTGTTTCTTCCTGCTCAGTGTATGGACAAAGATTTCATCATTAACAGGTGCATGCATCTGCATAGCATTAATCCTCTTTCAATTTGGAGTAAGAAGGCAAAATTAACTGACTTTTACAGTTGCCAGGTTTGAAGGTGTCACTCTGGAGCGACACTGGAGTCTCTAAGACTGGAATCACATATGCTTTACCCTGTGTGGTGCTGTTAGATCAGATTACCTTAGGTTTTCATACAAATGACATAGTTGAGTAAGCTGAGAGTAGATCAATAGACAAATTTCTGTATATCAGTTAAAGCCTGTTGGGTGGATTAGAGTATGTTTTAAAAGGATTTTTATCTTTAAACATGCAAGTACTGTCATGGACTTGTGCAGAACTAGTCACATATATAATACTAGGCAGCCTCAGATTCTTTTTCTTTCTTTTTAGGTTTTGCCTTGATGATGCCAAAGAACATGTGAAAACAATTGATGAATGTAAATTTGTGCATCTTTTTCACCATTTAACTAATTGAAAATAACCATTTCACTTGGCAGCCAACATTCAGCACTAAGAAACAACTAGTACTCCAGATTTGTCATGCTGTCCAGTAAATATAATTTTTGTGGCTTTTTAAAAAATATATATAAACATAATTTTTCAAGTGCTAATTTCAATCATTATGTTTTGAAGGTCTTGTGAAGAAAACTACTAACTAATGTTTTTGTAGCAACAGCGTCCCATGTTCTTTTTTTGTTCTCAAGGAAAATACGACCTATGCATGCACTGTTGCTCTTTTTTTGCTTCTCAGATTTTCTTCCATAACCATAGATTTGTTTCACAGGAATTATTTTTAGAAAAGAAAAATGCCTTAAAGATTTTGTGTGCAATGTAGACCACACTGGAATTTTGTCACACCTATTAGCTGAACTTGGGACCTCACAAATTCAGAGAAACCCACTAATAAAGAAAATATTTTCTGCTTTAAAAAGAAATATGTACCATATACTATTACAGACATCTCTTCTGGTTTTAGTGCCTCTTGAATATTTCTGGTAAATGATGTCATTAAAACCATCTGAGAATATTAATGATGAAAGCTCTTTGAAACAGTGACACTCTTGTCTTGTTCTCATCAGCCTCCTGGCAAATGCTGTTGACACAAAAGTCTAAGTTATTTCCTACACTCATTTTGCTGGAATATTCAGTTTTCCAAAAAGCAAAGTCATATTCTAACCTTCTGTTTTTAACACTAAACACAAAGGTCAGTTTGAAGTCATTATCCATAATTATATTTTACACTGTACTTAAGGAACTGTAACTGAAATGTTTAGTAGGAGTTGGTTTTGTTTTTAATATATATGGTGTGTAAAGGAGAACAATAAGTACTTGGAATTTTCTATTTAAACTATCCTAAGCATGTTGCATGATAGATATTAATGCAGAAAAAGGGCTTTGTTTTTGCCTCCTATTTCTACGGATGCCAACAGGATGTACCTAAGAAAAAATATACACAAACCTTCTGGAACTTTTAAGGCTCAGAAGGATGTAATTTCAGGCTGTGCATCAAGGTGACTTCCCAATGGGAGAAAGATCTATTGCCCTGTAAAGATATTTAATAGGTGAGCTGCCCACCTTTGCTCCTTTGCAAAGTCATTGATTTTAAAATCTCTTCCTTTGGTGTTAATCAGTTAGTTCTAGCTCCACTGAGTTTCATAGAAATACCCTCCACCTCAAGGCTGCCAGTGAGCTGACCAGCTGAGAGGCAGAAACATGTTTTGTTTGCATGAGCTGTATTTCCTACAGGATGAAGGTCACCTGTCAAAGCTACAGGGAGCACATAGGAAGAATCTTTAGTCCCATTCTCAACGTTGAGGAAGGACTACTGCGCTGGGAAAACTGAGGAAACATCCCAAGAAGGCTGGCCTCAAAATGAAAGAGTGTTCCAAGGATGGAGGAGAGAGAATAATGGGAGTATGTTGGAGGCTGGGTGGTGTCTGTCAGATTCATCCTGACTGATATCAGGCATTTATATGAAATGTTAAAGACACCTTTATGTAAATAACCATTCTGTGGGAGAGAAAAGAAACAGGGTCAAATTGCCAGTTGATGAATTCCCTTCTTTTGAGCACTTCTCTCTTTTTTTTTTT
>VYXH01004672.1:2849583-2911758 GCA_013397275.1 Burhinus bistriatus | reverse complement strand
TTTTTTTTTTTTTTTGCCTGTGTCTTTCCAGGATTCCATTTCCAGTTAGTTGCCCTTAGGCCTGTCTGCCTCCTTAAACCTCTTTTCTGTCTGTCTGAGATGACTGTAAATCAGATGGGACCTTGCCAGGACATTGTGGAACACAACTCACGCAATGAGGTCATTCCTGTTAGCCAGAAAGGCTGATCGAAGAGAGGGCTGGTCACGGCTTCCAGCTCTCTGGCCTTCCCAGAGGCAGTGTGAGGCAACCGGCCTTGTAGGGCATGGAGCCAACTTTTCTGTCGGCACGGCTGTCTTCATGACTAAGGAGCAGGATGCAGAGATGAGTCAACAGTGTGCCCTGGACAGCCAAGAGGGCAAACCGCGTCCTGGGGTGCATCAAACACAGCACGACCAGCCAGTCAAAAGAGGTGATTATCCCACTGTATTCAGCGTTGGTGTGGCCTCACCTTGAGTACTGTGTACAGTTCTGGGCCCCACAATTTAAGAAGAATATGAAGGTCCTTGAATGCATCCAGAGGAGGACAACAAAGCTGGTGAAAGGGCTGGAAGGAATGTCCTATGAAGAGCAGCTAAGGACTTCAGGCTTGTCTAGTTTGGAGAAAAGGAGGCTGAGGGGTGACTTCATCTCTCTCTACAGCTTCCTGAGGAGGGGAAGTGGACAGGGAGGTGCTGATCACTTCTCCCTGGGATCCAGTGATAGGACGTGTGGGAACGGTTCAAGGCTATGTCAAGGGAGGTTCAGATTTGAAATTAGGAAACATTTCTTTACTGAGAGGGTGGCCAAACACTGGAATAGGCTTCCTGGAGTGCTGGTCAATGCCTCAAGCCTGTCAGTGTTTAAGAGGCATTTGGACAATGTCCTTAATAACATGCTTTAACTCTTGGTCGGCCCTGAATTGGTCAGGCAGTTGGACTAGGTGATCACTGTACTCACTTTTCAACTGAAATGTTCTATTCTATTCTATTCTATTCTATTCTATTCTATTCTATTCTATTCTAATCATGTGGAACAGCTAAATTCCAGGCAAAAGCCACATGTAGGCTGTTGAGGAGTACAGCCTTGGCTAAAGAACCCTGAAAAACCAGCAACGCTGTAGCTCACTTGTGAACTGTTTGTTATTAATGTCAAGACTACAGGGACAATTAGATATACGTTTTAGTCTGTGTCCTGTTTGATGGGAGGCTTTTTATCAGGCAGCAGACTGAATGCCAGAAAGACCTGTTGTGAACAGCAAGATTGAGAAATAGGAATCTGATTCTACAGCCTGTCATTCTTCTGGACAATACTTACTTACTTAGGCCACAAATACCTTCTTGATCTTTTGATACAAACTCATCCACACTGAAAAAATAATGAAAATACTCCTTAAGCTCTTTATCTCTTTATTTGCTCTTTCTGGTAGAAGCCAACAGACATTACACGACGATGGCTACAGAGGCATGCTTTTCTCTAGATTCTTAAAGAGAATTCACAGGTCTAGCTGTAGATGTGGAAAACTGGTTGTATGTTGAAACCTACTGTTTCTTTTGGCATCCAGGAAGATCCAGGTTCATATGTCCTTTACTGTCATCCTGTACACATGCTAGGGCCCTTCTGAGCCCTTGCATATCAGTTAGTCCAGTTCGCTTTCATGACACTGGAGAACCAACAATACCAGAGACATTACAATGTTAGATTTCTAAAAGTCAAAAATTTAAGTAGGAAGGGATCCTCTGGGGTCTATCTAATCCAGCCTCCTGCTCAAAGCAGGGCTAGCTTCACAGTTAGGCTGGGTTTCTCATGTCATTGTCCAACTAGGTATTGAACATCTCCAAGAATGCAGATTCCAAAACTTCTCTTGGCACGCAGTGCTTAATTACTCTCATGTACACCTAACTGGCATTTCCACTGTTGCAGCTTGTAACTCTTGTCCCTTGTTTTTACTTCTGAGGACTCTAAAGTCCTCTATAGATGTCACTTAAGCACCTTGTGATGGAACAGGCTTTGCTATTTGGTTAAAGTGAGGTACAGGGAGTTAAATGTCTTATTCAAGACCAATCATCAACTAAAAGACAGAATCCAAGGTCAAGTTATGTAATTATCCAGTAGGCAAATGGACATTTCTCATTCTGTTATTAAAAAAGGGAATAAAACCAATAAAGAATCTGCAGCATGAGAGTGACTTTTTCTTGAGACATCTGTGATTACTTATGGTAAGAGTTGCTCAAAGTATAGTTGTCAAACCAAAAAAATGTTTGAAATGTCAGCTTTTCTTTTGTTTATTCTGGAATAATTTCCAAACCATTTCCATAAGCTGAGAATATATTTGGTATTTGTAAGTATTTGCTAAGTCTTTCAGACTTAACAAATTGGCCAGACTGCAATTTGTTTCTGAACTGTTCACCTCACCTTTTTACTTCTGGCGATGTCTGATTGTTTTTTCTGTCTGATGGCTGTCAAACTTTGCAGACAGTAAGATAAGACTGGCAAACAGACTGTAGTGAACAGGAAGGCAGTGACATCCATTGCAAATTCCTGAAAGTGCCAGGATTCACAAACATATTCATGAATGTTCAGCTGTTATCTGAACACCTACTAACTGTATATAGAATTATTCCATAAATGAACTAAACAGAAATCAGTCTGGTTTTCATCGTCACTATCATTACTGTCACCAGCAGAGTACTTGTGTGAGGTGCTGGCTGATCCCAAACGAAGCTGAGCCTAAGTTCTAACTCGGGTGAGAAAAGGGCTTGAAACTTTCTCTGAGAAGACAAGGCAAATGCTGACAAACATCTTGCTCAAAAATATCCAGGAAGCATCTACCAGATCTGAAAACTTAATTCTACTTATCCCAGTCTAAAGCCTTTGCAAGTAATTTCAGATGCAAGTTGTGGTGTCCCCAATTTTAACAGCTTTCTCCACAACAGCACACCAGTTCTATTTACAAAAATAAACACAATCAACAGATTTCCTATGGATTGTACCTAGCTTGCTGAATTTGTCAGACAATATGTTAGACTCCATAGCACAGGCCAGCAGTTTCCAGTCGTTTACCTTCAGAAGTAAATTAGCACTGCTTTTTTTTTCTTTTTTTTTTTTTTTTTTCCCAGGGAGTCGGAAGGAAGCATTATAGCTGCATTTGCTGGGATAGAAGGACAGAGATCAGTGGTAAAACATTAATGCTTCCAGGCAGGGTACTTAAAGGCAAACAAAAGCGCTTTTCAGTCTTTTAGACTGGAGTGCAGTGTCATGCCTCCGAAGTCCCTCAGGGTGGGGCAGACATACTGCTGCAGAACTGCACTCTGAGGCTGAACACAAAATACCAGAGAGGTATTCACAGAAAATGAGTGAAGAACAGGCAGTAGGAAAAAAAAAAAAAAAAAAATTCACATTAATTCTTTAGTATAAAAACGCCCTACTACTACATAGTAACATTCAAAATTGCTGCAGTGTTCCAAGCTCACCTGCATTTTGGAATATTTTCTTTAAGTCATTGCAGTAGCTTGAAAAATTAAAAAAAAGCAAACAGGACTACATACATTTCTGTTGATTTCCTTCTTTCTGATAAGTATTGCAATGTAATGATTCTGTCCTGCACGGCCGTGTGCATAACATCCACAGTGTAAAAGCCAACAGCCGTTTGTTGAAGAGACAACCTCCTATTCCTTTGGTTCGAAATATCAGTCAGGGCACCTTCAGGTCCTGATTCTGTCACATGTGCTGCTCAACGGGGCCTAGAAGTTTAACTTTTAGGATGCCTGCATGAATTCAAATTCTGTGAAGAATTTCAACCGTGGTTAACTTTATTAACATCTACTTCAGAATTTCATTCTTTTTTCTCCTCCAGCAGACACGAACACAAACACTAAAGTGCAATTGTTTTATTTCCTTTCATATTAGAGAGCTAAGTCCAAAATCAAACCAGAAGTCTAAGTGAATTCAAGCTTTGTCCACATAAAAATCCTAAATTACAGGTTGTAGTATATAAGCAAGAATTTAATTTCATATTCATATAAAGAATGTTAATGAGTAATATAACCGTTTCAAGGTGGAAATAATTTTTCAGGCTGTTAATATTTCTTTGATATTGTGCAAAGTCAGACATCACAAAGAAAAGATATTTGTTGTCTAGGTCACAAACATTTCCAGGCAGTAGCAGAACCCCGGTTCCTCAGTTGTACAAAAGCTACAAAAGTAAGCCTGAGCTAAAGGATGTTCTAAATCAGCAGTATCAGTTATAGGTCACTTAACAGCTTCTGTTGTCAAGATGAAAGAGGTTTGTGTCACACAGGCATGCATACACAAGCCCAAGTGTCATGTCATCATAACCCCTTTATATGCTATGCCTGGAATGAAGAACAAATGTACCCATATTGCATCCTTTTTTCCCTGAGAAAATCACAAGAGATACTGTTAAGTGAGAAACTATTACCACTGCTAGGTAGATTTGACTTTCCGCTCTGTGTTTCTTTAACATTAAATTAGTCCTATCACTATGATAAATAATTCTTCTCTCTTGATGGCTCTTACACCTTTCAAATATTTGTAGATTTATTTCCCTGCTCAGTAGTCTGTAAGCCAGCCTATACATACTTAGGCATTGTAATCATTCCTGTATGAAGACATGAGAAATGAGAGGCATCAAGCTGCCCTAGGTAAGGCTGCTAACAGAGTACTGATGTATGGTGACCCACATAGGGAAGGTCATCTAATGCACAACACCTGCACATTTCTGCTTATCATCTGAAACTGAAATGCCTGTGATTTTTCCCCTCTTCTCCACCCTGTTTTCAGCTCTATGTTGCTCTGTTATTAAAGACAAATAAATTATACTTCTTGGTATTTTGAGCTGGATTTGTTTTCTTTTTAATAAAGATCTCCAGCCCCAAATACCAAGGGTGTTTACTCAAGGTATGTTGTGTTGTGCCTCCTGCTCTCTCACTGATGAGGAGCTGCCTTCAGCAGAGATGAAGCTTAGGAGGGGATACATGCAAGAGCAATTTTCCTGCAGACGGCATTCACTGTCTCCAGCTCCTGGCAAAGAAGGGGAGAAATGGAATAAATGACTGGCCAGGGAAAAGCAAAGCATCTCAGTTGCTTGTCTCTAGCCACCTGGCTATCACAGCAGGCAGAAAGCTTAAAAAGTAGAAGCAAGGCAAATAAAATCAAGCACGAGATGTTTCTGGGAAGTGAGGGAGCTGGGCGGCATAGGTAAAAGACTGAGCCTCTGGCAGTTAGTCAAAGGTTAGGCATGTTGGCACCTGCTGCACATCAGCTAGTGGAAAAGAAAACCTATCACTCTAATTTACAGCTTGAGGAAATGTAGCAGGCACCATCAGGCTTTGCATCATGACGTCTGGAGCTCTGGTTTTGATCAGCTTCCATGTCACTTGTGAGCAAGCATGCTGTTATCAGTTTGTAATCCCTGTGCTGTTATTTGTAGCTCTTGCATGGGTCTGTTTTGTAGTCAAGTAAGAAGCTTTGGGGTCATCACCTTGTTTCTGTATATTTGTATATTTTCTATACAGCATCTGACAGTCTTTCAAGTGCTGCAAAGCTATGCAAAATGATTAACCTAGAGACAATAGTAAACTCATTTGTAAGCAAGGGTAAAACTGAGGAATCACAGAATCACGGAATTTTNCTTGAGCTGGAGAGCCCAGAACTGGACACAGTATTCCAGTTGTGGCCTCACCAGTGCCAAGGAGAGGGGGAGAATGACCTCCCTCGACCTACTGGCCACACTCTTCCCTAGGCAGCCCAGGATTCCATTGGCCTTCCTGGCGACAAGGGCACATTGCTGGCTCATGGATAATTTACTATCTACCAGGACCCCCAGAGCCTTCTCCTCAGAGCTGCTCTCCAGCAGCCCTAACCTCTATTGGTGCCTAGCATTCTTCCTCCCCAGGTGCAGGACCCTACACTTGCTCTTGTTGAACCTCATTAGGTTCTTCTCTGCCCAGCACTCCAGCCTGTCCAGGTCACGCTGGATGGCAGCGCGGCCCTCTGGAGTGTCAGCCACCCCTCCCAGTTTGGTATCATCAGGGAACTTGCTGAGGATACACTCTGTCCTCTCATCCAGGTCAAGGAGGTAGATGCTCACTTTAGAACAATTTCCCTGGTTGTGACAGATACAATGTTCCTATTCCTCAGCTTTGGCACCTATTACAGGCACTGATGTTGTCTCATAGTATGCTACAGCTGAATAAGGCCTAGGGAACTACAAGATGTATATCTAATAGAAATCAGAAATATCTTCTTATAACCTGCTTACAGTAAATGGCTAATCCAGACAAAATCTTTATTTATGAATTCTCTATGGCATAATCACCATTCACAGGTAACTGACTCCCACATCTGGAATTTTAGTTTCAGATGAGAGAGAAAGCTACAAAAGATTTCTAATGCAAGCCTTCAGATATTATTTTGAAATATGTATTTTGTGGCACCATAAATTCCTTTACAGTTTAGTTACTTGAGCAACAGTGATTTTATTTATTTATTTTTATCATCTCTTGCAAACACATTCAATTATCTGTCCAGGATATTTTTCCTCTCATTCAAGTTCTCTCATCTGATCAGCATCCAAGCAAGTAAAACAGCTAGTGACCTGTTCAGTAGCCACAACTTACCCTGATTCATTTTCTTCTCTCAGCTTGCTGTAAATCAGCAAGTATTTTTTTCAGTAGAGTTATAGGAGCTTACAAGAGGTGTACTGTCTAGAATCAAGTTCACTGTTGCACTGATACCTTCATAGGAGAAAACTCTCATTTTCTTTTCAGGATCTATTGTGTGTTCATTTAGATATGCTTCTCACAGCTTAAATTACTGTTTCAATCAGCTGAAAGTAGTGATGAATATATATAGATTGCCTAACATTGACCTGGGCTTGTTTCTGTAAAGTTCCAATCAAAAATATTTACCCAGCCTTACTCAAAATACTTTTATGTCATGCTGCCTTTACGTATACATCTATGATGGGTATAATGTTATTAAATACATATTCTGCATACAATAAATCAGGAAAGGAGCTGATGGATAGCAGAGAAGCATCCATAGGAGAAAAAAATCATGAAAACTAGACCAGAGAAAGGACGTGAGCAAATAGGAAAAAAACCCATGTAATCTGAGAGTTTGGACACACAAACAAACTTTTGTGTGTCAGCAGGTCTGTGTTAACTGTCCATGTGTGTGATCTAAGCCCCAGGAAATGCAAATGGTGTTTCAGTAAAAGAAGACTAAGCCAACTCGAATTAACTTGAAGCTTGAGATCATACACATGGTTGGTCAGCAAAGATTAGCTGACGTACAGGATTTTTTTTTCTTGCCTGTTTTCTTATTATGGTTTTGCCTCATCCACAAAGGTAACTGACACTGAGATGACTTAAGAGTTTGCCTTCTGCAGTTGTACAGGCAGTTTAGCTGCAGCTGATCAGCTCCAGATTGTCGTGGACGAAGCGATGCACTTCACTCATAAGAGAGAAGCAGCAATATGTTTACTGATATAAAAACAATGATTTAACAAAGTTGATAATAGATGCGACAGTTTAACAAGATTCAAGATGGCAAGGCACACTTGGTTATTTACTGCATAGAGGACAGGGTCAGACAAAACTGACAGGGAGACCCTCCCATTCAGGTGAAGTTCAGAAAGGACCCCCTTGCTTTCTAAACTCCTCAGAGAGGAGTCTAGGTGCGGCTGGATCCAGTCCTAGTCCCAGACTTGGTCAACGGTTTACATCTAAAGGATAATATGTGCGCAATCAATCCTTTATATCCCTTAGCTAAGATTTCAAAGTTCAGCATGCTATTGGTCACTTACTGAGGATCTGTTGTGGCAAGGAATCTCTGAACCTCGAGGAGTAGTAACCTTGAGCAGCATCCCTACTCAAGGGGAGATCCTGGCGTGCAGCCCGCTGTCGTTCAGGAGAGCTCAAAGGGCTCTTGGGCCGTTCACTATTTATGGGGGTAACATGATTGACCTATAGTCATATTTGCATATTGACCACAGTAGCAGTATTGCTCAAGTTAGCCCTTGGCTATTGTGTTGTTATCTGTCTCCCCGAAACCACGTAGAGCCCTGGATGCTGCCATCACGACTACATGCACCCATTATGACCACCAGGGTGGTTATCGCTTGGGCACGGTTACAGGAGATAAAGATCAGGTGGTGCCTGGAGAGGGGGGAAGCACACCGTCACACAGATATGCTGCAGTTTGTGATCTGACATGTTTTAAGAAAGATCAGTACCGGTTTACTTCAGGTTGTTCCTGCTTATGATTTTCTATATGGGTGCCACGTGACGAGATGGTCGAGCTTATCTAATAGCTTCTTCCTGGTAAAAGAGCTGTTTTTCCTACTCCTAGCAATGTACTTCTGCCACTTCACTCTACTCTGGCACTGCCTGACCCTTTGACAAGCCAATTCAGGTCACTGGCTGACAGAAAAAGAACTAAGCAGAAAGAATGGAATATTTTTCTGTTGGCTTAATGAACAAAATTGAATCAGCAAAGAATCTGCTGAGTACAAGTAGAGCTAGTGCAGCCAGAGAAAAGAACAGGATCATGCAATCAGGAGAAGGGCAGAGAAGAGAAGGAACTCCTTTTAGTTGATAAATCAGCTCAGCCTGTCTTGTTGAACTGCATGGTCCGTTGTCAAGAAGCATGACAAAAGAAAGGGAAAAAACCCTCTTTTTGCTGCTAGTTGTGGATACTAAAAGCAGAAAAGCACTTTGGAAACTAAGGCTTAGCAGCTACTCATCTCCCAGAACCTGATCAGGAGCAATGCACAGGCTATGTTTGGTTTAACAGAATTGCAGCAAAACACCAGTTCAAGTCCCCACCACCACACTAAGCTGCCTGTCAATGAGGTAATTTTCTCTCAACAGCAAATATAAACCATATGGCTTAACAGGTGACTGCTTTACTAAAAAAAATAGAAACTCTATAGATACATTTTAGGAAGTACCTGTTTAACTACCACAACAGTCTGTTTTTTGGAGAGACAACCACAAAGCTGGGCAAATTGCTTTCCTATTCCTGGCTTCATCTTCATTCACTGCTTGAGTTTATCACAATTTTCTGGGTAGCGAGGTTTGATTCATTCTGAGCTGGTTTCCACTAGCTGTTCCTGCTATGAACATAGCGCGGTATCTCCTGTGTTGGCCACACCAAGTAGTTGTGCCTCCTGCCATTCCTTACCCTGTTAGCCACACCAGCAAACACCTGCAGTTCTGGTTTTGCTATTTCAGCCCTTGGAAATGTACAGACAACACTGAAACGAAACACTTTTCCATCTCAAATGACGTTCATAAGTAATGTCTCCTCCTGCCTCTCCAATTACAGAATTCCTGTAAAGAGATTTTTCTGTCTTACATTTTTCAAGAGACCTTTGTACAAATCCCTGACCTTTTTTTCCACCTTCTTCTAGGTGCTAACTTTTGCACCTTACAGTTCATCTTAGATTAGGCACCTCAGTCACATTTAGGCAGTTGGCTGACCATGGAGTCTATGCACCATTGTAACGACAAACTTTATAATATGACTCCCTCTTAACAGGAGTAACTCCCACACAATACCCCAGCATATCTAAAACAAGTTTGCTGCAGGCCTGGTGACCGGTACCTTCTATTTATCTCTTCTTCACTCAATCAGATGTTGATAGAGCATCGAGCCTTGTTTCAGCTTCTCTCCCCTCTGCTATTCCTGGAGAGGTTTGCTTTCACGTTTGGCTTTAGCTATCAGACTTATGTTTTCCCCCAAAAAACACTTTGACAAAGCAAATCTTACACTGCCTTGCGATTCTCCTTGTAGAAATTACACCTTTTAATAACTGGATTGCTGCTTCCAGTTTTGTTCTTTTAAATAACTGGATTGCTAAATTCTCTGGTTTACACCATGAGAATGAAGCAGTGCAGACATATGAGATGAGAGAAGTAGTTACAGGTTAGTAGCAGAGAGCACCTGCTTGTGATAAGCCAATCTTGAATAGTGTTAGTGGGCTTTAACTTCTGTTTTTCTGAGCAGGATTAAAATCAGCCTGAAAAGGGTCTTTCAGTGCCCTGAGCAGAAAAAGTTGGAGTTTCAAATTACAGCAAATGCAAAATAAAAATCACCCAGCTTTTTGAACCTGATAGGCACTCCCCAAGCTGGAAAAACTTGGGTTGAAATAATCTACAGCTTTGTAAATGCTTTGTAAACATACTAGATATTCTTGGATGACAGAACTTTGCTTTTATTTTACATACACCTCTCCTTTTCAGCTTTTCGTTAGGGGAAGTGTTTCTTTTTACTTGCCTGAATACAAATTACTTCTGTTACGGTAAAAGAAAATGCATGGTATTTTTAGTCCTTTTAACTGATATTTGCATGTGTTTAAATGATGTTTATGTGCGAAAGAAAGTCACACATATGAAAATTTGTTTAGGTTTTGAGAGAATGAGTTTGATGACCTAGAAGACTCCTCCTCTGGAGCTCAGAATTGAACTTGCTATATATCCAAGATTCAGAAGTGACAAGGTTAGAGAGGAAGATATGTTTTGATATGGTGCAAAACATTAACTAAAGCCAAAACAAGTAGCACTATCTCCAGAAGAACTTCCTGTCATAGTGTCCTTTGACCACACCTTAGTTATCCCAGACTCCTGAAGTAGAATTTTACCTGGATTAAGAAATACCCATTTTCTATTTCCCTTCTTAGACTTCTACAGACAAGTGTTTGATTTTCAAGAAATAGTCAACGCTGTTTACCTCAGGACTTCACGGGTTCCATCAAAAATGTTCTGAGTTAGCTCCTAAGGTGCTATAAATTTGCATAAATTACTGGGGGAAGAAAAATATACATATATATCTGACCAGTACTGATTGATTACCTTCTCTTTTAATATATACCTAGCTATTGCCATGTATGTTTGATTAAGGGATAAATTTGCTTAGAATTGATTTTGCATTTCACCTGAACATCCTTATCTAATGCAAAAACCAATCTAACCCAATCCAGGACCAGATCCAACAGTGCTTGCTGGACTAATGACTGAACTCCCATCAGTTTTAATGAACTTGGAAATAGGCCCATGAAAACTAATAACTGATTTCTTAAATCATTATCATTTCACTAAATAGGTACTTTTTACCCATTCTGTGTTTATCTCATGTAATTTTGTATCAGATTATTATAATTCTGCAGCACACTATGATTCTATTAGAAAAAAAAAAAGTATACATTTTTCATCACTAGTTTCACTTTTTCCCTTAATATAGTCTGGGGGTCAAGGCTAATGCAAATTTCTCCCAATTTTTTTTGCTTCAGTATTCATTACGTTTTTCTGAATCCCCTTCATTATTTCTCTACCTCTTAATAGTGCTGGAAGCATTCATCTCTCTTGGCTGTTCCACCTCTTTATACTACTACTACTGTGAATCTGAATTGGAAGGCTAACTCCTTCTCCTGGCAAATGCTGACCCTAGGGCTAAGCGTTTGAATTTGCAGGACTGAGTGTTAGAATGAGTGTGAGACCAACCTTCACACTTCAGAAGCTTGCCAGTTGGCAGGTTATACTGCCTGTCTGTTTCTCATTCTGTTGTGCCCTCTGCAGTCTGCCACCCTACATCCCACAGTCTTTTTTGTCAACAATTTGTCAGCCTAATGGTTTGTACCTGAGAAATTGCCTTATGACCCATCAACAAGTATTGAAAACCACAGAACAGTTGTCCCAATGAGATATAAGTTCCATTAGGTTTGGCCAATGAAACATAATTGGAAATATTTGTTCTAGGTTAGCAAACACTTATGAAAAAAGGGGGGTGGGGTGGTGGATTTGCTACATGTAGTTTTGCGTTTTTACTATAAGATTCTATGATTTTATACAACTCATTAAAATATATTGACTATATGTGATTTAGTATCATAGTAGATATATGGATTGCTCCAGATTCTTCCAGCTCTATATCTTAATGATTTTTAAACAATAACCTGGGAAAGCTAAATCTTATAGGGTAGTGAACCTCCATTTCTTGATGCCATCTTCTGTACAGTGTACTTCTGGAATCATGAGCAGAAAAAGATCTTGTAGGAGCCTTTAAGTGTTGCCATGAAGCAAGCAGCTGGATAGTTTTGTTGGGTTTTTTTGTAGAGAAAGTTCAAGACCATACATATATTAAACTCGGTTGGAGCTTGGAGAGTGAATCAGTTCACCTTGAATCAGAAGGTGAATCAGAAGACACCCTGTAGCTGCTCAGCTGATTCACTCTTAAGGTTCTTTTGACTGTATCTTCAACAGTGCTGATGGAGTCTTTTGCCGTGGGGGTGGCTGAATGCCGCAAAAGGCTGTCAAGAGAGACTGCAGAGTCTCCACCCCTAGAGATACTCAAAACCTGACTGGACATGGTCCGGCGCAGCCTGCTCTGGCTGATTCTGCTTTGAGCAGTGGGGATTGGATTAGAAGATCTCCAGAGGTGCTTTCCAACCTGAGTAGTACTGTGAGTCTGTAAATCTAATCTACTTTGCCATTTCCCTCTCTTCTACCAAGAAACGCTGAGTTTAGACTTTTAGTAAAACTGGGTTGATATGCAAAAAGCAGATCAGGGGCAGAATTTAAAGGATTTTCCCCAGAGTGAAGGACCATGATGCCACTGGGAATCCAGACCAGGAGAGCCCTCAATGATTCACCAGGGTGTTCAGGGCTTTCTGTAATTGTTTTTCTTCCTTACTTACAGTGCCAGAGTTCATGGGCCACCACATTAATATTTTAAATTTTTTACAGATTCATTTTCATATTTCACTTGGCCCTTTGGTTTTTGTTTTTCTCCAGAGGATACTCTGTAAATGACCAGAACAGCTCCGCCTTGAACCAGGTGTTACTGCTTCTCTGCCAGATGTGTTTCTTGAAGGTTTTAACAGGCAGCCGAAGTTTCTGTGCTTTTCTAGCTTTTGCGGCAACAGTAACTGAAGATCTGCAACTGAAGTGAGGGCTCTTATAAAAAGATTCTGAGGAGTCCTTCCAACTGCACCAAGTGTAGGAAAGCTGCATTTGCAAATGCCAAAAACAGCCAAGAAAGAGGTAAGATTCATAGTTGTCTTCAATAAGGACTTTTGGTCATGGTTCTACATTTAGGCAGAACTTCCTGAAGCCTTGGACAAGCGTGCACAACCATGAGAACATTGCAGTACACAGTAGCTTGCACCAGCTCTGCTTTTACTTCCCTGATCAGCTTTCTTTTTAGAAAAAGGCCAGGAAAAAAAATCTCCCTGATTGCATTCAAAGCAGCTGATGCACTGGTTCCAGCTGGTTCCAGAAAACCCTAATAATCCTTTTGTAAAAAGAGTCTATGATCCTTTCTCGTTCTGAAATGCTCTTAACAAAAGAAATAAAAGAGAAAGGTAATCACTTGGCCTTGAGCAGGATACTTTACAGCCATTGCCCTTGTAACAGTGAAGTGTGCTGCATGTGATGGGTGTACAGCTTTACTTGGGGAAGTTGGCTGAAAATACTTAAGCATTTTGCATGGGCAGATGGAATATGTGGCCATTTTTAAAACAGGAGCAAATGTATGAATTTAATTACAAAGTGATTTGACAAGCACTTTTTCACTCCTTGCATAATTTTTTAAAGAAACTTGGAACAATTAATTGTTTCAGAGACGATGTGAAATAGTTTTTATAGACGTCTTTTTGTTGTCATTTCAGAAGTTTTATTACAAACTTCAAGTAAAGTGTTTTGGTTTTGTTCTGCCATTGTATGCTTACCACTTTGGCAGCCCCCAAATATGCACACATATTTAAAAACAAACAGGAAAATAAGCAAGCCTAAACCCAATTTATTGTACATTTTACTAGTTACAGGTGTTTTGTCTAGATAGGGCTCACTGGTGACCAGACAAACCATGCAGACAATCATGAAAATCCTTACCTTCACTGGAAATTGACGCATCTGTGAGAAGAGCATCAAAATTACCATCTGAAGCATATGTGCTTAAAACCAGACTTTTTGAATCTATTCATGTAGGTGCATAAGCAAAATGGCTGCACTATGAAGTCCATCATCTGTTAACAACTATTAACTCCTATTAGGAATGCCTGATACTGCCCAATCCTACCCTGCCCACTAAGAAATCAGAGGTGCTGTTCAAACATTTCCTCTCAGTGAAATTGGTGGTTCTGGATTTTTTTTCTTATCTAATCTTTAAAAAAACCCAAATCAAAATGTAATCTACAGTACTCTTCTCCCACTTTTGAAAGTGAAAGGGAAATCTTCTTTACACCTTGCAATTAACAGGACTATGCTTCTATTATTTGTCACACTAAGACTCTCCGAGAACTTAGCAGTTTTCATATATGTATTCATTCACTCATTTTATTATCTTTACCTTTTTATTCTTTCTAAATTAACCTTTACAAAGCTGGTGGCAAAATATATTAAAAGAACTATTTTAACAATATCTGCTCCATTATACTGAAATTTCTTTCAATCTATTTTTCCAACTATGTATAATTGGGGGAAAGAAGGAATCTTCATAAACTTGTTCCTATTTTATCAACCTATTTTATCAACATTTTCTCATTCCCATCCCTGGAAGTGTTCAAGGCCAGGCTGGATGGGCCTTTGAGCAACGTGGTCTAGTGGAAGGTGTCCCTGCCCATGGCAGGGGGGTTGGAACTAGATGGTCCTTAAAGTGCCTTCCAACTCTAATCATTCTATGATTCTATGATCCTCTTTAGCAATGCAGAAGCAATGTCAGCCTCATGGTATACTTCATGTATACCCAGAGTAGTCTTTCAAGTGAAATACCTACTAAGACTTCCCCTTATCAAAGAAAATAATCTATTTTCCCATAGTCATATTTGGGCCATGTATTGAAATATTCCTGAACTAACTTTTCCCCAAACCTATTTATTGGCAGATCGTCTCAATCTTGATCTAGATAACAGCAAGAGCTTTTCAAAACATTCACAAGGAAATCTGAAATGATGCAAACTTCAATTACTTTGTTTCATAAGAAAAGGAAAGAAAAGGAAAGAAAATGCAGACTAGGTTTATCTAAAGCTATAAAAAAGGTAATGAACCTTTACATTCAAACCTGGAACTAATTTCATGTTAAATAAAGCACAGCTTGTAATGTTGCAAGTTCTTCAGCACAAAACCAATTCAGCTCCTCAGGGACACATTTCCTTCTCGTTTTTGGCACTCTTAGTAGGGAGTTGAAAGTGTCGGGACCCTGAGAGCACCAGTCGGCTTTCGCTGCCCTGACCAGCCCCAACTGAGATACATGCACACACACAAATGATGTGGAGTCCCCTGAGAGAACGGACATACTCCTGCAGGTATGCCAAGCTGCCATGCTGAGGACCCAGGCAGTTTTGGGGCCAGAGCTCACTTGCTCCCACTGGCTCAAGTGTAGACAGAATGAACGTGTGCTGGATTGCACCCGACAGTGCAAAGTACTCTTGTTACACAAGTTTAGAAGTGCAACTAATCTGTTTTTTTGTTTTTTTCTAATAAAATAAATGTAGCAAAGAAGCTATATTCTAAGTGTCCAACCAGCAAAGGTTGATTTTTCAATGACAACTGCTTTCTGTATTTACAAAAATTGTTCTATTATCAGAAATGTTGTTTTTAAATCAGCTAAAAACCAACCATGTACTTTCCAATTTTGTGGTTGAATACCTAGTGAAACCTAATAATTTGAACAGACACTTTTTTGGCTCTTACTCGAGAAAAATCTTATTTCATCAATAAGAAGTTTGGGCAAAAGATCGTGGTAAATTCTGCAATTTATTTTTAAAACAAATAAAAGGTAAAAAAATATTATTTAAAAAAAAAAAGTATTGGATTTTTAAAGCCAGATAGGGATGCCAAAAGTTACGTATCTGACAACCTGGACACAGAATTCCACCATGTGGGTGGTCATATGCATAACTATTAAAGGGCTATTATTTTGGAAAACATGGAGTCTTGACCTTCACAAGCACTTAGTTTGACCTATTGTATAATGCAGGACATGGATTTTCCCCCTATTGATTTTTGTATGAACTAAACCGTCCCTTCTTAGGAAGAAACAATGTGTATTTGATTAAAAATAAAATGCAGAGCAGCCTTCCCAGTAACTGAGAATTCATGGAAATCAACGCTGCGTATTTTTTTATTCATATTTAATCTCAGTATAAACCAGCACCATTTCTTTTTGGAATGGGTATGAGTTTAATGTGACTCATGGTTTTCATATGACTCCTTTGAACTCTCCCTAATTTACCATTTTGATAAAGTACCCCAGTGGTGTGTTGTGGCAGTAATGACAAATCCATTTTTCTATTTTGTGTCCTGTTTAAGCAGTTGATGATCATGCTAGCTCTCTTGGCTGCAGCATTTGCTACAGGGATCTCAAGTTCTACACATAATCCACGAAGATCCCTAGAAGTCTTGCCATCCGATCTCAGGATAGGGTCCTTATCCTGTGTGTTTGACCTGCACATTTTGTGTGACCTGTTTTTCATTTGTAGATGGATAACTTTACACTTGGTAGTAATGATGTCAAATGTCAAATGATAGCTAATCCATCACAACTTTAGGTAAACTGTTCTAATGATTGATTACTATTGCTGTTAAAAATGTTTGGTTTATTTCCAATCTGATTTGATCTGCCCTCAGATTCCAGCCTCTGTAGATTAAATTGGTTGATAAATCAAAGCTGTTGTTGAATCACATCTTTTTCTCTCATGAACAACTTGTAGAGCATTTGAAAGATGTCTTTTGACATCCCCTTCATTTTAAAAAGTGAGTTTAATGAGGCATTTTTTGTCATAATCTTTTTTTTTCTTCTTCTTTTCTGCAGACTTTGTCAATTGCCTTTTCACGTAGCTGGTACCAGAGCTAAACCACTGCATTCCAGTAATGGTCTTCCCATACAGAAAGGTGTCACATCTCTCTAATCCTGTATATAATTTCTCACTTACACTGAGGGACTGCACTTGATTTTCTGTCTGAACCACTCCATTGCAAGTTCACATCAAGTTTAATATCCAACATAACTCTTAAATATTTTTGAATAATTGCTTTATGAAAGGCAATCTACTGAGTGGGGGTAACCTGTAATCTTTATTAGTACATGTGACATGTCACTGTATTAAACCTTACGAAGAAGTTGAACAAGGGCTGGTCTTTGGAACTGTTATAAGACACTAATAGGATTAGGAGTCTCTACATGCAAATACTTTTGAAGATACATCAGTGAGTTTTCAACTCACTCAATATCTGTTGATTGATTTTTTTCCTTTATTTTAAAATGTTAAAATACTATGAACTACTAATTAAAAAAAGTCAGTGTTTATCAATCAGATTTCATTAAAAATATTATATTTCCTGGCTAAAGCCCAATTGCGATAAAATAATTCACCACGTAAATCTGTTATGTGTTCAGCTTGGGACCTGCTGGTTTTAGCTTGCAAGTTACTTGTCTTACAAGTGCATTGTGCACCTGTGAACCTGTTTAAGAATATCATCCTGTTGGCGTCTCATTGTCTGGAATTTAATGTGTTTTCAGCTTTCTGAAAGTCACTTTAACAGCATGGAGACCTCTTTTCCTAGTTCTTCCTAAGCTCTTGAAACGTAGTAATAAGATATGTTGATTTTAAACCGTACCATTCTTGCCTTTGTTGCAGAATCCCTTTTTTCAGCCTGAGTCTTAAAGACTCAGTGATCTCCTGACTTGGAGATCTGTCTGCTGCCGGTAAGACATGGTAACATCAGTGAGCTCTTTCTGACCTTCTAATTCGGTATCAGCCTAGTCCCTCTGTCAGCTAAGGTAGGCTAGGGGGTCATTTATTTCATACTAATAGAATGATTCCTCTCCTACCTGCCATGCATTTGGACTGCTTCCAGTATATTTTCTCCTTACTGTGTATGAGAGCAGAAGTGAAGGCTAGAAGTTGAAGTCACCCCCTGAACAGGCAGTAAATGTCTATAAAGTTTCTTTGTTGTATTTTTAAGGCCAGGGATTGGTTCTTTCAAATGTCCTGACTACAGTGGGTAAATTGTCTCCTTGTGTTACATTTAAAGAGTTGCAATTTGACAAGCCTTGTTAGATACCGACTTGAATGATATACGACCTTGAAACTTATGTACACAAAATATGCTCATCCCATATTCATCCAACAAATACAGGCGTAGCTCTGAGCAGGAAAGCAGAATTTTAAAACACAGTCAAGTACAAAGCACATTTTGTTTGCAGAATGAATGATAGATGCATAATAGTGTTAAATGCGAAGATTTGATATGACAATAAAATGAAACTTCTGGTAGTATTCATTCTCTCAGAATTAATCAGCAGTGTGAAATTTAAGTTGGCTGTCTGCAACCTGTCTGTTCTGCTGATTTTTTTAATTGCCTACTGGTTAATGTGAGGAATCAGAAGGACATACGGAGACAAAATTCAATAGTCAGGTAAGCAGCTTCCTTTCTGTGATTTAGATGACACAGTAGAGTGAGTGATGATAAGTGAGAGTGAAGTGATATTTTAACAATTTTTTTAATGTTAAAATGTCCCCAAGTAGGCTGGATTCATACATACTCCTGGCTGTTCAATGTCTCTTGTGTGAAGAAAATCTGTGGTATGTCTTAAGTGGTGAGAAAGTTGAGTTTAGTGTTGTCTGCCATCACGATTGCATTGCAGCGTGATTGAAATACAGTAGTGAATCTGGCTCTGAGAGTGCATATTTGCTACAGACAGTTTAAGCGGACTGAAATGGTCTTCCAAGAAAGATTTTTATGCATCTTGAACTTGACTGACATCATGTGCAGTTATTTACTCCAAAAATTTTACCCACAACCGAAGTCCACCAACATGGACTTCCCTCTGGCGCTTACAATATTTGTACCTATTTTATTCAAGTATGACTATTTTAATTGTAAGGTGCCCCCACGCCACATTTTTTTAATTATTAATGCAGAGGTTTAGAGTTTGAGTGTGGAGTTTGGAAAGGGGTCAAAAGAAAGTAGGCATGGATTTGTCACAGGGGTTGTACAAAGAAATGATTGTGCCCCTTTCTGGATGGGAGTGAAATCTTATCAAAATGCGAAGGTGAACTCCCTCTACACGTGGAGATCTTGTTACTGCGCTGCTTCAGCACTTACCGTTGCAGACCACCGGGAAGGGAGGTCCAACTCACTGTCCATTGGGCCCTTTGACCTCCCTGCTGACTACAGGTGAGTCTATGCTTTCTACGTCTGTGCAAGCATCTTTTTTTAAATACATGCACACTAGGAAGTAAATGGAGACTATGATATCCTTTCAGCTTTAAGAAGCATTGAGACGGGAAATATGAGAAACAATTATCTAGAATTAATTTCACACTGGGTTAAGCCTGATTTAAGAAATCTGGGTTTAAAAAAGACTGGGATTTCTATTTGAAAATTATTGCATAGTAATTCTCACAATTAGTCTTTATAGTATCACTGTAAATAGCAAAAATAATTTTGAGACAGAAGGGGTCAGAATGGCAGAGTAGAATTTCCTCTGCCTACAAATCACACTGCTGTGTTTTTGTTTTATTCATTACTGTTCAAGCATCTTTTACTATGTAAAATTACACTTGATATATGGTAACACAGTAGGAAATTAATTCTTGAATAAACCAAAATAATTCAGAAGTATCTCCAGTGAGGACAGTGAAGCAATGTCATTGTTATTAAGCTGAGAATCAGGCAGAAAACATCTTCTCCAGAAAGGTGTAATTTATTAGCCTGATCTTTTGAATATTTATGGTACAAGTAAGATTATTCATATGCATTTGGTTTTAATCTTGCAGCCATGTTCATCTGAATGAAATTAATTGCTTGTGTAGTAAGCGTAGTGAGGATAAAAATGTCAGAATCATAGTGAAATTAAGAAACATTACTGAAATCATCCATTACAGACTGAATAAAAGTGAGATGCACAGTCAAAAGGAAAGGGGAGATAGAAACTGAATCAGGGAGACATTTTAAGGATTATATATATTCTTAATATTTCTATTATTCTTTCCTCAATATACTTAGCAATTTCTACATTAAACGACACTTTGATGACAAACTTGACCAACTCTTTGTAAGTATTTGCAAAAAAATTTCTAACCTTTGCTTGGTTCTCCAAAAAATGTGCAAGGAAACAGTAAGAATACTTTGCTTTGCTGAACACGCTTTCTTCTCAATTTCATCAACTTTAGAAAATTATATTAATGTTATTTCTTTGCATACCACACAGCATTATGGGTGAAATGTGGTCTCCCTGCACTCAGAATTTTCAGTATGCATATTTTCGGTCCATAGATGACAAATGCTATGGTATTGACTTGGTGTGACCTTCTGAACTTCCTTGGAAAGTTAGGTACTTAGGTACTTATTTCAGGAGACCTTTGCTAGATATTGAACATGTTAATAGGCACTAGATCTAAGGTTTGCTAACTCTTACCATTCTGTTAGGATATAGAAAGTGCAGACTATAACCCGCTGTCTGGGTGTTTCTTGATAAATAATAAAGTCTGTGCCTGCAAGACTATTTCTCCTCAGAAGTTAGGGTTTGAATGGGTTGACAAGGTAGAAGAATGCATAGAGGTAAGTTTGGAGATGGCAGTTTTACCTTTACACTTGTCCCTTGCTGTATTTGACTCAATAATGAAAAGTCAAATCAGGAGTTTTACTTGAAAATCACAGGTCAAATATGGAAGTTAAGAAAGAAACTTTTATTAAGGTATCCCTAATACGTTAGTGCTGACTGAAACAACTGCCAGCTCACACAAGAGAAATACTTTTTACACAGCAAGTTTAAAGCTGCAAGCTGAGTACAATAGTCCCACTGTATAATATCATACAAGCCAAACATTTAAGTGTGAACAGAGTACATGTCCATATAATTATTGTGGCATTTGCACTTACATATGTGAACATTTATATTATATGACTACCCGGAGTGTTAGATTATCAGTTTGTGTGTGTGTTTGCTTACCAGCGTGGCAGTGACTGTGGGTTTTCTACTTATTTACAAAACAGACAAATGGTTTTCACTTGCACTCTGTACTTTCCTGCCAGAAACTTGCAGGTGGACGCTAAGCTTTTTCTACTTCATTTTAAAAAGCACTCTTGAATTGTTTGGGAGACAACCTATAAACGAGAAGATCTTATCAGTGCAGCTGGATGTTTATAAGGACCTTACGGTACATTCAAATTGAAAAGTATTATGTTATCATGACTCTGAAAAACAAAAGTTCTTGTACATACAATCCAGCATGAAGGCCTCCAGCACTGTCTGACAGCAAAGCCCCCTGGCATTAGCAGCACAGAGCTTTCCATTGTCTGATATCCTGGAAGCAGCCTGCTGAGGATGAAGACTCAAGCACCCTTTCATTTCACAAACTTTTTTTTTTCCTTTTGCTCCTTCCTGCAGATACTTTTCTGCCTTTCACCCTTGAAGGTCCTCTAATTAGGCATGGAATGGACAACTAAATATCAGAATATAACCAATGACACTTCATTCATATGGCTTGAAATCCTCCCATGATGTTTCACAGCATCCTCTTCCTCCACAAATCAATTGAATTTAGTCTCAATTTTACCCAATTAAGGGCTAAAAAAATCCTGTATAAGAATCACAATATCTTGCCTTAATTACTTCTGTGCAGAAAATGATATGATTGAATGACTTCTCAGTTTTGGCAGTACATGTATATTTGTTATTAAGACCCTTCTTTCATTCTCGGTAGCATTGTGCATGCAGTATTGATTGAAAGGTGAGTGGGCATTGCACTGTCACTTGGGATTTTTGTGGGTGGTCACCTACTTATTCATAAAAAGTTATGTTAGAAAGTAGAATAGCTAACACCAGAGTGAAGGATAAACCCTGAAAGATGCAAACAAAACAAATCACGTGGTTATTTCTTTACTTGTCACCATTTTTTCAGACCTAGCAGTATGGGAGTTGGTGAGGCTTACAGTAACCTAAAAGTAATTACTACATGAATTGGATATTGCAAAGGAAGCAGCACCACCAACGAGAAACTGCAAAGAATGGCAATTATGAATGTCCTTGACTAATGGGTAGGGGTGAGATAAACGTCTTTTTCCTTGCCTCGTTCTGTGCATATTCCTGTCTTCTGAAAGAAAACTGCTTTGCATGGCAGGCAAAGGGTACAGTGTGTTTTGCTTTTGCAGCTGAGGTACATCTCCACTTGGAAATTGTATGAAAGTAGTAGGTATTTGATGAAGGTCAGGGATATGAGTAGAAGAAAACCTGGCAAATCTGCTAAGACTTTGCCAGTGAAGAGGGATCTTTTAACATTTAGTTATTGCTTGCTTTCATTACGTACAGTCTCTGCAGATCTCTCTGCAGATCAATATCTGAATATTACACTAACAGATTTATGAGAATTCATGCTGTATGCTGCTCCAGCCAGCTTACAGAAGATCTGTGTTGTGTTTGTAGTAAAGCCTCTGTCAACTTTTAAGATCGGACTTTTAAAGTATAGTAGGATTTTTAAATGTTCTTTCTTGATTTAGACAGTTAGCTTCCCTTGAAATACACAGAGGCTGTCACCAAGAAGGGTTTTCAAATGCTGATGCCTGTCCTGATCCTCAGATTCCTAAGGGTACCTGAAAATCTGATACTTAATTCATCAGGAATCTTTTATGTGGCTGTCACTGGCATTGTTACTTTATATGTTCACAACCTGTGTCAATAATAAGGTAGCTCGTCATTTGCCTTCTTTAAGACTAAAGGCTCCTTGTGCATAATTTATTGTATAACTAAAGAATGGTGCTATATTTATTTTCTGTGTACATAGAGAAACTGAGGACTTCATTAGCCAATAGATTTATATAGCTGGACCTGGAATATAACAAAGTTATTATATTATTATTATAGTGTGGGTTTTTTTCCTTTAGGTGCAAAAAATACAGGAGGTAAGTTTTGTCAATCTTTCTTTCTTCTTTTAAAGCAAATAGGAATGAAAATACATGAAGAGGAGCTGAGACTGTAGTGAAACACTGTCTGATGGGAGGAGGATTGCATCATAGTATAAATGTGTACATGTGAGCAACTGGGAAATAGGAAATGGTCAGCACTGTTTGAGATGTGCTGAAATAGATTAATATGGAAATATATCAAAGCAGTGGATGTAGAGAAGAGCAGAGCGGAAAGGAAAAAGGACTACTAGAGCAGAAGCATTCAAAATACTGAAAAAAATGGGAAACAGTGCATGTGTGTTTTATGTTCACTCGGTTGTGTGTGTCTTCAATGGATGGTATTTAATGGAGAGATGGGGCTGTTGACCAAGGCCAAAATACTTATGATTTTCTTTCTAGTAATTAAAGTGCTTACTCTTTAGGCTTGGGTTTTATTCCAGTTGTAATGAGGCTTCCTTTCAGTGATGCCAAGAAGTGCCTGATTTGCATGTGTAAGTTCAAGATTAATATGAGTGAACTCAGATTTATTAATCTGTTGTTACCTATATAGAATGTACTGTCATTTTTCCTTCCAGGCTTTGATGTTATATCCTTAGACTACTTAAGTACACAGGCTATTTTTGTCAGCAGTGAGTATATGTTTTTGCATGATTTTAAATCAAGCATTAAAAATAATTTTATCTTAAGAGAATCCATAAACTTCCATGGTTTTCCCTTCTTTTTCTTTTCTTTTTTTTTTCCTCCTGGGCTTAAACAAAAGCAATGCAATTGTTTGCGTTCAATGAATACACAATATTTTGAGACTCTGTCTCTCAAAATAGCTATTCAAATTGGAATCCTGTAGAATTTTATAATTGCTCTGGACCTCTGAGTCATCTGCAGAAATATTTTTAATGATCAATCGACCATAAAACTAACTTTTATTTGAGGTCTCTCATCAACAAATTGATTCTATATTTCCATATGATTAAGGAAAATATCCTTCCAGTTAGGGATTTGCTTTAAAAGGTGAAGAAATAGGGAAACAAAGAGCAATTCCTATTTATTAGGGTGAAACACCCTACACTAACAGTGCAATAAGATTATTAGCAGTGAGCATTTGATTAATTTCCACTGTACCCCTCATACACATGATCACAGCTTCCATCTTAGAAAATGAGGAATAAAACAATTTCTTCCCTTGCACGCAATTCCCTCTTAGCACAGGATTAAAGGCTTATACAAAAAGGCAGGGCAAAATTCATTAACTTGGCAACCACACAGTTTTACCGAATGCTACTGGTGCTGAAGCTAGAATATATGTATGTGTAACTTAGAAACAAGTTTCACGTTTTAGCATTAGTGGCAGGTGAGCTGCATTGGTAATTCCATCCTTTGCAGCCTGTCTAAAATAACTATATGTAGCTATTCATGCATGTAATTCAGCTACCTGATTCGTTAACATTTAAACAGTCTGTTAGGCAATGACTATAAATTAGATGCCCTACAGATCCTTGGCAAAATTATGTTTAAGAGCCATTGATACACTAAAGCCTTGTCAAGAAAAAATACTTACATGCTATGCAGTAACAAAAACGTGTGTTTTTTATGTTAGTGCAGGGTACGCCCTTTTAAGGATGGCATCTAGTATCACTGGGGCCTACCACATAGAAATATGGTGGTTATATGGAAGGAGGCAAACACAACTACACTTAATTGTGGGTAAATGGTAGTGGGGCTATCTCTGTCTGGAAATGGCCAATGATATAAGGTCTAATCCAGAACACTTTTAGAGCAATAGAAAGATTCCTATGGATGGAAGAAAAAGGACTCCATGAGCACCCACCAGAGAGCTGAAGGGAGTCCCACTCCCCTGAAACGCATGAGGACCATTATGTCTTCAGGACACAAAGCAGCAGATTGCAGAAGTAGCTGGGAAAATCTCATCCTGTTGATATCCTCATTTCTTAGCCACCAATTCAAGCTGTTTAGAATGCTGCACTATGGCAGTGGTAGGTAGACGTTACCCCAAAGCCACTCATCCGTGGATCTCTCTCCCTACTGCCACAGCTCCTTCATGACTGTGCCTCTACCACAGTGTAGTACTTCACACTTTGAACTCATCTTGGTTAAGACCATTCACAACACCCTCATCTTCCCTAGTAAATATGTTTACTTCTGGCAATGAATCCTAGCGTCAAGCTGAAGGGTCTAGAACTGGTC
Organism: Burhinus bistriatus; assembly: GCA_013397275.1. NCBI lineage: Eukaryota > Metazoa > Chordata > Aves > Charadriiformes > Burhinidae > Burhinus > Burhinus bistriatus. Next base: position 2,886,645 of record VYXH01004672.1, on the reverse strand, counting down.
ACGCATACATTACAAAACCATGGGTATAAGTTGCATACCCTGTGTATTTGTCCTGTGGCAGGAACAGACTGGAAGGAGTTCAAGGACACAAAAATCTGATGGGATACTGGTTGAAGTATGGCAGAGGGAGTCAACCTGGAATTGATAGTGTGCTGTAAAAAACGTTCAGATCAGCTACACTGAAAAACGTACTGAGCTGCTTTTTGAGGAAGAACTACTGGGTTTGCTTCAAAAGAACCCAGGTTTAATGCAGTATCTTTCCAACATGGGTGATGAGGGGAAGGGACCAGGTCCTTGGATCTCGGGCTAATTTTGACTCATGGAGAGAGTAATGTGAAGATTTTCACATTTTTATGCTCCTTGGGTTTCAATATGCGTGTCACTTGATACAGTAAATACAGAAGCAATGCTAGTTTAAAGGTAAAAATGGAGAAGAACAATTTCAGGGAAACAAAAAATTCTGTCATTCCTATATAATACACATGACTATTTTTTGCGGCTTGCAACCAACAGCAGAAACACTTTACATATACACATCAGGTGCTACTACAGTTCTAGTTTTAGAAGCTATTTCAATGTGCTTCAGGAACGTAATTACTGTAACTGAAATGATAATTGTTTTGCTAACAATCACTCAGTCGAATATATCTTGCTTGGCCAATTGGTATTTTGTTATCCCACAATACGATTTTAACTTTTTTTTCCCCAAAAAATGAACTTGTGAACTACTGGTAGATTTAGTGTTTGGTTGTTGTTTTTTTTTTAATACTGGAAGGGCCTCCCACATAGTTTTCCCATGGCTGTGTTGGACAAGCTGAAACTCTGCTTTCTGAACAACTGAATTAACTTTGCTTTTGGAGAGATGGTTTTGGTGCCGGCCATGCAATGCACTCGCATCTTGTGATGGCCAGCCAGTGGATCAGTTGTGGTCTAAATAAGCCAAGACCCTAGCAGCATTTCAAGACACGATTTTTTAACTATTCAAAGAGCAAGCCTGAAAAGCGGTGGTGGGAACCCACCTGACTGGCAGCTTAATGCTCTGTTCCAATGTCATTAACAGCTCAATGTGTTGCCGGTTGTATGGACAGACAGACTGTCCCACATGCTACGTGCAAGGCCCTTGTTTGAACTTGGGAAAGGCACACTGAAAGAAATATGGGCTCCTCGCAACTCCCAGGAGGTCAAACAAATTGATTTTACTGATACCCAGAACAATCTTTCTTGGCAAACTCTTTGGGAAAGTACAGCTCTCTGGACTGGGGCTTGGTTCAAATACATATCGAAACACCAAAATTAGGAGTTTACTATTGCCTTTAAAACTGAAATGGCAACTAGACTCTGGAAAACTCATTTTTTATAACCTCTTAGATGCCACAGATGTTTTAGACTTGGAAACACTAAAAGAGAGAATTTTTAAGAGCATAAATGATTTTTATTTTCATTGTCTTGAGCATTTTTCCCCAGTCCTTTAATTCTTTACTGTTACTATGACTTTGCATAGCTCTATTTTACTGAAATTTTTTGAGACATTTCAAAATATAAGGAAATAACTTTTCTAATTACTCTGATGTTATTGGACATCTTTATTGTCTTGTACACTAAAACCATAGATTGTTTTGGAAACAGCTATAATATTTTGGAGGAAATGTTCTGGAGAAACAGAAACATGTTTGCAATGATTTATTGTGACTTCTTTTCCTCTTTGCTTTCCTATCTATTGTAATTACAGTATCAATTAACTCGGTATGATTAGTCCATTTCTAAGTGAACATACCCTGGTTTGACTGGTTAAATTAGCAATCAGGAAGCGTTTACTGTTTTCTTTAGTATTTTGTACTCGTTAGAAAATAACCTATACAAAAGTCATTTGGTGCTTCTGTAGACATAATGAATACATGGATTCTGTCATCTCATTTTAAACTTCATCTCCTTTCAGACAACTGACATAGTTTAGTGAATTCTGGATTAATCATCACTTTTTTTTTTTTTTTTTTTTTTGGACTACTGATGAATACAACCCTTAAAAAAGTGAAACATTAAAAAATATATTTGAGAGGCTCATATCAACTGATTTGATTTTTAGATTTATTTTACATTAGATTTCAATACTTTATTTGTCATCACAGACGATCTCTGTGACTTACAAAAATCATATTTTAATAAATATGGAATAGAGACGTCCACCTATGAATGTCTTTCATTTTCTAGCTATTTTGTACAGTATTTTAAACTCTTTTAAGCATCATTGTATTTTTTTAAGGTACATCTAACTGCTGATATTTTTAGAACTCTTCACATAAACAGTGCTTTGCTAGTAATGTTTTCAAATATGTGAAATTACAACACATTTATTGCAAGAATAATTCTCCCTAGACAGAAACTAGCATATTTCCAGTGAAATATGTGGAGTTTTGCAAAAATGCATCAAGCAAAATGCTTCATAATTTGCATTCCATAATGTTAATACAGATCCCTTTGTCATGAAGTATTATCCAATTTCTAAAATTATCGCTCTTTCATGACGAAAAACAAATACATTTTCCAGTCTATCCTTGGCTTAAGGAAGAAGGCGGCATAGAGTGTTTATTTATTACTTGATGTTCTTGTTAACTCTTAACATATTGCATTTGTTGTGTATGTCATCATTATGTATGGAAATACATAATAATGCCCCCAATCTCTCTTAAATCAAAATATTATTTAAGCTATTGAAAAATAAAAATCATATGAGAATAGAGTGTAGGTATCCATTTTATCTGAAGCCTGTCCTGTGGGAAGGCTTGGCTTTTTGCATCATCCAGCACAACTTCCTAATTCCTTAGAGACTTCCCTGTTAGTTTGTTTACGATGTTGGCCCAGAAGGCCTGTCTCTGTCCTTCCTGGATTGTTTTGATTTTCACATGTTTACCAGTTGAGAAGTTACGGTGAGCTCACTAGAGAGATGGAGGTAGGACTCCCAGCTGAGTAACTGCAGCATCATCCTCGAAGTGTTGCTGCATATATGGTTCTCCGAGCTCACTGTGTTTATGGAAGCTGTGAAGTCTCATAGCTGTGAATGCATCTTGTGCCCTACAACTGTGCACCGCATCAGCTACTAGTAATGGGAAAGGAGCAGTCCTTCTACACATCTCTCTCCTATCTCTCATGCTCAAGGAAATCTGGAGCTCTCTTCGGTCCATGTTCATTTAACCCTACGTTTTGGGCCAATACAAAAAGACATAGTAGTGCCCTATGACTAAGATCAGCACTCTGCTGTGGAAGGAGAACCGGAAGAAATAGCAGGTCCATGCCAGGAAGAGTGTATGTTCAACTAAGTGGGAGGGATAAAGGCTGGCAACAGGGGGGGACAGGTGAACTGATTTGACTATTTGGCCAATGGAGCCTGGGACTTCTTATCTAATACAGTAGGTTTGCATAGACCAGAATTTAAAGTTTCTTTAGAAACTATCACATCATAACTTCTTGCTCATCATGACATTGGGACTACATAGAACTTTCTGACTAATTCAGTCCTGATTTACATTTCAGTACACGTTCTTCTATGACTGCTTAGCTCATCCCTATATCTCACGGGGTTTTCAAGTAGCCTTCCTGTCTAGTCTGAGAAAAGCTGTATGTATTTTCAGCTGTTGTGTTCTTCACTTAAACACCTCATTATATTTCTAGTTTCATATTTTCAAATGACTTGTTAATCAAAAGTTACTTGTACAGTTGTTTTAGTTTTAAATCGGGAATAACTTTTCACTGCAAAAAAAGCAAAGAAAGAAAAAAGTAGATTAATGCCCATATCTGTAAGCACAATACCTAAATTAGCAATTCAAGATGTAGTCAGCTCACGCACTGAAATTAGGAAAGTTGCTGGCTTTTTTCCTTCCCCCTCCCCCTTTTTTTAGCCTCAGATCTTTTTCAAAGCTACAATAAATGGTTTTGCACAATGGCTGAGTCTTAATTTATTCCATTTGAATTATTTAGCATTCATTTATACAATATTGGAACATTTTATTTCAGAATATAACATTTATCATGGATTTTTTTCAAGGAGAAGCATATAAGTCTCAAGACAAAGTTATTTGTTACACAGTTTTTTCCATATTTAGCTTGATAAATCAGGCATTAGTGATTGGTTGTTATAGAAATACAGGTTGCAGGGGCCCTACAATATCAGATAACTTTGAGTTCTGTCAAAGCCCACAGTGTTCAGAGGACCCCTTTATAGAGTGTGAAAACAAGGTCAGTGTGCTAGCTATGTTGGGCCTTCGCTACAGGAGAACCCATGTAGCATAGAACAGATGCTCTAAGCAAGAATGACATTATACGTCTGCAAAGGTAAGGTTTCTTTCTGGTTTTAGACATTTCTTGAGACATTAGAATTTATTGAAATGCATATTGTTTCAAATGGCCAAGAAGGGAGATCAGCTGTTACAGTGGAAACAAGACAAATTCTGAAATAGATCAAAAAGGCAGCAGGAATATCTTTAGAAGAAAAAAGGAAAAGCAATCATGTATTCTTATAACGAAAAAGATGGGAATCTGTAATAGAGCCTGTCTGCCGTACTCATGTAGCTCAAGGGAACCAAGGGAGAGATGGGACTGAACTTGTCCCACACTGGTGAGCAAATCAAATCCTGGTGCATTTTCATCAACTGTCAGAAACAGACAGATATTTCTTTGGGGCCAGGCAGGAAATTAGGCTATTAAGTTACAGCTTTTTCACAGAGCCCTTGTCATTCTCTTCTCCTATCCTACAGATGTTCTATCAAAGCAAGTCATTGTAACCATTTATCTTTCCAAACTTAAAATACTTGTTCCAGAACTAATTTTTTCCCTCAGTACTTGAGGTCTTTGTACTCTGTGTCTTGCTTCCCTGATCTTGTATGGATCTAAGATTAATTTGCACTAGCAAGGAGTTCAACAACAAAATCAATTTCAATTGGGTCAGGTGAGGTCACTCCCAGCTCAGTAGTGTGAGGAGAGAAACAGATTATTATCATTCTGGGAACACTACTACTTCAGTACAGAGGAAAAAAAAAAAAAAAATTGTCCATTAAAGACCTTTACAATAATTTTGATAACATTTGAAACAATGAATTTTTTGGTTACTTTCTTCAACATTAACTTAGCCACCTATATACGAAAAACTTGTGCTATAAGAAGCTTTTGTATTCCTTAAGAAGAATGGAATATAATTTGTTAACTGACTGGTAGCATTTCACTAAAAATGTGGCACTGTCAAACTGATACAGCAATACCTTTGAAAGATCTCTTTATATCCTCGGCACGTAGCCAGTGTAAATTAAACAACAACATTCTCTCTGTTAGGTATTCCATGCACTGTATCACAAAACGCCAGTTATAAGAATTTAAGTTACACCTTTAAAAAAAAGACTTTAGATTAAAAAAATGTTTAAATGTTTAAAATTTAATTTACAAGGAAAGAAAACCCATCCCATCTACAGAATCTGTTATTTAGTGTCTATCTTATCTCATAGCTTTGAAGGACAAAAAAAAAAAAAAAAGGCAGCATCAGCTTAAAATGGTTAATAAACCATTAGTATTTAATGTGAACTGAATTTCAATTATTTCTTCCATCAGATACAGAATATTAGTTAAGAAAATGCTTTGGGTCTACCTGCAGCATGTGCATGCCTGTTTATTCACACAGAATCATATTTTCAGGTGAGTTAGAGCCTTACAGTTCCTTTAGCTTCAGGACAGCTGTGCAAACATGTGCTAGCTGAAGATCTGGTGCGCACAGGTGAAGAGGAAGGTAAAGCTGCTTGACTGAAATTGCTGGGCCGTGTCTTTGTTTCTGCTTTGTGCATCTTAAATTTTTGTGTAATTTGAGCTGAAAAGTGACATGTGTGATCTTAGGTTTTTTAAGTTATGTATTCTGCTCCCTGTTAAATAACATTCTTTCGAGTTAAAGGTTCCATATATTTATGTTGAATAGAAAACAGGAAGTGGAAGTACTTTAAGAAGATTCTTTTATGAAAACACAATTTTTCAAAAAAAGAGAAGAAAGCTATTGGAATAATTTCATTTGTGGTGTAGCAGCCCTGCCTTCAGGTGTTGACCTTAATCAGTTTCATTATATGCAAAAAGATTCAGATTTTCTGGGTCAATTTCTCCCCAAGTGTATTTTCCTTGAAATCTGTGGAGTAACACCAGCAATGAATCTGGCCTAATGATCTCAAATTTCCTCCATTTCCTCTTTGTGTGATCAAAACACGGAAAATGAAATAATCCCACTAATCATCCTTTAGATAAAAAGATACCAGATATATGTTCCTTTACCTACAAGAGTTTGAATTAAATCCTCCATCAACATAGACACAATTTTACTCCTTTAGCAAGTATGGGTTTAGATGATTAACTACCTGAACATCATTGGAAAAAACCTAACCTGAAAAAGCCTACAGTCGAAGTTTATTTTATTGCAAAAGATAAAAACCTTTCTTCCCTTAGTCAGGGCCAGAGTTTTTAAAAGGAGTTAAATAAGCTCTTGACTGTGTACTGGTAATAGACGAGGTTTCGTACAACCAAATTTGCCTTCATTGCCATGTATTCAATGCTTAGCCAGATACTTCCTGTTCAAAATGTCACTACTCAAACTGTTTCATTGCACAGAGCATTGAAAATATATCCCTAAATGCTTTGGTATTTGGCAGTAATACATTTTAGGATTTACACTTGCATAAGGCTTTTAAATTTTCAAAGAGCTAAGTGAAGACTCCCTGATTATTTTCTCATCGCTCTATGAACTAACAGTAGTTCGGGATTAATCACGCAATATTACAGATGAAAAAATGGACACAAAGAGTATAAAGGCTGGATCTGTATGCATAGTTGCCAAATTGTCCTTTCAGGCCAAAACGGTTATTCCAGTGGCTCACAATAAAGATATTCCTAAGTTTCCACTGTAAAATTATATAGGTCCTTAAAGTAAAAAACTTGAGCCTACCTACCATGGTGGGGCAGTGGGAATGCCTTGTAAGCATATAAAAGTGAGACAAGCGTATAGCACTACTTCCAGAGAACACTTCTCCAGCCTATAGCCAGCTGTTACCTACGGGCTTCCTCAGAAAGCTTTTAATAGCCCGTATAAGGGCTCTTATAAAATGTAATTTTATAATTTTATGTATTTTTATATTATTTAAATTTTTGTAATTTTATATAATTTATTTAAAATGTAACTGCATTTTAGACTGTTTAGTATAAAACTCACTCACTGGACATTGCACAATAGCATTTGTATTAAATCTAGATTAACTGATATCTTGAATTGTGCCTTTCTTCCTTCAGGGGCTGATCCAAAGACCATTTGATGTTAGTTAGCTTTGGCTCAGATGAGGGAGAGATCATTGCAGCTCCCGTTACAGTTAACAAAAAGGATCCTCAGATTTTATTAGCTGTTAGACCACATCTACAAAGGTCACGTAACAATCTTCTGGGGTAGGATACTGGTGGCACAGGAGGTACTAAGGGGGTTTTGTGAGAAAATAAAGGATTTTTTAGGGGACTACTTAGAGCTAAAACCTAGTGTTTAGTCTAGGTTCATATGAATCATCTGAAAGTAATCAGACGGTAGTCTGACGAGTATGAAGACAAGAATGTAAAATGAAATTTCTGAACAGGTCAGGAAGTGGTTACAATAATTGTGACTATTTGAGTGGCTGTTACACTAGCATACCTGCTTTTTCACAGCAGAGATCTGTGTTAGAAGCACTCTAACTCAGGGAGATCTTTGGGTCTCACTTGGCTTTACCCTGCTGGAATACAACTGGGTTCAGTGAAGCTATTCTTTATTTACACTAGTGATCACAGACCAGATCAGCCTTGTATTTTCCAGCAAGGCATGAAACTGTAGACTTGGTTATTTGTGAGCAAAGGACTGCTTGGATGAATAAGCATGCTTACTAATGGCCTGACTGAAATGGCTAAACACAGATGAGATAAATTCCATACTGCTTGCTTAATTCTTGCTGTTTCAATTAGATGTGTTGTTTTTCTCGCTCTATCTCAGCCCATTCTATTACTTTTCCTATTTATGTCACACTACATTGCTGATCAGTCTATGCAGCTATTGCTTTCTCTGCTCAAAATGAGAACAGAGCAAAAGATGATGGAGATGACTTTTTAATATTAAGTTGATAAAGTGTATAAAGCTCTTTTGCATGAAATGGACTGTAGAGTCACTAATAATAGCTGTACATTTTTCAAGATATAGGGTCTACTACAGATCTTGAATAAACGAATCTCTATTAACTCTAGATAATATTCATGAATTAACATGTTTCCACATAGTGAAGAAATGTTTCCATCGGAATACACTGGGAAAATGACATCCATTTCTTTGGGACTAAATTGCTTAACCCAATCCACCAATTACCATTTGCAGAAGAAATAATCCATTTATATTTTTATTAAAAGATTTCTGCACCCCAGCAGACATTTGTATTACTTTATTTTCAGAGCATGCCTTTATAAATTGATGACAAATACCCATGAAAGGATAGTGGAAAGGCACATTTAGGGGAATGATATGGTAAAGGGGAACACATCTTAGGGGAAATACACTTTGGGGATAGTTTGACAAAAATTTGACCCCAGGCACAGCAATAATGTAGACAGATTAATCTTTGTACAAGTGATCAAATCCATCTGCAATACTGTCTGTTTCAGAAGAATTAAAAATCTGTGGGTGTTTCCGGTGATGGGAACTGGTATCTATCCAGTTCTTAGATTTGAATTTGTAGTTTGTTTTTTCAGGATTAGTATTTTACGGTTATTTAACGTGCACCATTTATATTATTTCCTGCTTTACCGTCTTCTCTTTATGCTGCATTTTAATTTTCAATTTGATTGACAAATAATTGCAATTTTTTTTATTGATGCCTGATTTTTTTACCCATTCAAGCTGCTTTTACTTTTTTTTAATACCACTGAATTCTATGATCATGGATTAAAAAACCTAACATAATAGATCTCTTGTTGCTATTGCTCTAGGCCTTGGATTCACCTCACTTAACGTTAGTAATCTTTAGTAATCTTATAAAGACACCAAAGTTAGAATTTCCATTAGCTATCCTAGAATCCGTAGAAAGAGATAGATGCATCCTGGGGAAGGTTAAACTCATTGATCTGGATGGTTGGAGTGGAATTTATGTATTTATACAGAGAGAATGAGAACAGACAAAAAAAGGGACATATTCTGGCTATGAATGATACAAAGTAAGAAGCTGGGGGGAAGTACATACATAGATTATACACACAAAAACCATAAACTGTAATTTCAAAGAGATAGATAAAATATATACATTTTTCAGTTAAATGTATTATCTTAAGGCACTGTGTTTTCAAAACTTTGCTTGCTGGAGAGATCATATGAGTGAGAAGCTGCCATAAGTTTAATGTTTGGGTTGCAACTACTTTGGAATGTTTTAAATGTCAGCTTCATTTCATATATAGTTGGTAATCAATGTTTTTCCATACATATGACAACTTCTGCAATGAAATTATTGCAAAATTGCCAAAATGCATGCAAAAATAATTATTGCTTGAAATTAGAGACGAATAGCAACGAGCTTTTAATCTACTTTTTCATTTTTTATCTTGTCATCAGTATATATGATGAAAAATACTGATGAGATCAGTAATATTAAAATAAATACAGTCTTACCTAAATGTCATGAAATATGGGCACAAAACATTAATATTAGTTTAATTTTAGATGTAAAAATCATTTGGATGTAATCAAAGTATTCCTATAAGTTTTGTCCATCTATTTACTTGAAATAACTAATTTTGAAGGCAAATTTGTGGCTGTGCCCACAGGGGTGTTTCTCTCCCTTCAAATGTTGTGTTTTCTCAAGTTGAACTCAGACAGCTGGCTTCCGCTGATGCAAATGTCAATTCTTATCATTGATATTTAGTAGCATTTCCTTTGCTGAGCTCTGACTCCAATCTCCTGACTACCTTATGAATTCACCTCCAACTCATCTGTTTTGTGTCACACCAATGGACTTTGAATGACCTTCTTAGGATTCTTATCCTTACAAAGCACTTGGCAGCCATCTCCTATGCTAATTTCCATCAACTTCAGTTTCTACTTTTTTCTATTATCAGCTTCCATAAGTGTCCTTCTCAGCTGATCCATGAAATCTCAGTGCAGCCAGTGACATTTGGTCTAATATTATAGACTATTAAGAGACAACCCCAGAGATCAAATCATTGTGACAGGCTAAATAAAGCATTTCAAAAATAACAATTGTTTAGCTAGAACCTTGTTGATATGATCCAGTCAAAGAGCCTGAAGACTTTGAGTTGAGGATGTTGCTTATAGTGTAACTAATTAAAATTTGTTATTTTTCTGTTCAAGTTGCTGATGCTGAGAGATTATTATTGTGCACTAATACCTTATTTTGACATTGAAGATATTAGATCCTTTAATCTTTGCAAGTTATTAATGGAAATAGTTTTCTTGTAGATATAAAATTAATGCAAAAGGACAATATAAATTTTTGTCTTATGCTTGGTTGTTTTCTAGAATAATTTTCTTTCTTTAGGCAGCATATATAGATGGAGCATATAAACTTATCTATATCTTTTTACCCTTGTAAGACTACTCAAATGACCAGTTTAAAACATAGTAATTATTATTTAGGTTTTATAATCTTTGCTGTCTTTTACAGTTTCCTCTGGTTTGGCAAATAAAGCTAAAGAAGCTGTATATTTTGGATATTTGTGACTTCTGCTTTCCTTTTCTAAATCTTTCAGAAAAAGTCATTTTTTAATAACTTTAATCTGAGGTCAGAATTGATCTTTCATTGACTCTTGAATCTTAAATAGTGAATTATATTCAGAAAAAAAAAAATTAAAATCTGACCCTGGACCTAGCTTGCTCCAGTGTGTATCTTACACAAGCTTTAGAATAGAATGATAGAATCATAGAATCAAGACATAGAATTGTTTAGGTTGGAAAAGACCTTTAAGATCATCTAGTCCAACCATTGACCCTACTCTACCAGGTCCACCACTATACCATGTCTCTAAGCACCACATCTACACGACTTTCAAACACATGTAGGGATGGTGACTCAACCACCTCCCTGGGCAGCCTCTTCCAATGTTTGATAACTCTTGCAGTGAAAAATTTTTTCCTAATGTCCAGCCTAAACCTCCCCTTATGTTTGGCTTAAAGCAACAGTCTGATATTCATGCTGTTTTGTTGACTGTCCCAGCTAGCTTGTCCACTCCTGCCAAAAATATAACTCTTCACTCTTGCTGTTGCTGGATGCCATGTGAGTGTTCTCACTTTTCTCCTCCCCTCATTTCATGAAAAACCTCAGGGTCAGGGCCAGTTCCCACCAAAGATGCAGCTAATTGTGAAATATATGATAGCAAAGCAAGAACTTACACAAACCACCATCCCCTTCCCAAGTCTATCTCACATACAGAAGATAGGCTACAAATCCAGTGCTCTTAAACGTTTGAGAAATGCCTGGTGCAAATCTTCCTAGAATTTCAAAGGACTGTTTTGTGAATGAGCTCTGAAAACCAGAGTGAAACCCGATTATTGGAAAGGGAGGCCAGAATCTTTTTTTCACCAGATATTAACCCAGTACAGATCTCTGCCCCTTCAGTAACTTCTCCAAAGATGTGTGCCTCCTTCTTTCCACCTTGGTTTTGTTTAGTGGGGGGCACTGAAATGGAAGGAAAGGGAGAAAATATGGCTTGCTGGTGCCATCCTAGGCAGTTTCCACAGCCTTGTTTCTCCATTAAACCTTGACTTTGAGAGATTTACACTACTTGACCTTCAGCTATCTGTCCCTGTATGTCACTGGGGAGTAGTGATAAACAGAAGTTAGTACTGTCAGACCTAAAACTTCTAGGAAACATACTGAGCAGCCAACTTAAACTTCAGTCTTCTGGGTATATCTAGTTCAGTCTAAACACACTCAGAGACCTATACTCAGCCTTAGTATGGTTACATTTACACTGTATTTCATTAAATAGTTCACTCTGGTTTTCTTACTGAAGGCCTGAACTGAGATAGGTCTTTAATGCAGTCACATGAATGACTAAAAACAATTAAGAAGAACTTGGAATGTTAGTCTACCAATGAGGAGAAGACAAGACTTTTAAAGTGACAGCCTAGCTAAATGTGCCTCCTCAATATCCACCTTTGTTTGTTACCCAAGGACTTTTACCTCACATGTTTTTGACTAAGGCCTCATTTCTAGTGCTGTGGGGATATTTACTTGTCAAAAGCTATCTGTGTCCAGAATTTATTAACAGTAAAACAGTATTTTTTCTTCCTCGTAAACATTTAACCCATTATGTATCCAAGTTCAGCTGTGTATATGAATTCACCATTTTCATAAACAGGAAGTGTTTCTATTAAAATCTTAATCTGCAAGAAAAAAACTGGAGCTTGTTCAGTGTTACAGAGTTCAACTGAAGGCCAATAATCCAATATATGTACGCTGGGGGAGGGAGAGGGGAGGATAGAAGGAAGAAACCTATCTTTCCCTGGAAAAGAAATAAAAATAGAAGCAAACGTTATCATTTTCAGATTGTTACTAGCAACAGAGAGACGTGATCCAAATAACAAGTGAATGACTGCATACACTGGTGCAAGATAAAGACCCCAGATAGGAATTTGATTAAGTATTATTATCAGTCGCTGTAAAGAGAATGGCAGGCAGGCAGCAGAGCATTCACTTTTCTGTCCATCTCTGCCTCTGGCTGACTGCTTATGAAGGTTGTCATAAAGGTAACCTGGAGATAAGACTGCATGTTAGATAGCAGTCATCATTTTCTCCATACAGGGCCTCCTTAAACATTACTCTCATTGTTGCAGAGACAAAATTAGGCTGGCAGCTTAAACAGTTCTGCTTTTTTTGTTGTTTCATAGATTTTTGATTATTACCATATCTCCTTCTAAAACTTGAGGTTTGCAGCCTGTGTAGGCTTCTTCATCCCAACACTACCACGTGACCTTTCAGCCACATAAAAAGAAAAAACTTGATGTTGGAGTGAGAAAATAGAGATACTTCTTCTCCACCATCCTTTGACTCCTTACGATTTGACTTTTTATCTAAATTTGGATTGTGGATAGCAATTTGGATTATGGATAGAATATTGAGTTATGATGCACTCTTTTTCTGATGGAGGTGTAATGGGAAGGCGTAAAAGGTGTTGGTGAATAATACACGGATCCATGTTTCCTCCACTTTCCAATGCATGTATCTGTGTATACTGTGAAGGATAAACAAATACAGATAAGAAGGACAGAAGCAAATTGCATTCGTCCTGGAAAAAGGGGAAAGTAACCTGGGCTTTGTTTTGGGGAGAGTAATGCTACTCAGGTCTTGCCCTCCATTTGGATTGATCCTGACATCAGAATATTTACAGGATATTTACAGCAATGTCTGTAATCAAAGACAGCATAAATTCATATTAATTTGACATAAGAAAACTGGAAATAGTGAGAGTAAACATTGTGCAGACATTTGCTCAGGGTATGGACAGCTCCAGGAAATTTTGTCCACTCTTCATCTTGTTACAAAATTTCTATTGGGCAGTGATGCAAATGAATGTTATAAACTGAAGTAACGTCATCACCAACCTAACAATGACAATTCACCTTTGACAGAGATGTTTCCACTTGCCTATTTAATAGAAATCAGATGGGATGTAGGTAGCTGTTAAAGGAATCTATTAAGTTAGATTCAATTACATAACCAAAATGTAATACTAAATCAATGTCTGATGTATATATTACCCCAAACTTCTAGTTGTACAGCTAAATATTTGTTGTGCTACTGTCATTTCTTGCGTGATCAATTCACATTAAAAGTGTTTTTTTTAGTTTAGCCATGTACACTTAAAAACAAAAATTGGGAGAGCCAGTTTCAGCCCATTTCCTAGGCTAGTTCTGCTTCATTCAACTGCACCTTTGTTCATAGTAGCTGGAAACAGGAAAAGCAAGAGGACATAGATGAACTGATTATTTTAACTGAATGCAGATTGATGTGAGAAACGCTTTGTTTTGTCTGTGTTTGGCTGTTGCCTGTCGATTGCACCTCATGGAGTTCCCTGTTCTACTGTGATCTTTCTCTCTGCCTTTCCTGCCCTGTATTTCCCAATAGCTGATGACAAGAATCTTTCCAAATAAAAAGAAATGTGTTTACGGTAACTCCATATATAGTTAGACTATGCCTACCAAAAATGCTCCAAAACAATGCTTTGCAGATGTGCTCTGAGGAACAAATGCTTAACTTTATAATGTATGAAAACTGCAATCTTCTAATACATAAAGGGTGACAACATCTCCAGAAAGTGTCTCAGCAGGAGAGGAGATTGTGCAAACACTCTCTCACCCAAACAAATGCTTCATGGCTCTGCAAGAAAGTTGATATAAGGCTAATGGCTAATAATATAAGAAATTGATCTCAACTAAACAAGCCAAGCAAGGTCTAATGCTATCTCCTGTCGCACATAACATCAAAAGACTTCATTTTGACTTCATTTTAGTTTGAGCCAAAATATTTCTTCTTTGAGCTGTGATTGCCCACCTTACATCTGGAGCCATTTTGCAAAGCAGCCACTAACTTACAAGTTGCTACCTCCACAAGAAAAAGGTCAGGTAGAGCAGTAAACTGCAGATTTATCCAGTACATAATGCATATTTATACACTCTTTGAGACACTGTTAATGAACTAATATCTGATATTTTTTCTCAATATACTTATTTAAATATGACCAATAAAACAGATGGAAAATTGTAAAATAATATTTTCCAATGAAATGAACCACGCACAACATGCTTACACATACATATGCACTGAAAATGCTTTTATAGCTTTCGTAGCACCTTAGAATTCACCTGGTGAAGCACTAAACATTTCAGTCTTTCCATCGATCCCTGGCAAACATAGAATCATAGAATCATAGAACCACCTAGGTTGGAAGAGACCTTTAAGATCATCGAGTCCAACCATCAACCTAACACTGCCAAAACCACCACTACACCACTTTTAAATACCTCCAGGGATGGTGACTCAAACACTTTCCTGGACAGTCTGTTCCAATGCTTGATAACCCTTTCAGTGAAGATACTTTTCCTAAGATCCAATCTAAACTTTCCCTGCTGCAACTTGAGGCCATTTCCTCTCATCCTATTGCTTGTTACTTGGGAGAAAAGATCGACCCCCACCTCTCTACAACCTCCTTTCAGGAAGATTCTGGGTAAGATACTGCTTATTTTCAGAAATAAAATCCCGTGTTGTCTACACGCTATGTGTTATCGCTGTATTTTCTGCAATTTTCATACATTCACAGCATGGATTTCTCCACTGAAAAAGCACAATAGAAGGCAATTCAGAAATCAGTGAGTCATAGAATGAATGCAGCTCAGTAGTTTTTGTTTTCCTTTTGTTTCAGCATAACGGGCACTAGTTTTATTTAAGTGGATTTATCACTTCTGTCACAACATTTGTGACAGTTGTAGTATTGTTGGAGAAACTGCTTTCATGTAGCTGTTGAAAGCTGTTCTTTTCCCTCACATGAGACCTAACCACTAGATTCTGAAACACAAGTCCTTCTGCAAATAACGCTCTTTGTAATGTCTCAGAATGTTGTCCAGTGCTTCTTAAAAAGAGTCCCCAGCAGTTGGTTTAATTAGTGGTGTTCATCAACTCCAAAAGATGTCTAAAATGTGTAAATTTAGCTGCTCTATCTCGCTATATGTGCGTGTCATTCTGTACTGTGTAACTAATCAGAGTTACGTTGCTTCACAAGCTGGGTGGCAGGTATCATGCCACTTGGGAGCTTGATGCATAATGGCCATGCATCATTACAGGTTTCTTTTTTTCTTAAAATGTTACAAACCTTGACCCCATGTCAAGTTATGTGATTCCTGTAGGAAAAAAAATATATATATATTAGCTGTGGTGTTTTTACTAAATGTCAAGCTAAGTAAATATATTGCATCTTTCTAGAATCCTGCTCTATATTGTAATTTATCAGCATTCCCTACATTGTTCCACAGATTCATATTATACTGCTGTGGTAACTTAATCATCTGTATATATCACCACCAATGACTAAATTCCAGTATTGAAAGGAAAAATCTGCAAAACTGCGTCTCTTTTTGTTTGTATTTCTGTGTATAAATGGATAATAGTTTTTAATATGGAGAAAATTATTAAGTCATTATTTTGATCATGGAACAGAATAAAATTTATGGAACCCTGAAGAAGATCACCAGGAGGAAAAGGCAGAAGCTTACTGAAACAGCCAGATTATTTGTGATAGCAGAGATCACAAAGGAGCTTTATAACACTTTCACTGCAAATTGACCTAATTCTCTGTCACAATCTACTTAGGCTGACGAGGTTTCCACCTATCTTCAGACATAAAATATAGTCATTCCTTTCTAGCTGATAATCAGCATGTTTATTACTCATTCTAGTTGCTTAAAGACAGTATTTTCAGAAATAGTCCTGCACTACTAATGTCATCAGTGATATTGGAATAACAAGGGAATAACCTCAGTCTTTGCTATGGGAGCTTTTTAACAAATCTAAAAATGTTAATCATGTTCAGGGCATTGTCACTTTCAGGGAACAGAGATTACTTCCAGTGACATGCCCAGAAGCAATCTATTTAGTTTTCTTTTCATATAAAGTTGGGAAATAATGAAGGTTTTATTAAATGAAACTTAATTCATCACAATAGGGACTTCAGATCTACCTGTTCCCACTACCAGGGGATGCAGTATAATTTAATAACGGTCTCTTTAGATTAGCTCTGTCTATTTGCATGTCACGTTATTAACTGACTCCATGCCTTAGAATGTAGAGGATTTCAGGGACTGCTGTCTCAGCCTTTTTTATTAAAAAAAATCCTATATTGATGATTTGTAAACTACATTATTACAGTAACAAAACCGTAGGATAAGAACAGCTAAAAGGGGTGATGTAAGCTTTTTGGCTGTGGTCCAAGGCACTAAGACTTAGTAGATTGCTAATGCTGTTTAGCAATGGTGTGTTTTTCCTGCCACAGTGACAGCTGCTGAAAGATCTTCTATTATTATCTTCCTATTTTTTTAAGCATTAAAGTGTAATACTTTACTAGCCTATAATGTGGTAGCAATCTGTGAATTACTGTGGCTGCATTTCTATGCTCAGCAACATCTGGTTTACAGGTGTAATATAGGGATTTTACTAATTAATATTTAGTGTCACAGTTTCTGAGTGAAGATATAGAGATGGAAATAGAAAATTGTTCTTATCTATACAATGTTATTTCAGCTCCCTGGGAAATAAAAACCAGATAACATGTACTTGGGTTATTTTTTATTGTTGTTTTTACTGGCTACTTCTTTGGTTTGTTTTATTTTAACACCTCCGTAATATCTCCCTAGTACCTAGCCAGGAGAGATTTTGCTGAGCAGACTTGTAAAGAGGTAGCTTAAAGTGTTTTAATCGTATTTGCCAGCAAAGCTTTGTGATTTTTAATAAAAATTTCAGCTTACAATCTCAAGCACATAGTTAAGCAGCATAATCGTGAATGACCATTCCTCAGCTGAGTCCCTGTCCTGGTCCATATGCATGCTCTCACTTTGTGCAGTATGCAGGACTTGGTGAGCCCTTCTTTACCCTTGCTGCAGGCTGAGATGGAGAATGGGAACCATGACCAAGGCCCAGCTCCTGCACTGTAATCCAGTCCTGCTGCATGTTTTTCTGAGTCTGGTCCCTTCATAAACATGAAATTTCTCCAGGCCTTTTCTCATTTTGATACCCCACCTCCTTTGATAAATAGTGTTTGAGAAGTTTTTAAAAGAGGACTTACTTCTGAGTTATAGTAAGGGATGAGGGAATTGAACACAGAAAATGGACCAAGAAGGAAACACTATCTTATATCCTTCTCTTGTGATTATTTTAAACTCCTCCATTGTCTTGCAAAAAATATATTAAAATTTGATTTTTTTTTTCATTTGGGTTTCTTTCTCTTTATTTTTTTCCCTATATCTGTCCTGTAGAACTTAACAGAGTATCAGATTCCTACTGTGCATCTTTGTAGAATGATTTAGAAAAGCCATGCAACTCTCTGCTAAGAAATCTATGCCTTTTAAATACACTCCATTTAGTTAAATACGTTTAGTCTATATTCAATTCTGTGAACCAATATCCTTCAGTTCAGTATTCCTGAAGCTATAGACAGTGATCTTACACCATAGACGGTATTTCTGGGATTTATAGCTATAAAGGTCTAAAATGGGAAATTTATTGTCCACAGAAGCCACTTAATAATTTATTGTAGTTTTTCCCTAAACTTTCTGCAAGTGGTCAAACTTGTCTCAAGTCAGTCTATAAAAAACAGAATAAAGTCTCTGCTCTACAGACTTCAAAATCCAAAAGAATAAATTTCAGATATCTTCTCTTTATCAGGTACTGAAGTCCACAAAGTCCCGCAGATTGCTCCAACACACTTAAATGTATACTAAACAAGGAATCTGGTTCTCTCGACTTTGACGTTTTCCCCATAAACCCACATGGAGAAATGAATGAACATTCTTCAGGACTGTAAACTCTTTAGGGTTCATAATCATAGAATCATAGAATCATTTGCGTTGGAAAACACCCTTAAGATCATCAAGTCCAACCATCATCCTAACACTGCCAAAACCACCACTAAACCATGTTGCTAAAGTGCTACATCTACACCTCTTTTAAATACCTCCAGGGATGGTGACTCAAACACTTCCCTGTGCAGCCTGTTCCAATGCTTGATAACCCTTTCAGTGAAGACATTTTTCCTAAGATCCAATCTAAACCTCCTCTGGCATAATTGAGGCCATTTCCTCTGTCCTATCACTTTTCACTTGGGAAAAGAGACAAATACTCGCCTTGCTACAACCTCCTTTCAGGTGGTTGTAGAGAGCAATAAGGTCTCCCCTCAGCCTCCTCTTCTCCATACTAAACAACCCCAGTTCCCTCAGCTGCTCCTCATAAGACTTGTGCTCTAGACCCCTCACCAGCTTTGTTGCTCCTCTTTGGATGTGCTCCAGAGCCTCAATGTCTTTCTTGTAGTGAGGGGCCCAAAATTGAACATAGTATTTGAGGTGTGGTCTCACCAGTGCCTAGTACAGAGGTACAATCACTTCCTTAGTCCTGCTGGCCGCAGTATTTCGGATACAAGCCAGGATGCTACTGGCCTTCTTGGCCACCTGGGCACATTGCTGGCTCATATTCAGCCAGCTGTCAACCAACACCCCCAGGTCCTTTTCTGCCAGACAGCTTTCCAGCCACTCTTCACCAGGTCTGTAGTGCTGCATGGGGTTGTTGTGACCCAAGTGCAGCACCTGGCACTTGGCCTTGTTGAACCTCATACCACTGGCCTCGGCCCATCGATCCAGCCTGTCCAGATCCCTCTGTAAAGCCTTGCTACCTTCAAGCAGGTCAATACTCCCGCTTAACTTGGTGTCTCCTGCAAACTTACTGAGGGTGCACTCGATCCCCTCGTCCAGGTCATTAATAAAGATATTAAAGAGAGCTGACCACAATACTGAGCCCTGGGGAACACCACTTGTTACTAGCCATCAACTGGATTTAACTCCATTCACCACCACTCTTTGGGCTTGGTCTTCCAGCCAGTTTTTGACCCAGTGAAGACTATGTGCATCCAAGCCAAGAGCAGCGAGTTTCTCCAGGAGAATGCTGTGGGAAATGGTGTCAAAGGCTTTACTAAAGTCCAGGTAAACACCATGCACAGCTAGTCATAGTCTATAAAACAAATGAATTTTCTAGAAGATTAACAAACTGTTTTGAATCAAGTGAAGATTTACCTTCTCCAAACAAGTATCTTTGCCTTCATTGGTTGTCTGCAGGCATTCCCTCTTCCTATGCAATCCATTCCTAGGGCCTCTCTTAACTAGCCCTCTCATATGGTGTACACATCTAGTTCCTTTCCAAGTTCTCTACTTTGTGACTATCAAATACTTGAATAAAGTTTGATTCCATCCTGGGGGTAGTGGCCTGAGAGAAAATTGGGAGGTGAGAGAGCTAAATCATCATGGCAGAGGGAAGCTGAAAATCGACTGGATTTTGAGATGATGAGATAAATACTAAAGAAGTGTTCAAGTGAGGGAGTCAAACAGCCTGCAAGCTCAGTCTCCAAGTTAGGCACCGGAATGCCTTAAAAATTAGGCATCTGTCTTAGCAAGATTATTCAGCATGACATATGGAGAGATACTTAAGCAAATCAGATTTCTGTCTGCCTAGCAAGCGTGATTCAGGATTTCAGCACAGTGAGAATGGGCTTCTCTAGATCTTAATCCAGGGAGGATTGGATCCCAGGGTCCCGCTGACCTCTCACTGCTTTTCAGATTTGATGTGGATTTCCACTGCCATCTCCATTCACATCCTCAGAAGAGGCAGCTGGCTAAGACCACAGTCCTACAGGCATTGCTATTGAATTGATGAGCTACTGGATCACTCACATGTGAAAGTTTGATGTTGAGCAGGCATGGGCACAAGGCTGTTAGGTGGTGCATTAGCTAGAATACACAGTATGTCATTTATTCCAGATTTATGCTGTCATCCTGATTTTATAACCTATGAGAAGACATATGCTAAATTATCTAGCACAAAATTAGTGCTACAGATGAAAAATATGGAATTTGACATCGTCTGACAGTACGAAGATGGTCAAACATTTTTTTACACAGACTTGAACAAGAGTTACCTTACAACAGGTGTCATGTGACTGCAGCATTTTTAACCTGGTAATACAAGCAATAGCTCCAGATTTACCACGCCCTCAAACTATTACTTCAGCAGAATTCTCTCTTTGTGTGAGATACTGCTGGCCAAAGTGCATCTGACTCTGTAATCTAGTTTTTGGGACATCTGGACAGGGAGAGGCATGCACAATCTTTTCCATTTTCTATAATTTCTGGTTTCTGGAGTGCTGGGAGTTATTTTACTTACTTTGTCTTAGAGGAACATTGCTTTTATAGGCAGCCATTTTAATAATAATAATAATAATAATAATAATAATAATAATAATAATAATAATAATAGTTAAACTAATCAAAGAGGCAAAAAAATCACTTTTGGTTCTATATTTATGTAGTCTTCCACTGCATGAGATTATAATTAAATTTGCAAATAATTTGTGGGGTTTTTTTTAAAGAAAAGGCATTAATCCAAAATAAATCAATTGCAACCTCCATGTCCAAAAGACATGGTAGATTACATTCTTCTCAATAACCTCCTGTTATAAAGTCAGCCCCATCAAGTCTGATCTTCTTGCATCATGATCAGCTCTGGTAGAGTCTTATTAACTGGTAGCAGAATCTTCTGTATAAGAAGCCCATTCAAATGAGATACCTACTGCTGCAGACCACCATGTTTCTTAAATTAAGGAATATTCAGATGAGAGCCTTACTTGACCAAAACTGCAGTCATGATATCATGAACAGAGAACTTGTCACAAGTAGTTAGTCTGTACTAAAATAACAGGTTGGCTGGTATTCCAAAGCCACCCTGATTTTCAAGCTTTAAGTTCTTGTTCATGCAAATTGCTTCCATAGTCCTTCTTTCCATCAGCAGTGATAGTAGAAAGTGTTTGATAGTAGAATGCATTCAGTATCAGTTAGGCTTAAACTTCAAGTGCAGTACGAGACACTATTTCATAACTCTGGAAGAAAAAATGGATGTGTGTGAAGTTATTATTAATTCAACATTCAATTTGAATCAAAGGCAATGAAGAGCCATAATGTTTTAAACAGAAAAAAAAAAATCCCACTGTTCTGACATTGCTGAGATGTTTTCAGCCAAAAAAAAAAAAAAAGTTATATTTTTTTTCATTTTATTACTGTTGTCGTAGATTTAAGAGGAGGGAGTGGTAAGCAGGAAGGGAGGAAAGGACATGTTTTTTAGTGTGTTTGCTTTGAAATCAGAAACATTAAATCACAGAACAAAAGAAAATATGTAAGCTATAATGTGTAAAGGCTGAAATACCATATGACTGGTAAAGAAGAGTAGAAGGGAACTTAGTGCATCTCCACAGTTGACAAATGAAAATTATAGCCATGAAATGGAAAGTAGATAAAAGACAGAGAGCTGCTAATAGCAAACATGCAGAGCGGACATTTCTTCCAACATGACATGGAAAGAACAGACAAGACTACTAAACAACAACAAAAAAATTCTTAGTTATATATTTTTGGTATTTTCTTCCAGGCTAACACCTTTTCATCCCTGTGAAAAACCAATGAGAAGGCAACCTTGCAAAACACCAGATTTTTCCTAAGAGATACTGAATACTCATGACCTTTCAGGACAGCTTTCACAACTTGTTAAAATGAGTCTAGAGACACAAACATGAAAGGGGATGGGGGAAGGCATTGACTTACCCTTCCCAATTTATCCTTGATAGTCGAGATAAAACAATCTAAACACTGTCTTCTAAGTCACTTATGAAAACAGGACTTGTTCATTAGAAAGCTCTTCAGGCTGAGTTCTTTAACAACCTCTATCATTAGCATATCTTAGTGCCTCATAATTTGTAATGTATTTATCCTTTATGTCTTGCCCCAAGAGAGGGAAATGTTATGTCCCATCTGTGTGCACGGAAAAGGGAAGTACAGAAAAGACAAAACTGCTTTGTCCTCAGTTTTGTTGCCTAAATCTCACGTAACTTCTGATTTCAGTAAGAATCTAAATATCTTTAAATAGCTGACCTGAAACAATTTGCCCAGTATTATACAGGATGCTTATAGTTAAGTTGTAAATACTATGTGATCCTTAAAAACCATCACTGACCATAAGGTTCACTGTAATCAGAAGTTCACCTGAAGCTGGTGATCCAGACACAGATGTTGCATAGCTATGATTGTAACACGGTTAGCCCCCACCACCACTGTTGAAGCTGGCCCAAGTCTTTCAAGGAATGAGAAATGTATCTTTCCAGGAAGTCAGGGAGTGAACATGCAAGAAGGAACTTGATTTGCCAACCACATCAAAGAAATTACTTGACTATGACAGAAGGGAAGCATGAAGAATATTTGCTCCAGAGTCTGTTTATGCATTTCACAGTAATGAAAAAAAAAAAAAAAACAAAACATCAGATATGGTGCAAAAGCAGCAGAAACAGAGACAAGAACCCAGGGCTACCCTTCTGCATGGAGAGAGTACTACTGCAAACTTGCAGTTTGTCTTCCTGTTGCTGTCCTGGCTATGCAGTGGTTCAGGCTGTGAAGATGTAAGAAGTCTAATTCTAGTTTAAAAGCTTCAATGAAGATTAGAAATTCCGCTTTAACAGCTAAAAGCTGAGCTTTTGGCTTGTGTTATACTCAGCATTCTTCTACCTGTCTGTGAATTCAGGGCTTGCTGATTTTGACTAAATTCTGCTCATTCTAACAGTGTTAAGTCCACTGGCTATCTTTTCTTTTTTTTTAATCGTCATTTATCTTTACTGGAGCAACATCTGGGAATAAACTTAGCGTATCCATTATTGCAATTACTTTAGATGACAGAAAGGGCCGGAAGGAAAGAACCTATAATTTATGTTCTACAATGTATCAGAATGCATGTTCATTCTGTGGACATACTCAATATATATTTCAGATGATTAGCACAGCTATTAACTGTTTTGTCTCCTCTGAACAAGCTAAATCTTACCCCAAATTAAGTTCTACTAAACAGCAGATATGTTAGTTATGAAGTGCTGCAGAGTTGTAACCCCTCTAGCTATTTAGCACTATTCCTGGCAGGTCTCCTTTGTGAAAAACGGCCCAATGCTCTGAACTTCTGATTGAGGAAAGAACCACATGATTGTGAGGCTACCTGGGAAGCAACACAGGACGGAGTTGATGGAGACGGCATAACATTTGGGGCCTATAATATAAGGGAAAAGCTCCAAAGATGTAAGGCAAGAAGAAGAGACATGGGTATTATAGCACTGAAGAACCCTCAGTGCTATCAGTCTCTTTTTAAAGATTTTATATTTTAAAAAGTCTTAAGGGAGAAATTTTAAAAATTTGCTTTGATCCTGAATAGAGAGAAAGGATTAAGAATGAAGGAACTTGTGATCTGGGAAGGGCAAATGATAACTAACTCTGTCTCGTGAGGGAGAAGGTTCACCGAGTTATTCATTTGTGTCAGTCAATCACCTCACAATCATTACATTCAATATGAAGTAATGGTTAAGATTAATTCCTCAGAAAACTTTTGTCAGCCCCAAATTACTTATATCTCATCTACATTTAGTTTGCATGGATCTTTTGCAGCCAGATGTTAATCATATGGTTCTATGAAGGAGGCATAAAACTAACAATTACCTCCATTGCTGTTGACAGCAAAATTCATAGCTTATGATTTTCTGAATGGAGTTAATCTATTTTTTGAATAGGATGAGAGAATGCTACTGGAAGTGAGGTGAGCACTACTAAGACAGAAAAGTGATTCCCCATCAAGCCTTCCAGAGGATATTTCAGGGAGAAGATATGAATAAGCTATATGTTGATTTATCTTACACCGTCAGTCTTGAGACTTCTGTACTAAACATGTCACTTTGTTCTCTATTTTATTAAAATGGTAAGGCTTTTGCAATACAAGCTGTGCTTTAAAGGGGTGGAGGGGGGAAGCCTTCCACACTTATGCTTTGGAGCTTTTGTAATGGTGCATATTGAACTGAAGCAAAAGACAACACCTGCTTCAGAATACAGTAGGCTGGAGAAAATCTTGCTGCACAATTCTGAAAAGTAGATTGCTACAAAAATATTTAGGATGAGCCAATGTTAGAGAATCCAATACTAATCTGAAAAGCATGGAGGCACGTAGCTTTTTACGATGAGAAGCATCTAATCTGACTTGAGATATTTTCTATGTAAAATTCTACCTTTGAGCTTCACTTATTGTCCGCAGAGACCAACTAGAGAGCAGTTCACCTGAATCCCACTTTGCATGTGTCTGATTTTTACCACTAACTACAAAGTACTCAATCAGTTCTGGTATAGATATGTAGTTGTAACCTTCTCAGTCTGGACAGATGTCAGTTGCTGCAGAGCGCAGAATCATGTTGAGAAAACAGTACTCATATAGTATCTGATTTATTAGCAGTGAAAAGCATATTAAAAACATTTTAATATCTATGCTAACATTTTAACATATGTAACTAAAGTAAGTTTGTAAAAGGTTCCATAGACTGCCCAGGGCTTGATAAGTGAGAGATCAGATGTTGATAACTTACAAGAAAAATCTGTCCACATACTTCATTGTTACTGGTGTGCTCTAGTCTGAACCTGTTTTGGTTTGCACAACAGTCTGAAACAAATGTTGGAGGCTTATTTGAAGCCTTCCTGATAAAGCGATATTTAAAGCATATGCTCATTTGCAATGTAAAAAGAAGTTTTCATCCTCTGGGTATGAAAATGATACAGTGAGTAACTAACCTAATAATCTTTTTTTTTTTTCTTTTTTTTTCTTTCCAGAAAATGTGAGTGAAACTGAGGAGAGGCAGCAGAGAATGACTGCAAATGTGTATGTCAGTGCAACGAACAATTCCACAAAACAGACTCAATTCAGGGCAGTAATAGATTGACCTGTTAGATGACCTGGCTTCAGAAGAAAACAGATAGGCTGTCAGGTACCTATAAAATAAGCAGAAATAGGTAGTTCATTCAAAATGGGAAAGAAAAGTGTTTCTATCTGCAGCTCCTAGATAGTTGTCATCACTGGTAACTTCCCTCCCTTAATCTTCTGCAGTCTGCTGGAGAGTACTGAAAAAGCATAGTGAGATATTGAATGTGGGAAGAGGTGATAATACCTTGAAAGATTAGGTAAGGCAGAGATAGTTCCATAGAAAAAAAGATAGCAGAAATCAACAGGACAATAAGTGAACTCAACAAGAATTTAAAAAATCTAAATCTGTATGATATTAGTAATGAAATTATATTACAAGATTGAAGTGAAGGACTGCAGAGAAGGAATTTTTTTTGCATTTATTTTCAGACTCAAGAAATCACAGCTGTTCTACAGATTCCCCCTGATTAAAAGATGAGAAAGCAAATAGACCTCACTTCTCACACATTAAATCTCATGTGGAAAGGGAGAGATAATTTGTAAAGTATTTGCAGTACTAAGAACTGCAACCCCTGCCAAGATTAAAAGAGTGAAACTGAGAAGTCGCTAATGTTTTGTAGCTCTCAAAATACATGGATAGAAGCTCATTTTCAAGCCTATTTCAAGCTAGGTGGAAGAAAAATTTTTCTGTACTAATGACCACATAGATCTTTCCCACCTCTAGTTGTGTGACTTGATGATTTATTATAATGAAGTAATGATAAATGAGAAGGAAAAGTAGGAAATATAGTAGTTAAGTGTCAGTTGCATGGAGTGAGCCCAATAGTGCAGTATGGTAATGATAAAACTATTTTTACGAGAATTTTGGCTGCTACCACCAACATAGCATTGCTATTTAATAGGTGTCATAGGAGGAGAAAACTTTGTTGGTGTTTGACACTAATGAAAAATTCTGACATAAAATCTGACATAAAATAATCACTTCCTTACCCTAGGAGACAGGAGTGCATGCAGGCATTGGATTCACAGTGATGTTGCTACCGAAGCATAGCACTGGAGACTGTTCTTCACCAGTCAGCTGTTTTGGACACGAAGCCACACCAGGGTAGTACAGTCCTGATTGCTATGGGACATAGAAAAAGAAGAAAAAAAGAATCATGAACAGAAAGACATTGACCTAAATCTGAACAACCCTGTATTGTGGTTCCCTGGATATGTATGTTTGCATATAAACACACATGTGTTTAAGGGTACGTCTATATAAACATAGAGACCTACTCTGAGGTTTGGCAATATTTTGCAGGTGAGTAAACACTGCAGATTTCTTGCCTTAAGGAAATAGCGTACAAGTTGATATATAGCTAAATTATCTGAATATAATTAGCGTAATATGTAAATGGGTAAATGTTGACACAATAAGTAACTATTCTCTTGCTGGTACTTGCACAGTACATATTGATCAAGCAGTTCTAAACACAGGCAAGTTGTTAATTTGATTTTTTCTTTCCTAACATCTTGCTTTTGACTACAGAATTACAGTCCTATTCTTGCACTCTTCTGAAGAGTAAGATAATAGTATGCCCTCTGGAACAGAATGATGCTAATGTTGCCTTTAAAGGCTTTAAAGTTATACCTTTGTTTATCATGTTTTCAACACATTTTAAATACTGACTTTAAATGCTGCTCCAGCACACGTGTAAAATAAAGAAATTATAGAATTTGTGGTTTAAATGTGATGACTCTGCCAAACTTTCTATGGCCAGTTTAGAGAAAATTCATGGTGACTTGTAGAAAAACACCATCTTCTAGTACACAGTGGGCCTTACCCTTGTTACTTCCAGTCTCAGAATGATGCTAGTGGACTAGAATCTATGATATAACACAGACCACAGTAACATCTGCATTTCTCAGCCCAGCTTCACTTATTTGTCCCCTGGAGTTGTAAAAAGGCAGGAAAAAAATCGTTCTGGAAACCCCTTTCTTTTTTTTTGACTCGTTCTTAGAGCTCATTTTATATCAGAAGTTGAATGATTCCTGGTGTTTTAACAATCCCAGCGTAGGATTCAATAGCAATAAGCTCTTACAGAAGACAAAGGATAGCCTCTGTCTTATACTATCTGAGTATGATGCCACTTAAAATCAAGATTCACTTTCTGGAAAGTGGAGGGTCTGTTCAAGAATTCAGTTTACTTGTCAGTTCCATATAAAGTACAGTATTTTAGCTGCTGATAAAAGTTATGTTTTGTGTGGGGACCCCAATAACATAAGATATTGTAGCAGACACTAATTAAAATGAACTTTGAGTGTAGCTTTTTTACAATGTCTTGTGCCATGGTTCATTGAAGAAATGACTGAATTTAGATAAACAGACAAAGGATCGGGCTCTCTGAGGTCAGATGAAAGATTTAAATTAAATCAGTGTCTTCACTAATTTTGGACATTGCCTAAAACAATCTTCCTCTGTGATATTTACAGGAAATGATAATACTAGATATGATACTGAGCTGTGAGGTTCTTATTTTCATTTTTGTGGAAACTGAACACAGATGTTCGAAAGAATCGAGTCCAGCCAGTCAAGGTAAGGACCAGCAGATGGATACATGAACAGACCATGTGCTTCTGAAGAGCTTGTGGGTGCAGAATGTTATATCCCATCACAGAGCAGAAGTGAAAGTCACAAGCACCCAACACAAAAAACCAGAATGTCACTGATCTAGTAATTAACGATTAATTTTTAAACTTTGGAAATTCAGCAAATTTATTGCAATGCTTTCCATCAAAAGCAGGGTTTTGGCTTATTTTTCACATCCTATGGCACAGCAATATGAATATGAGCCAGCACATTTAATTGCCCTTGAAAAGTAACCTCTGGTAATAGAAATTATTCCTACCCTCAGATACTTTTCCTTTGACTTCATTTGGGCTAATGCACATATGACAAAATCCCAGTGTGCCACTCCCTTGAATTTCCTTAACATCTGACCTCACACAGCTGTTTATTATTAAGAGACATTTGCCACTGCTGTGCATGTTACCATACACTGTCTCTATAATCAGCATATTTTTATCCCAAATACTTGAATTTACAAATAAGCTAGAAATGAATGCCTTGCATCAGCTTTAATTTTATAACGCAGTGACCCATTCTATCACTGTGTAATAACAGGTCCCACTGTGACAATTAAAACAAATCACCCTACAGAATATGCCATTAGATACATTCATGCCTCATCAGTAACTGAAGTGTCTTTTATAATATTTTTCAAAGAAAGGTATATAACTTTAGCCCAGTTTCCCCAAAGCACAAAATGATTTATAACAAATCTCCCATCTTCTCCATTTACTATGAAAATGAAATACAGATGAAATGAAATAAAAATTTAAGACTAAAATAGCTGTTGGCCACTAAATAAAACACAAGAGTGTAGAGTGTAGATAATTTTGATCCAATAACAATTGATCTAAAATGAAACTAAGTTCCCGGACACCACTGCAGCTATTATTTCTTAGCTCCTCTATTTCGAACAAACTAGAACTAGCAAGAAGTGGAAAAATGAATTCTTCTAGCTCATATTACATGCTGATCATTTTACCTAATTTGAGAACCTCTTTTACAATGCGTTAGATCTCAACCAATCAGGTGACATTACTACAACCATCAGAACAGCACACAGTTTATTCCAGGCCTAATCCTGTCTCTGTGAGTAGTGTTGTGCACGTAGGAAAAGTGCTACAAGAGTAGCAACAGTACTGTCAACTTGTCGGTGCTTTTTAAGAGGGGTTAAACTATTTCTCTGCCAGATCTTTACATTCTCGCTGCTGGGAGCACTTGGAATTAAAGTGTTGTAAGTGAACAACATTTTCATTTGTATATTTTAGTAAGCTGCTTCCAAACTCTTTTTCTGTTCCCGAGTGGGTAGGACACTTATGGTTGAGATTCATCTCATTAACTTTAGACATCTGCAGTGTAGACATCTACATCTGAACTAGTCACTTGAGACTTACTTTGTAGTCAACTGAGAGATATAAACACTTTTAAAGGGGGATTCAGCTGACCTATTTGACTCACTTGGTAGCAGGGCACCCATTAAAATAACCAGTTCACGATTAGATGAGTACGTTTAGGTGTCTATGCTTGGTCAGATGAATCCCACCGAGAGTTCAAGACCTATATCTAGGTGCTTTTGTAAATTGGTCACTGGGGAGAACAAGAGATGTTTTGCTCCCCTGCATCCTGTAACTTGCAAACTCAAGCTGTGCACTGTATCTTTTGGCTTTTTTTGTTTGCCTGAAACCCATAACGTGCCAGTAAATAATGGAGTACTTTCTCAATAGAATGGTCCCTGGAGTGACCCAAAGATAAGTTTGCCTGTTGTCTTCACAGGACAATTTTGAAGCCTGAGAGCATTTTCCTGGCCTGTCTCTACTGTTCCATGAGATGGTTCCTGAGAGCCATCCCACTTACAGACAAGCAAGTACAGCACAGTTTGCAAGTACAAGTGAAATCACACCTGTATTTCCTACACTCTGGAATCTCGTGACTTGAACACGTAACATGCAAGCCATGAACTCCCAGGGCATATCCCTTCCAACTCTTGGCCCTGGCTCATCTGTCTTGTACACAGCTCATGTCCCTCCTGTCCCACGTAAGAGACCTGCCTGGCTCTCAGCACTGCTCTCCAATGCCTTGTACTGCAGGAAAAGGGAGGAGGAGGCCAGAACCAGGATAAATATGTTAGCTCTTAATTGGAGTTATTGAATCACATAATGCACAACCAATGTCACTACCTGTCTCCCCTGCAACAGCTCTACTGGATATGACAAGTTTTCTAAATAAACCCTCCTACTGAAGAAAAATTACATTACAGTCTTTGTCTTTAATTAGGCTTTCCTGATTGGACCGGATTTCCTTGCCTTCCTGCGTAGAAAGCACTACAGGCCATGCTGCAAAGACTGAAAGGAAAATAAGTCAAAACTGTGACACCTTTCCCCTTTTCACATCTGTGCATCTCTTGCTTTTCCTAAAAAAAACCCCAAACTAATGGGTAGTCTAATGCTGTCGATGACCTAACTAATAACTAGATTTACATTTCTGTACCTTTGGATGGATTCCTTTAATTCCTTTTAAAACTCTGACTTTCACTGCAGATAAGCCATCAGTGTGCTTAACAGGATATTAAAAGTAGAAAGCAAATGTAGAATAACAGGTTCATTAGACAACACTTTTTCCAAATGTGAAAGCTGAGCACCAGATGCCGTTTTGCATAATAAAAGCAGTCAATGATTAGCCCTTAGAGGTCTATGATCCCTGAATAATAACCCATTTTTCAACCTTGTCTTACCCTAAATTTTCAGCTTTAGGACTAGTCCATTTTAATAATCACATAAACAAAATGTGACTTGTAATTCCTAATGCTGTTTTAAAATTAAGTGTGATTTTCTAGAATTTATTCAAAACAGAAAAAAAATCCTACAGCAAACAACCATTTATAGGAATAATAAAAACTTAGGACACATCCAAAAAATCAAAAATAGGAATAAAATCTCTAAGTGAAAGGAAAACGCATGGATGTTGGGCCACACCAGCTGGTATAAATCCAGAGAGAGTTCAGAAGACACAATCAGTGTCAGGCTCTCCTGACACTGAATTCCTGGCTTTGAGTCCCAGTGAAGAAAAATGGAGAATCCAGTTCTTTATCTCCGGGGAAGACGCTATAATCATTATCCTCCCTGAGCTCAAAATGGGGAGTTTAGGCATATACACTACTGATTTCTTTGAAGAAGGGTGGCTTTCTGATATCTGTTTCATCAGCTTTGAGTTTGGGAGTGGAGAATAGCAGACATGGCATGATCAAATCTGGATGATTTGGCTTTTAGCACTTATATCAGCTGCTGAACCTACCCAGGTCCATCTGCTGTTCATGGATGCTTCTTCCACAGCAGACCTCTATTTGACTCTTCTGTATGAGGACAAAAGTGAGACTCCCCACCATAAGTGGGGAAATTGTGCCTGTCTTCAAAAAGAGTGAGTGCAAGGGAAAATTGTCACAAAGGTTAAAAAAAACCCCAGCCTTCAGGACTTGGAAGTTGCTGGGATACATCTGTGAAGAACTTTTATTTTAAAGTCAATATGTCTTGTTTGCCATTTCTAATGAATACTGCTCATTTCAGACTGATGCCATGCGAGACGAACATTGTACAAACAAAGACAGCAGAGCACAAACTCATGGCCCAGGAGGACCCTATTATGCTATCCTTTCAAGCTTCTGCAGTTACAAGAAGTAAAGGTTCAGTGCAATTATGGACAAATAGAAACATACTACAGCAACAGATTTGGTACAATCATTTGAAAGCCAATAAGTATTTTTGTTTTAGTGACAGTTATCTGTAGTCTGTTGTGTCTGCAAGCTGGTGGCAAGACACTAGAACAAACTTACCAGCCCATCTGGTGCCTGGAATGAAGTGCTTCATGTTATTACAGCCAAGGCTGAAAGCAAGAAAACCTCCTGTGGTTCAGATGATGCTTCCATGTGAGGTCAAGAGGGTTGTGGAGATAATAGGTGTTGTAATAACATTTTAATGGCTGATGGTCATTTCTTGCATATAGTGTGTGTGTGTGTGTGTATGTGCATATATATACAACAAATACATAAGTGAAAAATAAATCCAGGGTGGCTGACTTAAGAAGGAAATCACCTTTGGAAGAGGAAATTTTATTTTGAAGTTACTGTAGTAGAATAACTAAGTTAAGTCTCAGTTTTCAGGTGATACTAGGCTTTTGCTGAATTTGTTCACACTGTACTTTCCCTCAACGCTTTTCCAGTACCTTTGTTTCAGTAACACACAAAAATTTATATACTTTTGAATTGGTGACTAGATATTAGGGCTTGTAATGATAATACTTCAGATATTAGCAATAACCCAAAACATATTTATTAGTTTAATAGCACTGTATATAATTTACACAATTTCAGAGATTTTCCTGTATGTTTTCAGTACAAACTAATAGCAATTCTCTCTCAGAATAAATTACAATTAAACCTGTTCTTGTTGTAAATCACAGTGAAAAAAACAGAAAAAAAGTCTGTAGCAGAGTACAAGGGCTGAAACAACATATTATCATATGCTTAATGTCATAAAATATGTTGATTCCTTTTGTTTGTTTGGTTGGTTTTTTTCATTCCCCGTTAAAGCTTTTGTTTTGGCAGGTAGCACCAGGTGGCACTGTTACATAAACATCTACATTTTTTTAGCAGGAGAACAAGGTTCCAGTGTTGGGAAGACATGCTTCAACCAGGGTGGGTTCTAGGCTTTGTGGAGGGTGAAGCTGAGGCAGGCAGCAGAGAATTTTGCTTTGCACCCACACTTCCTTTTCATTACAGTTTTTATATTCAGTTAATATATTGTGCAGGTTTACCCCCACGCAATAATAAGAAAACCAATATTTCCGGAAAGTAGCATTTCCAGTATGCTCTTTGTAAGTAACCCTGTACAAGGACTTGTGCATGGCTAAATTAAACAAGATTTACTTAGTATTTACTCAGTTACTTCATCACAGTATTCTACATTAATAGCCAGTTTTTCAAAGCCCCAGGTGTTTGATAGGGCTTGACAAAAAGATGAGAAATGGAATACAGGTATAGAAAGAACCAGCCACAATGGGATTATGAGATTAATTCTGTCACTTGGAGTAATGTGAGTACCACAGTGTTTTGTGGTACTGGGTACTGTGACACTGAGTGCTTTCAGCTTTGCATTTCTGAGGATTGTCACAGCTTTGGTCTTGCCACTTGTACTTACATCACTTTTAACACAGGCTTCAGTCAGTAAAAATCAGTGAAAGTTCTTTTTAAAAAATTCATTGTAAATCCAAATATTCCAAATATTAGAAAAGTTGGGGCACAAAGTGGTAGATATCTACTAATATTTACCTCTCCCACAAGTATAGCAAGAAAAGCTTCTCTGCCTTTCCATTATCTGTTTCACACATCCTTCAGGCGCTTTTCGAGCTAGGGACTCAGTTCTTATGCAAATTTTCCATCTTAGAGAGGACCCCAGTCTGGGAAAGCAGGCTTATCTTTATATCCTGTTCCTTTTTTTTTTTTTTTCTTTTTTCCTCCAGGCAGTTATATTTCTATTTTGTCTTAATAGATGTTAGTTTTGTTACTATCATCTACATCCAACCTTTCATTCCTAACTGCCCAACTCTATCAGCAAGTCATCAAGGTTGAATATTCTTTTAACCTTATGCAGAGCGTTTCAAATCCTGTATTGAGTCTCCTCACATGTGGAACTTTGCTTTTCATTCAATACCTACAACTTGGCACAAGTTATGCAGCTGTGGATTTTATATACTCACTACGGGCTCCCGTTTGAGATCATACGTTGCAATATTTATTGTTTTGACTTAGTAATGACTTTGAGGTGCGAAGACTAACTGTGTCTTTGGTTAGACTATGACAAGAATTCTATGCCTCACATGTAAAAAAAGTACGTTGTCTGCCATGTACCCATATACTCTTTACTTTCTATATGCTTTAATAAAGTGTCTTGATTTGAGGGCCCAAACCATGACATAAAGCCTTGTAAAATTTCAGAACATCTACCTTGCCGTTCACGTTTTTCATGAAATATTAGAATAATTAATATAGGAAGTCAAATAATACAAGTAACCAAATGACATGACACATGACTTGAGTCAACCACTTAACCAAAACGACAGCTCAGAAAAGCGGAGGTAGAAGTATCAGCTAATTGCCAAGGTGTTCCTGAGACACTGGTAGATACTGGATAATGATGGATAGATGAATAACATGTGCGAATAGAGGACTGGGTTGGTAAAATTCGTCCCCCTTCCTGGATTATGTGAGATTCATCAGCTTTAAGGAAATGATGTAAAAATGTGAGGGCTACTCAAGCCAGAGAAAATACAGTCAGCCAGTGGACAAGGATCACTTTTCATTTCCATCAGTGGAACTGAGGTTTGGCTCCACTGAGCTCTGGATTTACAGCCGCCCTGTTAAAGCCTAGAAGTTGGGGTAGTGGGGCATGCCTGAGTATAGATAATCGTTGCAAGAAAAAGTGTGGTGCTTAAAATACCTTCTAGTTGTTTATAACAGCCTCTCTGACTGAGTTTATTGATCTGAAGGCAAAGCTAGTGGAAAGAAGCATCTGAGCATTTCTCAGATGCCTTATAATCCACCAATAAAAATTAAACCTGGTCTTAAGGTTAAATGGAAATCCAAAGTAGGATTAATGTGAGTCTTGCAATTAATTTGTTACAGTTTTCAGGAAACGCTGTATTTCTTAAAGGATCTAGGATCTGATAAAATGCATGGCAGCCAAAGATGACGATGGAGGCAAATTGGTGAACAAACATCCCCCCAAAAAAGGGGGGGGGAGGGGGGCAGGGAGTTCAGGAGAAAAATCATAGTTAATCATTCCAGAAAGAATGCTAGTCCAAGAAACAGAATACCTCATATTCCTTCCCCTGGCTTCAAACCAAGGTTTCTGAGTACTTGTCTACTTGTCAAACATAATCACCCCATTAATACATAATCAGATATCATCACTGTTTGCCACACTGAAAAAACATCAATATCATTAAAAGTCTCTTTTCTAATATCCATCATAGCAATGCAGCAAAAAAAGTGAAATAATATTGCAGCTATTCAATCTTCTTTCCCTTTGCCCAAAGCTGGAGTTCACTTTATGAACTCTCATTTGTCAATATTTTGATAATTTGATTGTGGTGCAGGAAGTCTATATTCATTAAAAGTTGTACCAAATAAAAGAACAGATTAATATTAGAATGTTCCCTTTTCAGATAGGGTGTCTTACGCAGAGTTACGCAGCATGCTGTAGCGGAGTTGAGCAAGTGCATGATGGGACCCGTGGGTGGCTCTCCTTGATCACCCTGCTGATTTGTCCTTTCCTGAAGCATCTCCAATAAGGCAGAATGGGCAAAACTGTGAGATAAGCTGATATTTTTTGATTTTGAGTCTGCTGGCCTATCTTCTGGATCATATCACAGAAGCTGTTACATACTATTACTATAATGCTGTTGAAAGTATTAAGTCACTGGGAGGGAAAACTGCACTGGAAGTGTGTTGCACTGGCAAGTGTCAGTAGTCAAGAGGGAGAATAAGTGTTTCCTGCAGTACCTGTTATTCCTTAGAGCTCTCTCAAGCATGCTTAGCACATAAAATCTGACAAGATTAGAACCTCAGGTGGTATGGCTTCAGGCAAAGGAGAAATTCAGTTACCTGTCAGTAGTAATAATAAAGAGATGAGTGAAACCACCACAACACTGTCTCTGTCTTTTCCCTGGATTACCTCTCTTTTAAGATGCCCTTATTGAGCAGTTATACCCTGTGTCTACTGATGAAAGACTAAGTTAATGTTGTGCAAAGAAAAAGCAAGCCTTAAATCTATTTTATGTGTTGACTAAGTTTCTTTGAATATTTTTATGACATTTTTACTTTTCTGTTTGCTCTCTTTTAAACTGAGCTATAAAAAAGTAACAGCTTCCAATGTCATTAGCAGGTATGTGATACTCAAATGCATACCTTATTTTTCTTTTGACTAACTTCCATCTTATGAGGTAAATTAAAGGTTTCAGCTAAACCACAGAAATGGTCTACTCCAGCTCCCACTGAAATCAGTCTCATTATCTTCAGGTATTCCTACATCAATATCTATTTCCTTTTAATAGGGACTGTAGACTACATATTTGTTGCAGCTGTGCTGAAAGGCTATAGCTAAGCCCTGTTGCTTAGCCACCTACCCTATCATTTTCCAAGAAAACACATATAATGAAAGGAATCCAAATACATTCTTCAATACCTATATTAATACTATACATTTTAAATTCCATTTGCACTGTACGGTCAGATTAAATTGTTTTTGTTTTTCCCAAGTAAATCCTCTCAGAATGTTCTGATTTTTACCCAGTTGGCTGCAAAAAACATCACTTCCCATCAAAGGGATTGGGTTTTTGTCTGAAACAAGAATAACAGAAAGTAGATTTTCTCCTGTAGATGGCTCAATAATTCTAAAAAGAAATATCAGAATTCCCAATCCTTTAGAATGACAGTATTTTCATGTTATAGAGTTTGTTGTGAATTTCAGTTTTCTCATATGCCTTTAATGCAGCAATGACCGACAGGCAGAGAACTAAAAAAATGCAACGGCCATATGACTGCTACAGTACCTTACAACCCTTTGAATTGAAAGTTGTTTTGCAAAAGCTAGGGAGAAAGATTTCAAGCTAGAGATCCATTTAACATGTCCCTACAGGAGGTGAAAGGATACCTCCAGGTGGAATTTGACACATATCTAGTCAAGTTTTTAAATGGTAAGTCTGGTCACTTGCGTAGCAAATACACAAAGATCTTTGATGTAGGCCTTAAAAAAAAAAAAAAAAAAAAAAAAAAAAAAAAAAAAAATTTGCGGACCCCATACA
>VYXH01004672.1:2801886-2849574 GCA_013397275.1 Burhinus bistriatus | reverse complement strand
AAAAAAAAAAAAAAAAAAAAAGACAGATTGTGGACCACTTAACCAGATGCCACAGGGTCTATGCAGGGCCTCTGTAATCTTGTTTTTGTAACTGCTGCATCTATTAAAAAGGAACAGAGGCCAGAATGCTTGTAAATGAGAACATCATCTTCTCAACACAGCCTTGCTTTTGGAAGCTTTCCATTTGCTTATTAGTGAGTGATATCCCTCAGTCATCAATACATTAACATTTTACCAAGGTTTCTTTAAATTTCAGTTTAAAAGCTCCTTTTTTTTTTTTTTCTTTCTGGTTGGATCCCAGCTAGATATTTATGTTATTTCTTCTCCCTGAAGTACACAGTGAACTTTGTGATTCTTTGACCTTAAGAGTCAGGTGTAAAAATGTGAGTCCCTTGTACAGCATTTTGATGGTAGAACTTCTCTTCTAATACTGAACACGAACATATGTGAGAAATCCTGTTGAGATTCAGACTAACATTACAGTAAGTAATTGTGCTGTGCAAAGCCTTAGCTAGAGCACAGCTTCAAATGTGTTGGATTGTGTCAAAACAGTTTTGAAACTGTGTTAAACTGATTTATATAAGCTAGCAGAATTTTAAAATACACCTGGTTTTGCTTGTTGGCCATGTGGGTTAATCTTTCCATTCCTGCTCGGGAAGAACAATAACCTCGCTCACAGTGGGTGCTCATGAACTGTAGTGTGATTCAATGTCAATAGAAGTACCAGACTTCAATGCATAGATATTTTCAAATACCAGTCATAAAGACTGCGATTTTAAGTATATCTCTGAATGAGAAGTACAGAATAAGCTATTATGGGTGCACATGCGTATATAACTATGCATGTATTTTGCCTCTGGCCTGACCTAACCTTCAGATTGCTTCAAGCCCTATCCACTGGCTGAGGTTATCACGATGATACACGATTCATGCGTTCATTTTCAGGTCTTACCTACTTCCAGTGTAAAACATACAGGACAAGAGGTGCTTTATATATATTTCTGCATGTACCTTTTTACTTCTGTACCCTGGCATATACTCTAAGGCATAACCTCTCTCCATAGATACTTCCACATAAGCTGGTATTTTAAAAAATACACAGAAAATTTGGACTATTCAGTTAAAGAAATACCACTGTTGTGCGTTGACCTTGGCTGCCTGCCAGATGCCCACCCAGCCACTCTCTCACTTTCCCTCCTCAGCAGGACGGGGGGAGAAAATAAGGTGGAAAATCTCGTGAGTCAAGATAAAGACAGGGAGATCACTTACCAATTGCCACCATGGTCAAAACAGACTTGACTTCAGGAAAATTAATTTCATTTATTGCCAATTAAAATAGATTTAGATAGTGAGAGGCAGGAGACAAATTAAAAGACCACCTTCCTCCCCTTTTTTCCTCCAGGCTCAACTTCACTCCTTCATTCCTGACTCCTATATTTCAGCACAGGAGGATGGGGAATGGGGGTTGGGGTCAGTCCGTAACAGCTCCTCTCTGCCTCTCCTTCCCTCTCACAGTTTCCCCTGCTCCCGCACGGGCTCTCCATAGGCCACAGTTCTGTCGGGACATGCACACCTGAGCTGGCACGGTCCTCTCCACAGGCTGCGCTGTGGCTATCTACTCTGCCGTGGTCTCTTCACAGGCTACAGAGAAATATCCACTCTGGCACCTGGAGCACCTCCTCCCCCACCTTCTCCTCTCACCTTGGGTTTCTCAGGGCTGTTTCTCACATCTTTTTTCCTCACTCCTTTCTGCCAAGCAGCGTTTTGCCCTTTCTTAAACACATTTTCCACAGAGATGCCACTGTCTTGTCTGCATGGCTCAGCCCTGTCCTGCGGGGGGTCGGTCAGAGCCGGCTGGAACCGGCTGTGTCCGGCCTGGGGCAGCTCCGGCCTCTCCTCACAGAGGCCGCCCTGCAGCCCCGGCTGCCGGCACTTGGGCAACAGCACCCCCTACACCTGCAAATATAAAATAACTTTGTCATTTTTTTTCTTCTGACATTAAGGGCCCCCTCTCCCAAAAAATTTTCTGTGAAATAAGGTTTTTAAATACATCTATCTATCGATCTCCTAAAAGCTAGTCCATTTAGGTTTGGAAAACCCAACACATAGCCTGTGAGAAGGCTGCTAGTTTTGCATGCATTTTATAGACTCGAGTAAATGTTTGTCAGATCACTGTGGAGAATTTCCAGCAATTATTTGTCACTTGGAGAATATGTGTCTGTCTCCACTGCTAAGCAAGGTCTGTCTGCCCGTATTCCTTTCATAGGCGAGTTTATCAGCAATATTAATCTTTGCTAATTCTAATTATTTTCAAAAGTTCTGATGGTATAAAGACCTCTTTTCAGATGTCTGATGTAGTTTCTGGACCCAGAATACATAATCTGTAACAACATTTTCCTCTGAAAACATACTGCAATTGTTTTTTAATTCATAATCAGAAAATGTGATTAAGTAATAGACACTGGATGTTTTTTCCTCCCGCCAGTAAAAACACAGTTTAACTTTGCTTAAATTTAGCCATTTTGAATTACAATAAATAAATAAATGAACACTGTCATATATATGTATATTTACTACAGAAGAAATGTTTTTCAATAGGATACATGCTAATAAATATAGACTGCTGAAACATTGGCTGCCTTGCTCAGCTGCTGTAGTATGGTCTTGGCATGGCTTCCCCTGTCATTATTCATTAGACATAACACTAGATTATATCATCCAGAGTGGATTTTTTTCCCTAAACATGACTTAAACTGTAACACCTATCAGTTTTGCCATTTATTTTTCACCATGGGAATAGAAGTGACTTTTCCATTTCCAAAGTGTTACAGAAGATTGACTCACTGCACCATTTATTTGTGACAGCTGCTTCTCAAAAGGGCTTGCATGAAACTTTCATCAACAAGTTAAGCCCATGATTAATGTTTTATGGAAGCCCAGTCACCAACTAAGAATCCCAAATGATTTTTCAACTTCACTTTGCTAGAACTTTCTAGGATATGGGATAAATTCAATTGCTCACTTGATGGCATCTTGGAATATGAAGTGCAGCTAAAGATATGGCACCTTTAGCCAATGGATAGAAATACAATTTTTTAAAGTATCTGAAGTTTGACTGATAATATCTTTAAGAAAGAAAATGGAAATTTAAAAAAGCCAATGACAGAAGCAGTAGCCACTGAGAATGTGACTTAATTCATAGCTACTTGGAGAATTAAAGAAGCCATATGATCCAAAGATGAGAACAATTGGTTGCTTTTAAATGAACTCCAATGCTCGAGGAGACATCAAGACCAGGACTTAGTAACTGACATAAGTCCATAACCAGCACAGAAAAATTCACAGACATTAGGTAATCACATTGGCTCCCTGAAAAATCTCTAGATAAATAAAGGTGTGTATGAATGTGATTCACAGAAGCCAGCATGTGCAGCCAGGGATCACCTGTGCTAACCAGTAAGAAACACTGAAGAAGGGTGTCTGCTTTAATGCCCCCTAGAACCTCTATGTCAGCAACTGAGCTGCAGACACTTAACGATTAAATAATGCTTGATTTGGGCTGCAAAAGTTCTAAATTTGAACCTAAAGAAACCTAAACTGGACTGTATTCAAACAGCCCAATATAAAAGGATAATTCACACTTTATGACTACTTCTCTCTATTGATTGCATGGGGAATCACACCTCGCAACCACAGAAACAGATGATTTGAGATAGCATGTACGTTAGTATTTCTGAGTTTATTAGCAGCATGATTTTGAAGCAAATCCCCCAATAGTGTTTGCTTAACTGCACATGTGTTTGGTATGCAGTAACTCAGTTCTTTTCAGAGGAAATGGAATCGGAAATGGCTTGAAGTGCACACCAAACACATTGCGAATCCTTATAAAGGTCTAATCCACTGTTTGCTCCTCTGGATAGTTTCAAATCACATGTGTGATGAAGATGTTAAATTCAGGTCACTACAGTAAACCTCATGTAGGTAAAACCTCCAAGACACATACAGTGTAAATGAAGAAAGATGACTCAGCACTGACTGTTTTGTTCTGCTAGTATAATCCTGTTGCTCCAAAAAAACGTTTTATTGCAAACTTAGCTCCAGTCCCCTTGACTCTCTTCAGCTATGTTGCCATAGTAGGATAAAAATGAAATATGTCAGACTTTGTAGGTGGTCTAACTACATTCTCTAAATCCTTATTTTTTAATTTAATCCGTAATGACTAACATTCAAGACGATTTTGCTCACAGATACTGTAAACTGCAGTGATATTCAGGGCATTAACTAATAAGGTGAGTGGGGAAAAAAGGGCAGATTCTTTTGGTTTGTTCCTACTGAAAAAGGAGAAGAAAATACCAGAAACCAACCTCTACATAGTCTAAATCCTCCTCTTTTTTCTTCCTAAATGTGGGGTTTCATTTTTTTGCTGCAAGCATTTCACCCATGACTTCATAAGTAAAAAAAATTTTGTAGCTTTTTATGAATTATTTGGTGGATAAAGTGGTTTCCTAATCAAAGGTAAAAATAACAAGAAAAGTCTCATTTTCAGATACCTTCTAACAAAACCTAAAGAAAAATAAAAGAAATCCAGGGGAAAGCTCCTCTCTAGCATGTCCAGACTTCAGTTTTCCCTATGTTAAATAATGAGTCATCAAAACTTTAGCTGAAAGATTTCCAAGTGTTGTCTAAGTAGACAGAGGTCATTCAAATATTATTCATATACAATGTCCTGTGTGGCCCACGAGTGCCATAACAACTAGGACAGAAGGACAGCCTATTTTTTCTGACCACTCTTTTGCTTGGCAATTGGGAACACAAATTAGTGCTAATTTTTAACAGTAGCTCTGGCAATGTGTACATCTGTTTAATTGGTCTGAACTAAGACTGTTGTGAGTTTGTGGGGACTCTTGAAGTATTCTTTATACTGCAGCAGCTTTCAGGCACTTCACATCTGAGCTTTATTCAAACCTGCGCCTGTGGTATATTACCAACCACTTCAATTCCTCTTGTTTTTCATTTATGTTAGAAAGATAATAAGACTCTTTACACTTTTAAAGGCTCTAAAAATGTTTTGAGGTGTTTGTATTTTCCCTTTATATATTATTTTTATTGTTTGTTGCTTTCAGACTGTCCTCTCAACACTGTACTCTACAGCAGAAAAACCCTGAAGTGATATGATTTGAACAGCTTATACAGTAAATGAGGCAGAGAAATCAGCAGGGATGGTACTACAGGAGAATGAATAGCTACAACTTCTTGTATGAATTGTTGTGTTAATGCTGAATTTCTCCCCAGGATTGGATTTGACCCTTTTCGTGGTCAGCTTGGCTGTGTTTTTATGTATCTGCCATTGTAGTTGGAGTCTAAGGTCAGCCATGGGTCTCTGTATAACTTCATCTAGCAAAGCTTGGCTAGTTCAAATGTTTGTCATCCTAGTCACAGGGAGGCTCTT
The DNA here is from genome assembly GCA_013397275.1 of Burhinus bistriatus. Classification (NCBI taxonomy): domain Eukaryota; kingdom Metazoa; phylum Chordata; class Aves; order Charadriiformes; family Burhinidae; genus Burhinus; species Burhinus bistriatus. The sequence continues at coordinate 2,844,125 of VYXH01004672.1, read as the reverse complement.
TCTCCTTGTGTCCGTTGCCCAGGCATTCTGCATTTCTCCATTTTTTGTTATGGGTATAGGGATGACCATTGCAGCAAATCGTAGGGGAAAGCCAGCCTGGCAGGATTGCTTTCAGATAATGCCTGGATTTTGGCTGTCAGCTCAGGGCTAGGTCTTGTCTTCCGATGATATTGAGAGAGGTGCTGTTTCATTTTAACATACTGCCGTGCTGAGCCTTGACATGTTTCCTCCCAGAAGCATATTTGCTCTCCTTATCCAGTCTCCTTTAACAATCTCCTGTGGAAATACACTGCCCAACAACCACAACAAAATTAAAAATCAATTTTATTTACTTTTTTTCTTATTATCCCATAGCATTCACATGCCATTCATACCAGTTGCATAAATGGCTTACTAACCTTTACTTGGCCTACGTTTGAGCATAGCCCTGGCTTTGCTTCTTTGCTGTTTGGTCAGCAGGCAGTTAGTGATTTCTCTCAATGCCTGTTGTAGCCCAGCTGTCTCCTGCCCTTTGGCATGCACACACTTTACCTCTCCTCCCCAGAGCTTCCACAGGCCACCGTGCCCTGGGCAGTGCTTCTCTTTCAATTGACCATGCTGCTTGGGGAGTCGTGTCAGAGCTTCAAAAAGCTTCCCACAGCTTTATCATAGCGACGCTACTGCTTGGCTTGGCTTTCTCCAACCGGCTGCTTCACAGCTCCATTTCTGCAGCTGTCCGTGCCCTACTGAGGCACAGCTTGCAGCCTTCTCTTCCTCTAGGTCGTCTGCTTTGTGATACTGCTCCCAGCTGTGTTTTTCTTCTTCTGACGGCTGAGGTCACAGGAAAAAGCATTCTTTTTAGATGCGGCTGTATCTAAATGCCTCCAACTGAATACAGTTAGCCCCTCTGAAAATACAGTGTGCAAGTAATTGAAATTCTGCTTCATTCTTTGAAATAATTGTGCAAAAGTTAAGTTACAGTGCAGCTCTTCTACTGTTGCAGGGAGAAAACAGCCCGAACAAAACTCTGGCATAAGGCATGAAGTCTGACAGTCGGCAGTGATCCCAGTATGGAATCTAAAAAAAGTGGCTTTCTTCTGCCTTTGTGTTAAAGGTCTAGGCACTATTTAAGACAGTAAGATTTATGTTAAGATAAGATTTTTAATTTTCCCTTGTTTCTGCTACATGCTTAAAGGCAGTCTGCATTCACTTTCACTCCTTAACAATTTAAATTTAATTATTTAAATACTGATCAGTAGCAAAGCATTTGTGTATAAAATGAGCATATTTGCTCTGGAATGTTTGTCACAGGTGGATGAATGTGGCCTTGTAGCATGGAATTTTAAGTTGTCTTTGACCTAGTTGGCCTATGGCCCAGTTCATTTTGAGTACGGCTAGACTAAATTTGTGGTTTATTAAAACAAACAAACACAACCCAGAATAAAATATTTTAGTTATTTCTATTGAGATCTCCTCTCCTCTCTATAATGTGCCACATCATATATGTGCAGTAATGTTATAAATTCATGTACCACGATATGCACTGTGGTGTGTCCACATAGTGGAGATAGTATTTACCTTCAATTTCAAATCAAGGATTAGATTTATGCTGTTTCCTGGATTACTGCTAAATAAAACTACAGCTAAGATATGCTTTTTAGAATTACATGTGACAGTCTTTACTGTTAAATTTTTAACGTCTTCCCTGGAATGGCTTTGGCCTCTGCTAACTAGCAAGCACTCTTGCAGGAGATGCAAGGCATGATTGAGGGTAGGCAGTCTGGACAAAGGCAATCTGCTTTCTTTTATCTGACACAGATCTCCAGCACCAGCAGACTTTGTACCTTCAAACACTCATGACTGTCCATGTGAAATAGCTATAAAAACACCATTTGAATGGGTTGTCCGCAGCTTTCAAAGCATTTCAGATCCTTTAAAATGGAAAAAAAACCCAAACAAACAAAACCAAACCCACGAAGAATGCTCTCTTCCCATGCTAGTAGAAGTTTACTGTCAGGTACTTGTCACTGTGGATGAGAGTAATGTGACATAAAGGTAGGAGTGATACTGTCATGAACAAGTTGTTATAGGGACAGAATATTATCAAGAAATAAATTAAAAAGTAAACAGATACTAATTTTAGCTGTATTTTTCTTTTGCAAGGATATTTAAGCACAGTCAATTACATGTTAAAAATATTGTAATTAATGGAAGTTAATATCCTATAAGAAGGGAGTTCATGCACAAGTAAGGTGGGGGCTGAAGGATAAAGAACTATTGTGCAAGTCACAGTAATCCCTCTTGCCTTGCAATTGGAAACCTGGCCAAGGAGGTTGTGAACAAGAAACTACTTGTCTTATATGTAATTTATACTGTTTTGTTACTTGGCTTTATTTAATCTGACAACAAACCACTTCTCTTATGAAAGGAAATGTTTGGGATTTATTTATTATTACTCCTCATCTACCTACAATTATTACTGTAAGTCTGAGGACAGCACTTGCCTTACATCTCTTCGGCAAGCCCAGCAATTACTAGTTACTTGTGTTCTTAAAATCAGAGGCTATGTTGGGCATCCTGCTTGGCTGTGGAGCTCATGGTCTCTGTATCTTCATAACCCATCACCTTGTACAATTATTTATATCAGTATAAAGTTGTAGAAAAGTATCAGAGGTTCTTCTATACATTTTGTTGTGGCTGAATTAACAATCTGAGGTGGAAGAAAACTGCATTTGCTCCATAGTAAGAAAACTTATAGTAGATTATAATTAGTGTGTTCTATTTTAAGACTGAAAACCAAACAACACTCAAAAGCAAAGAAAACAAAGCTAAATTAAATACCTAGCCAAACCATTGTTATGTTGATTTCAAAGATGGATAATTATAGCAGTAATATATTTGGAAGGTTTTTGTTCATCATTTTTTTCCATCCACATATGAAGGCACTGCACAAATCATCGTTCTATACAGTATTTTTTATTATCATTTTACCAGCTGGGAAATGACACAGAATAGTAAAAAGGACTTGTTTTTCTTACACAGCCTCTGAGTTATAGTTTTCAGCTGCCTCTCCCAGATCTAGTACAGAACTGCTGCTTGCTCTACTATTCCTTGTTTTACTTGTGCAGTTATTCTTGAAGAAGTGCAAGGTTTTCACTTGTACATGTGAAACTTCATCCTATGTTTTGAACCCTTTCTACAATATTTCAGAGTAGATGAAATTCTAACCTGGCAGCCCTTCCCAATTTGACTTATCATGTTTCATGTAGTGTAATATTTATAGTCTCTACCCAATCGTCTAATGAAAATAATGAATAATACCAGACCTACCTTAGACCCCATTTGACATGTCTGTCTGGTTGGAAATGTGGACCACTGATAACTACTTTCTGAGTATTGTTCTCCCAAAACCTGTTCATTCACTTTATGGTAGATTCTTTTGTAAACTATGTTTTGTCTGTTCTTATGAATGTATCATCTGTAACAGTGTAAAGTCTGGCACAGTAATGTATGACATCTGCTGTTTCTTTCCTGTCCACAAGACTTCCTACCCTATCATAAAAGTAAATCAGCTTGTTCTGACATGATATACTTTTGACAAGACCACCCTGGATGCTATTCACCTCTTTGTGGTCTTTTAGTAACTTATTTTTTTTTTCTCTGATGAAAAGTTCCCAACTTTTTCTAGGACCTGAAGTTAAGATAACTGCTCTATGATTTCCTGGACTACCAGTCTTTGGAATTTTCTTCTGTCTTCCACAATTTCACAGGAAAAATTATTACTAATGGCTCTGAAATTACTTCAGCCAGTCATCCAAGTATACTAGAATGAATATCCTCAGGTGATCCCATTATGAAATGATTCAATTTATCTAAGCTTTGAATTTGTTCTTTTCTTATTTTACCCTGAATTGTCACCCTACTTTAGCTTCATATAATGCATTAAAGGCACAATGTGGGTGAGAGTGAAAGAACACATTTCTGAAGGCTAGATTCTGCCAAATTTAAATATGCTTATTTTTTTTACCCATGGAACATTGTTGCTTAATTCAGTGTGACTTCTTGCAGACTAAGGGAAACACCTCTGGGAGAGATGGAAGGACAAGGACAGTGGCACAGATGGCACACACAGAGGTGTACCAAGCCAAGCACATCTATACAGAAGGAGTAGTTTGCGCACATGGATATAGAGATACACACTTGAAAGAGTGGGGAGAAAAAGTGATCACATATACAAGAACATAAAAACCCAGGTGGAAGGACAGAACAGTGCGTGCAAATCTGCATGACTATAGCTTACTTTGTGCTGTCTGGCTAGTTTGTACTGCTGAGTATTTACAGAACTACCAATAATGGCACAATTTCTTTGAACCTCACCCTCAGAGAGACAGAAGCTTAATCTTACCTGAATTTAGGCATTTTTTAATGCAAACATTCATCCTTAACACAGTCCTCTTAAGCTTTGTTTTAGGCAGTAGGGGGAAATACTTATGGCGCTGATGATGTGCTTCTGCTTTAGCCATCTATGTTGAAGCAAGATGAATCATGTTCTAAAACTCTCCAGTTCTCTCTATTGACTATAAAGGGAGCCTAGACAACTGGTTTGGATGAGGAGATCCATAGTTCATCAGATTAATCCCACTCATTGCTAAAGTTCTGTTGTTGCTAATGATTCCATCAAGCCTCACATTCCTCTTGCATAAAGCAAATGTCCATCTAAACACAGTGCACCTTTAGTGTTAGCTTCAGGGAAGGGCAGGCTGAGGCTTCCTGTCCTGAGCAGCTGGTGGCCAAGTAGAGGACAAATCTGCTCCTCCATCTGTAGGAGAGGATTAAAGGCCTGTGCTCCTTATTTGCTCCAAACACACACACACACACGTACGCACACACGTGAACGCACATCTCTGTGTATATGTATGTGCATACTTTAAAGAAATACTTTTCTCACACATGCATACATATACACTGCTCTTAGCAATGGAGAGGAAGTCCTCACTTTCCCTTTTTATGCATAAGAGCTTCTGCTTCCATCAAGCCTCCTGTCAGCACAACTGAACAGAGTGTAAGTAAACCTCAGCTTCAGAAGTCAGAACTATTTTCTCCTACTTTGACTTTTTCCATACTGTCAGATGGTCCTCACTTCATTTTGCATGGATTCAATATCCTTGAAGTTTTATTTGGAATTTCCAGTTTTCAACATAGTTTAAGGCTTAGTCAAATCCCTTCTGAAACAAACACGGTAAACAATCACATTAATGTTTTTTGGGGGAAATTTCCCTCATTACCCACTGTCCTCAAATTCTTCATATTCAACCAAAATTTGGACCTGATTAATCTTATAATATCATAGGTTTTGATGAAAATTTCTACTGGTAACAAACATGAAATCTAATAAAATATTCCTAGTGTCTGTTCTGTTATAGATCTTTCATATAGCTCTTGTAACATCATATGACTTTGAAATAGATTCAATTTGCCTCTTGCTTCAAATAAGCTTAAAAATATTAAAAAATGCATTTGTTGCTTGTGTCGTTAGACACACTCAAAGTCCTATTAAACCAGTCAAGGGAAGATATCTCAAAATCAAATAATACCTGCTCTTCAAATTCACTAACTAGCAACAGAATTGCAGAGCTTCCCTCACTTCAGTTTTAAAGTCTAACATGAAAGATCTCTTTAAAAAAGTATTCCTGACACCAACAAAATCTACTTCATATCAACATGCTTTTAATAACATTAAGTGAAACCTTCTCCATGTTCAACTTCAATGCATTAGAATCAAGAATAATGCCACTTTTAATTAAACTAGGTATTGCAAAGGCTCTGTGGCCTCTTACATTTATCCTTATAATCTTATTTCATATTTTACCCACTGAAGTATGTTTATTAATAGTGCTACAGAGCTTTTGGCAGCAGGGCTTCTTAGATCTTCTAATAACCTTTTGAGCCTAAGATTGCTTCCTTTCATACTCAACCAAATCCTCTACCTTTAAGGAATGTTTCACTTTATTCAAAGCCTTTCTTTTTTCTTTGACTACCCTTTAATAATTCTTCTGCTAAAAAGTACTGATGAATTGCTGTGCTCCCCATGCAATCTAGAAATAGCCAAAACAGGCCACAGACATACCCAGAGAAAAAGCTTCTTTGTATTGTCAGTGACAGTTTCTATAAATTCCTTAAAACAGAGAGAGTAAAAGGAGATCCAGACAACCTTTTGAACTCTATCTTTTCTCTACCGCTCTATCAATTTAGAAGGCAGCTGTAGATGAATAAACATTGCAAAATGGTCACTCCACCTCCAGTAAAATCAATTTTATACTGTAAAGTAATATTTATTCCCAAGTTTCTGCACGTTTATGTCTTGTTGATGCTTGAGTATCTAGCAGTAAAACTGTTAAAACTACTCCCTACACACCATTTCAAGTGGATCATATTATAATCCTCTATTACTTTTTCTCTTCAAAACCTTTTTCCTGTGGATGGTTTTGCTCACAGCCAAGAATTTGTGTATTAACTTTTTATCATAGTTACCAGTTATGAAATGTTGTTATATAATTAGAACTAAGTTTATCCTGTGTGTAAATGACATTTGGTTGGTAAGGATTTGTCCTCTTAATAGACAGCTTCTCAATTTAAGTTTATTTCAATGTTGTCATACTATAACCTCAATAATTTTTAATCTTCCATAATGAACAACCTGATCAATAGATATATTTGTAGCAACTATTGAAAGTATTAACTTATCAGTTTCAATTTATTTATACCAATACATTTATTAAAAGTACTAAAATGCTGTTAAAGTCCTAGTCACTCATTTCTGACTATAGCAATTCTAGGTTTAGATTCCACATCCAGGCTTTATATTCCCACTTCTGTTGCCCAAACCAGTCAACACCAATGGTAATGCTCTTCACTCTCCTGCATTTTTGATGAATAGTGGCCAGCTTCTCTCTCAGCACTTCTCTAGACCATATAAATCCTTCCCCTCCCTGACCCCAGGAAGAAGCAAAGATGACAGCAGTGTTCTGGTATGTCCTCTCTCTTCTAGAGGTGTGCTCTGTCCCACCTCTGGGCAATTCATGGCAGGAGGAAAAGTTTTCTTGCATTTTGTACCTCTAAGTCTTCACACAAGAAAATGGAGACTGAAGATAAAACTAATCACTTGTGTGCTTCAGAAAGTCCATGATGCTACTATTACAGGAAAAAGACAGAGAAAAAGAGAGAGGGAGGAGAGAGGGAAAGAAAGGGAGTAATAAGTAGAGAAAGAAAAGGAGACAGAGAAAGAAAGAAAGAGAGAAAGGAAGAGAGAAAGAGAGGAGAGAAAGAAAGAATGAAAGAAAGAAAGAGAGAGAAAGAAAATAAAAACCAAACTGTGATTCAAGACTATAATTCCTAAGTAATGATAAATGGTGGAATGAGTTGAAGATTTCTTTCCTTTCCTTTTGCACAGGCAATCCTTAGGTGGAAGAGAGACAGCATACCTGTGTTTCAGCACCCTGTTACCATCCTCCCCTGTAGGAAGGAAAGGAGCTCCTGAGATGTATTTCCTGGGCAAGCAGAAGGACCCCTTAGTGTCTTAGAGTGCCAAGGTAAATAAATGATCAGGTGACCTAAATTGATGAACAGCCCAACCTCTTCTTGGCCCCAAAGAATACTACCATAAAGTTCATTTAAAACCATGTTTGTCTTCCCCCGCAACCCTGCTGTAGACCACAATTACTACAGCATTCACCACACTCAGAATACGTTAAGACAGCAAATGGGGCTCTCTGTATTCTTGAAAGCAGTACAGAGAAGGAATGCTTTCTACAAAATGCCAGTCTAAAATCTGTTAAGCATTATAATCTCAAACAATGAAATAAAGAACTCCAATGAACAAAACAGGAGGGTTGGAACTAGATGATCTTTAAGGTCCCTTCCAACCCTAACCATTTTATGATTCTGTGAGCAACCTGGTATGATTTCAAAGCTGGCCCTGCTTTGAGCACTGCTTTGGACTAGAAGATATCCAAAGGTCCCTTTCAACATAAATTATTCTGTGATTCCATGATTCTGTAAACTACACATTTATATACTAATATGCAGAAATGTCTTGCACTAACCATAGCTTAAAAACATCATCTCTGTTTTTTATATCCTTAAATCTCTATTATGGCTTATACAGCTACTCTCTGTTTTACAGTAACATCACAAATCACCTTTCCTCTTCTTTCAAACCCAACCTTGCCCTGACTCCTGAGGGGACAAGAAAAAGAAATAAAACCTATTTCAAAAGCATACAAAACACAAGAGTGTTGCACAAAGTGAGAATCTCCATCTTCTCTCTTTTGGGGGTTTAAAAGTATCAGTCTGCTGCTCCGATGTAGACAAACTGAGTGAATTTTCCATTCTCTCAAAATTATTTCTGGGCTCATGTGGTGTGATATGTCTCCTGTGTATCTTAATGGCTTTTCTCATGAGGCATAACATTGAGGTCCTGGCTTTAGCTAAAGTGGAAGAGACACTTATTCAGCTTCCAAACAACTGAGTAATGACTCCCTGAAGGAATCATTCAAGGATAATTTCAGCATGAACCCACCTGTTGGTCATGTTGTATATGTTTCTGAGCTCACCAGACATGAAGACCTCTGTTTCTGTAGCTGATCTCTTCTTAAGTAATTGCAGATAGTTTTGGTGGTTTGTTTTTGTTTTTTTTCTTTTAAGTTTTGTAACAAGACATGCTAAATAAACAAGATCTCAGAATATAGCTAATTTTAGGCCATTAAAAAGTGTGTTTGTTTTTATGCCAATAGTAGAGTCATATCTTTTACAGGAAATTGGATTCTTTTTCCCTTGAACTTTCTTTACCACTTACTCATTATTTGAAATCCTCATTCTCAGAGTAGCTGTGTAACAGCAGAGTCTGGAAAGGTTCAGATACACGCTCAGGATTTTTAGCTGTAGCTTCTGGGGAGTAAAATAGGGAATGGAAAAACATCCTGAAGTATGTTTTAAATACTAAAGTTTTCAAAGATAAGAAAGGAGAGTGCGGAAGTCACAAAAATATTATGTCTGCCACCAGCTGCTCAGATGTCTTAAAATCTCTGGAGCTTTTAGCTTCAGGACTTGGTAAAGCCAGCCCACTCTCAAGTTATTGCTACTAGATACAGGAAGGCAGTATTGCCCAACTTCAGGACACAGAGAGTCAAGGATCAGCTCCTGTCTAAGGCACTGTCTGTTGTGTTGCTTTCCAGCTTTTTGTGTCTCTATAAACCTTCGAACTCTTTGTTCTTTTTTTACTGTAAGCTTGTCAGTGTCAAGATGATAACCTGCTGTCGTTCTTCCCAGTGCCTGGCATAGAGGGTACTGATTTCAGCTGGCAATTTTAGGCACCACTCTAATACAAATGATAGTATTACTGCTTTGTGAATATGTTCCACATGTGTAGAAATGTCCCGATCCAGCTTTTTTATGCTACTGCTCCATTATCTGTTGAGCAAGGTCTGAGCATAGAGCAGAAGATAGTAGGAGTTAAAAAACTACTCAGGAAAAAAGCAGTGGGCATACAATATACCCTAACTGTCATATAATGCTGGCTTAGGACGAGCGAATGGAGAGCTTGAATTCAATTCCAGAGATGACAGAGGAACCAGTAGAGGCAATGTAAGAGTGAATGGATGCAAAAATATTGTCATAAAATGTAAGTGATTTTTTGCACATACCACTGACAAATGCCAAGGCCATTTGTTATGGCATGTAGCATTAACTGGGAGAATAAATTTTATCTGGCCTTAATATTTGTAGTGTATAAGTAAGAAATGTTAGACAAGCTTCTGATGGTGGGACAAATCTCCAGGAAGGAAAAAAATGGCTGTATTTCTGGATTCCTCCCCTTCTTATGTGCTTTATATTCCATGTGAAACAATGAACATGCAGATTTGATTATTCGTACAACAGTTGAGTGGATTTAACAGTAACATGACACCAACATTACAGTCTTAAAACCTTTAATGAGTGACTTCACAGTATAATAAGCCTGTGAATTAACGAGTCATTCTTACTTTTAATTTCTGCAGTGAGGGTAACTGAGAACAACTTCTACAAATTACTTATATCTTGTCAGCCTGTCAGGACTTGTCTGCATGTGAAATTAGTTCAGGTGATAATTTACTGGAAACTAGCTAGAGCTCGTCTCTGAACCTGTGCCTGGGTTCTCGTCCAGTGTGCAACGTGTAAGGTATGTCTGCTTTCATAGAAGAATAAGGTAGTTCACAGAGAAATCCACCATACTATGCTAGTTTAGAAGACGGGAATGAGAAGATACACCAAACTAGCCAGAAGGAGTGAGCTACAGTCTGGAAACCATGCAATTGTTTTAGAGATAAAGTGCATCCATTTACTAGGAAAGCTTTTTAGCTTAGCCATAACCCTGCACTAACACCTCTCTTTAACATTTGGAATGGAATTGGCTTGTTTGTAGCCAGTTCAGATTATGGACAAAAACATAAATCTTCACCTGGATCAGTCCTTATAGATGTACCCTCAGAGTTCGTTAAGGGCAATCACAGGATGCAGGGAAAAGGAAAGGTAACAAAACAGAGTAGTAAAATACTATAAAATCATACCTAGTTGTATAGACAAATCCAAATTTATTCTTAAATGCAGCAGTCCAGAGTCTATGCTTACTGTTGCAGATGTTGTTTGTTGTAGTAGTTAAGTATTTAAATGCCACTTTATCATTATTACACAAGATGAATTAATAAACTGTTTAGCCACAGGCACCAGTTCATCCAGCAATCTAGCAATAATAAATCATCATATTTAACTCTTCTGATAAATTAGAGGAAAAAAAATAAAATAAATGTACTTTTGTTTCAACTATGAGGAATCCAGCTAAAGACATCTATGGACTGAAACTCATTTATAATTTCATAATGCAGATTTAGGATCAAACTCATGTTTTAACTCAGTGAAAATGCTGTTATTTTGATGTCCTGTTGCCTTTGATACTTGGGAAATGAGATTCAGAAGGCAAGGAATTGACACATTTGCGCTGATTGAAAAAAAGGCAGAAACGGCAAAATGAGAATAAAGCACAAGCAATTGGAAGAATCTAAATGACAAACACAAAAGAAAATGCAAACATGAAATCTACTCAGCTTTTTTATAAAGACCTGTGTAGAAGGGATTTATTTTAATAGTATATTGTTACATGCAAAGAAGTTATATAATATATATAATATATAATAGAAAATTGCTTCTTGTAGTTCCAAGACTGTCAGCATTTCTGACACATAAACAATAGATCATTGCAATTGTATATATAACCCTTCATAAATTGTGTATTTTGAATATGTGTCTCCGGCTCTGGAGACATTCCAAACCCACCTGGACGCCATCCTGTGCAACCTGCTCTAAGTGAACTGGCTCTGGCAGGGGGGTTGGACTAGATGATCTCCAGAGGTCCCTTCCAACCCCTGTGATTCTGTGATTCTGTGATTCTGTGATTCTGTATTCACTCCTCCAAGCAGATAATAATACTGTATACTTTATTTTGCATAACATACCTGGGTACATACAGAAATATAAGAGTCGTGAAGAGACATGTGGCTACATCAGGCAGAAATAGAAAGTAATTTTTGTTCTATAAGGAAATATAAAACAATTTTTTTAAAAAATTGGGATGGGAGAGGAATTGAAATTTTTATTTCGTTTCAAATATTTATAATGTCTTTAAAGGTAGTATTTCAAGTTATAAGTGGATTTCAAGTTACAAATGGGGACTTTTGTTCCAAAAGCTAAAATAGTAATCACTATTTAATAAAAAAAAAGTAAAACCCAAGTTCCTCCTCCAGAAAATACGTTTATATGGCATTTTCATAGTAAAAAATATTTCAATTAAAAGAATTTACTCTAGCACACTGAATTGAGATAGTATTGCTGAAGATGAGGCTTTGAAAAGCTGTGAATTTTAGCTATATTAAACACAAGATACTTGTGTTCACTTTCAGGGCCCATCATGCTTTTCTTTGTAATGCTTGTTATCCTATGTCTGGTATCAAAAATGTGATTTTCAACTAACTGATTTGGATGCAAGATAGAATTTAGAAATTCTTTGTAGCTTTCCTTGTGCTCTGTAAAGATCTTTAAAGGTATCTCACTTTCCTGTTATTTAAATTTTACAAATTACCTTAGCTTTTTTATTTCAGTCAGTGTGACACTTGTGTCACGTGTCAATGCAATATTGCTCCTTAACCTATGTTCCCCACTTGTGCGTGTGCTGAGTTTCTGACATTGTAGTCACTGTAATTAAAAATAATTAGTTATAGCAGTAGTAGTGAATACCAATATAAAAGAATTTAAATTAAAATAGTAATACCAATAAAACTAGTGGATAAAAGTAATTCTATATGATATTGTTTTGCAACCTTATAAACTTCTAAACCATCCATCTTATAAATGTATAAGAGCCAGAAAATCAGATATTCTACTAATTCAGGATCCTTCAGATTCATACCTACAAAAAGAACTCCCAAAACCAAAATCACATGCAACATCATAAATGTTATTAATCTCTTGGGTCAAAAACTGGCAGAGAGGATAGAAGTAAAGCTCTTCATAGATCAGCCTGTGAGCCTGCAATTAGAAATGTGGAGGGAAAAGCAAAAGAAAGTCCATAGTGATGATTGTTTCATATCACAGGTGTTTGCATTTCTGTGGTGAGTAAAGAGATTGCTACATAGTGGGTATATGTTTGCACACACAACCAAGAAAAAGAAAACCTGTTACGTAAACTTATGTACGTTGCTCAGGATGCTATTATTAGAGCAAGTGTAGGACTTCAGGTAATTCAGCTCCACTGCCTTATCCATAGAATCATAGAATGGTTTAGGTTGGAAGGGACCTTAAAGATCATCTAGTTCCAAGCCTCCTGCCATGGGCAAGGACACCTCCCACTAGTTCTGGTTGCTCAAAGCCCCATCCAACCTGGCCTTGAACACTTCCAGGGATGTGGCATCCACAAGTTCCCTGGCCAACCTGTTACAGTGCCTCACCACCCTCAGAGTGAAAAATTTCTTCCTGAGATCTAATCTAAACCTACCGTTTTCCAGTTTGAAGCCATTACCCTTCGTCCTTTCACTACATGCCCTTGTAAAAAGTCCCTCTCCAGCTTTCTTGTAGGACCTCTTTAAGATACTGGAAAGCTGCAATAAGGTCTCCCTGGAGCCTTCTCTTCTCCAGGCAGAACAACCCAACTCCCTCAGCCTGTCCTCATAGCAGAGGTGCTCCAGCCCTCTGATCATCTTTGTGGCCCTTCTCTGGACCCGCTCCAACAGGTCCTAAATAATAATTCTAGATAATGGCTGAGAGGACATCCTGGGGGTTTGAGATAAAAGAATACGGAATCATAATGGAGTTTTCAGAAATCAGAGTGGCTTTAAGTAAGACATTCCTGCCAAGGCTCATATATTTTTAGTGGCACTTAATGCAGGCTGCCTGTGCCTCAAGTACCAGGCATCTCATTGAAACAAATACATGGCTTTCACGTGATAAGACTAACTTCCTTATTTTTCTTTTGCTGATAACTCAGCAAATACAGAAATTACACTAAGAGAACAACAAAACACTTTGCTTCCCTAAAAGCATGGATCAGTTGTATAAGTGACTACAGTTGGGCTTTTCTTTAATTACTCCGTTGCCTAACAAAGATGTAAGATAATAAGATATTACCCTTCCTATGGTAAATTGTATAGAGTAGCTTTTCTACTGTAGTTTCCATTAGTCCTGTAGACACTAACCACATGTATAGAAATAGATTCTTATTTTAGTCTGTATTACTATTCTGTTCCTTTAGAGGAACTTGTCTGTGTTTACTATATCTTATTTATTTGGAAATTACTGTAATGCATGTAGTGAGAGGGAGACTGGAAATTATTATCTACATGTGTATGTGTGAATCTGTGTACACAGTGCTTCTAAAATTAAAGTAAATAGCATATTTGTGATTAGAATTTCGATGCTAGGTACTGGTGTGTGCTCAAACTGTACTAGGGAGAATCTCTTTTACCTAACACTCATTTTCCAGCTCTGTGAGGTTTTCTAGCCCATCTACTTTTAGGGTGATTTTTGCTCTGAAGCCCTCAGGTTTATATCTCATCTAAAAATCATTTGACTCTATCTATTGGAATCATGAATGTTCTCATTATCTATATAAATACTGAATGCAATTCAAAACCCGCTATGCTTCTGGCCTCAGTGATTTAAAACCATAACACAATTAGAGAAAGTTAGTCACTTTCTTTTAAATCATTTATCAGCTGGGTATTCTTCAACTGTGATGGGTTATTTAGACACAATCATTTCCATTTTTTTGCAATCAGATGGCAATGTTTTGGTGGTAATTATATTCTAACTCTGTAGTTCGTTATTGAATTTCTTTACTTACTTTTGATATATTATTTTTACTCCGGGGTACTTATAGTTCTTCAGACTTTTTTATTAATTATTTATTGTTTTATAGTAGCATTGTTAGAATTACATTAATTAAATTCTATGGTTCTTGTAATAAATTTAAAGTTTTATAATAGGAAGAGGCAACACATAGCGGTAAAGAATACTGCTAGACTAGGAGAGTTAAAATTAAACTGAAAGTACATTTTTCCTTAGTGTCTAATCTGCTAAATCTTTAATGTTCTTCCAGACAGCTTGGTTAAAACTTAATCTATTACAAAGCAGTGTAATTCAGAAACTTATAATTAGACAGGCTAATAGTGTTAGTATACTTATTAAGTTTATTTCTTACGTCTAGTGTGTTTGAAGTTCCATTTACTTCTAGAACAGAATCTAGGCTAAGAATGCAAAGATCAATAACTGATAGATTTACAATTTGCAACAATAATTGATTGGAAAAGAGGACTATAAATAGACTTATGCTGCTGTTAAATACTACCAAAACATTAATAAAATCGATCACAACTTCGCAGCTCCCAATTCCTTTCCATAATTAAACCTTTCGAGACACATGCTCATGCTTTCTATCAGTGAGCACAGATAAAAAACCCAGAGAAGGAAAACAGTACTTTGTTTTGATTTCTTAGCTAAAGGATTGCTTCATTCACTACAGGAATGTGGAGTTTCAGGACCAGCTGAAGAAATGCTGCACTGGTAATTACTTTCTAAGGCTCTTCTCCCTTAGAGACACTGCTACAGTAAGTTGTCTCACAGGGATTTCTCCCCATTACATTTGGTTCAGTTCTTATGTCTGCAAATGTGTGAAAGCTTATGTGTAAGGCCAAGGTATGGCTATGTAATCTCCTGAATAGAAGGTCAGTGTCTGAGCAGCTTTAGCAGCATAGAAGCATGTCTATGCCTTCTCCTACAAACCAGAGTAAAACTCATGCATTAGCTCAATCAAGCAGCAGCAGCAGTGTGGCTCTGCTAGTCGGATGCTGTGCCTGAGTGGGTAAACCCTACCCCTTACCCACTGTCGGAGCTGTAGTGAGTGCATTTATAAATTTTCTGACCAGTGTAGCCAGAATGAATTTGTGTCTCTCTGAAAAAAGCCTGATAGATACAACTTTAATCTTACTGAAAGCATTTGGGCTATAGGAGCTCTGGAGATTACATCAACTTTTCAAAATAAGATGTATGCTCCTGTATTAGCTAAGTATGGTGGAATAGATTTGTGACCTTGTCAGTAGCACTTGAGTTCAAATCCAGTAATGTGATGGTAGATGTTATTGTTAATGGTTACATCTGTTTTAGTTTGAGATTTTTCTGTGTAAGCTTATTTTAGGAGCCTCAATTAACTAGTTGATAGTAAAGAATGATATTTTTCTCTCCTCAAGTGTGACTACAGGGCACAATGAATGCAACTATGTTATTCCAATGAAGAATACATGTCTACATGTTTTGAAATCCATGATTCTTGTTAAAAGCATAACTGGTGTATTTTAATTAGCATTGCAACAACGACAAGTAGTGTCTGTATTCAAGAGGCCTTAATATGTCTTTTGAATTAAGACCATGCTAAACCTGAAAGCTAGATGCTTGATATCAAAAGTATGTTTAATACTTTGAATAATAAAGATAGGTTGATAAATTTTGCAGACCTGAACTCTGTAAGAGCATATAGTACGAGGTTTTGGAAAGAAATTAGTTTATAAAACCACTTTGGAGACAATTTCACTGAGATGAGAAGACTTCAGTGGTTGGATCTCAAGAAACATATATATATGTATGTATATATAATGGAAAAAAAAGTTCTGACAATGTGATGGGAGTTTTTTGAAAGGACAGATTTTAATTTTTCATTTGTAAATGCTTTTCTCTTTCTAATGACTTTTCCTTTCCATAGGTTATATTTTGTGTTGTTGATATAACACGCTATATTTCCAGCTTAAAGCAGAGCTGTAATGTGATGTAATCACCTGCAGTGATCCACTATATCAGATTTTCTTCTTGGAAAATGAGGAATTTTGGATTTTAAAGATTTTCCTAACTGGAAAAAATAAGAAATATTTAAGGATCCTTTTCAAACTGGAATTTTCATTCTTTATGCCATTATCTAAGCCTGTCAGTTAATAATGGCCAGCTGCTTCTGGCAGAAAATCTGTTTTGATGCCTACTGCAGAAGGTGATAGTGGGTACCTAATCCCAAAATGAAGTGCCGTGTTTGGTTGCATCATGTCACATTAAACTGCATTATATTCAGCAATAAACAGGGTGCAGCGTTATACAATATCAAGTGAAAACTAGAAATAAGTGTTTTTCCCACCTCTCCCTACATTAGATTTCCATTAGATTTATGGTACTGTTGTAGTTAGAATATCTTCAGAAATCATCTTTTCCGGTCCTTTTCTGAGTGGTAGATACAAAGCAGACAGCAAACTGCCTGCCCGCAGTGCTCATGTTATGATGGCTATTCACTATGAGAATTCCAGCAGTCCCCTAGTGTATGGTGTGCACTCAGCAGAGTCTCACTTCTTGTGATCATCCACTTTGTGTGACAATGTAAGGTAGGCACATCTAGTGTCTAGACAAGGACACCTCTGAATTAGAAAGGTATATACATCTTTTATTAAAAACATCTCCTATGCAAATATAGAAAATGATAATGATGACATCTGATGACAATGTCTGATTTTGATGTGGTCATAGAGCATTAAGCTTTCCTGTATTCTTAAGAAGACTTCTTATTCTTTACACACCACAGTCTCATTCAGGAAGCTACCAGGATTTTATACAACAATCTGTTTAGAATCCTTTGGATACAGTAAATAAAGAGAACTCTGTTGACAGTTGAAAGTTATAAAGTTTCATTTAAAAGCTTGCTGTAAAACCTTAGGAAGAGGAAAAACCTTTAAACTTATTTCTCTTCTGCCTTTTTCTGTTGCTAGGATGAGAGTAACAGGAGTTGATGGCAGAAAAGTGTATATGACTGGGGCGTTTTATGGGATTTGATTTTCTGTTTAATCCTGGCACTTTCTTCTATAGCTCTATCTGCAAGACTTGATTTTTCATTTTGTAATACAGGTTTGTAGAGAAGAAGTTTTGTAGAGATAATAAAGGATGGATTCTCAGACATACACTTCTGAGGAGACACCACCAGGGAACCGGTGTAAACAACTAAAGGTGTTACAAAGAATGTGCACTATTATGTCCTGCCAAACTAATGGAAAACTGAGGACACACATTATCTCTCAGGTCAGGATGAAGCAATGGAAAAGAGTCTCCCTCTTTCTGTGAGCAATATGCTGATGGGAGAAATTAATCTCGAGTAAGTGAAAATTTAATTTTATGAGCAGCTTATTAAACATACTTTACCTGTTGAAATGTTCTAAAAGATCAGTTAACGACACTCTCCTCATTTGACTGACTGGTAAACTGAACAGCTGTGGGATTAAAAGCTGTGCTCAAAAATCTTCATTTAACAGACCCTAAAGCTTGAACCTAGTCTGAAATTGAGTTCTCCACTCTGTGTATTAAGCTGGTTAGAACAAGGGAAACATTGTCCCTGTAACCAGGGATACTCCTCACAACAAAATCTAGTATAAACTTAGAATAAATTTTATACTTATGAGCAGATCAAAATTTTGGGGCTTATCATCTATCTTCCTTCATCTTCATTGTGCCAGTTACAAATGATTGTGCCTGATACACAAGTGAGGCAGTCGCATTCCTGTGGAGTACTGAATAGATCGCTCCAAGTAGCTGTTTCCCATGGCATAGGTATGGGAAAGAAACTAGATTGGTGCACTGTTGCGAGACCATAAAACACTAATAAAGCACACAGTGACAAAATATCTTGGGCACACGGACCGAAAAATTGTGAACTCGGTAAGAGATGCTGTGCTTTAGGTGTGATGTCTAACAAATGTGCATGGACATGTTCTAGGTTTGATTGCTAGAAGATGATACTGAGGGAGGCATACAGGTTATTTGATAAGACTGAGTGGTCAGCTTCTCTATCTGTGTCCCTGTCCCTATTTATTTATGGATACACTCCACATGATATGCTCTCAAGCTTTGCTGTAGTAGACTAAGCACCAGTTAGGGAGAGAAACTATTGAAGCTAAGGAATACTGCTGGCACAGGCACAATGGGTATAAATTAATCGTATCTAAAATCTACTTGAAAATAAGAAGAAAGTCCTTAACTATTACAACAGTGATGAGCTGGAACATCTCAGTTCCTACCACAGGAGGAGAAGGAAAAACCTGACTGTTTCTTTAACTAAACCTGATAAGTTTAGGAAGGGGTTATATGATGTGAGAGCTGGGGACTGCATTTAGCTCTATCAAAAGTCACTTCCAGTCCTGTGTTCGTGTTATAGACCTGAGTTACGGTATTGTCACCAGTCATTGAGAAAGCCAAGAAAATTTAGATCTGGTTTCTGGTTTAGCTCTAAATCTTCATTAAGCAACATCAAGTGAGAAGGCAGATCTGTGAAATTAAATGATAGGGAAAGCTTACACTAGTCAGTATGAACTGACTTCAACAGTCATCTGATTTTGGTTCTTGAATCTTATTATAATTTTAAAGCTTGATGTCCTGGCTTGTTTTCAAATGCTGCAAAAACTCCTATTCCTTTCTCTGAAATTATCTGATAAGTTAGCTATAACAAAATAGATAAAAGGTCCATCTGACTCAGTGTCCTTCCTTTGGTGCCAGAATTGTCTATATTTTAGGAAAATATGGATGCTAAAATCTGGTGTGAGAGAATTATAAAGACTTCTTTTTCTTGGCTGAAATTTGAAATTATTTTTTGTACTCTATTATTTATTTTTAAAGACAGGAAGAACTTCGATCTAAATCACATATCTCAAGTATTTTCATAAGTTCTGTAAGAAGAAGTCTAAGCTATAGTGAGACATACATAAAATGCTAAAATATTCAGAATTTTGAATTTGTGTAGAAGAGACTGGATCTCAAAGTCCTGGAAAAGAGTAAGATGCTAGAATGAGCTCTCCACAGATGACTTTTTGACACCTTTGACTCACAAGTTACTATTGAATTAGACTGCCAGTCCCTGAGGCAGCTGAAAATCACTTTAGCAGTATTAAAGATGGTAAAATGATACCTTAAAAAAAAAAAATTCTGGTCACACAGCCTTAGGATATTGCCATGTGATACTATGACTTGATCTATAAATCTATGCCTAAAGATCATACTGATTTCTATGTATATTCAGGGGACTGATGAGAAAGACCAGGGCATCAGGCCCAGCCAACATGAGTTCATGAAAGGCAGGTCCTGTTTGACCAACCTGATCTCCTTTTATGACCAAGTGACCCACCTGGTGGATGAAGAAAAGGCTGTGGATATTGTCTCCTTGGACTTTAGTAAGGCCTTCGACACAGTCTCCCACAGCATTCTGCTAGAGAAGCTTAGACAGGTATACTTTTCACTGGATTAAAAACTGGCTGGATGGCCGAGCCCAGAGAGTTNAGAGCAACAAAGCTGGTGAGGGGTCTGGAGAACATGTCTTATGAGGAGTGGCTGAAGGAATTGGGATTGTTTAGTCTGGAGAAGGTTGAGGGGAGACCTTTTTGCTCTGTACAACTACCTGCAAGGAGATTGTAGTGAGATGGGAGCTGATCTCTTCTCCCAAGTAACTAGTGATAGGACAAGGGGAAATGGGTTCAAGTTGCACCAGGGGAGCTTTAGGCTGGACATTAGGAAAAAATTTTTCACTAAAAGAGTTATCAAGCATTGGAAGAGGCTACCCAGGGAGGTGGTTGAGTCACCATTCCTACATGTGTTTTAAAGTCGTGTAGATGTGGTGCTTAGAGGCATGGTTTAGTGGCAGACCTGGTAGAGTAGGGTCAATGGTTGGACTGGATGATCTTAAAGGTCTTTTCCAACCTAAACGATTCTATGATTCTATGAAAGCTAATGTCATATAATGTTATAATCAAGGAGCTCCATAAGCAAAAGTGAAGATAAATGACCAAAGAATGAACAACTTGTGAAAGTTTAAAGACGTTGCTTCACAAAGGTGAGTAAACTAGACCATTGCCTTGGAGTCCTTCATCATTCAAGATAGGAGCTGGTTGGGTTGCATTTTTTCCTAGAACAAGTCAAATGCAACAATTACCTAAGACTATTGCTAAGGCATTTAGAA
Source organism: Burhinus bistriatus (assembly GCA_013397275.1). Lineage (NCBI taxonomy): Eukaryota > Metazoa > Chordata > Aves > Charadriiformes > Burhinidae > Burhinus > Burhinus bistriatus. Next base: position 2,823,541 of record VYXH01004672.1, on the reverse strand, counting down.
GAAATTCAACTTTGTTTGCTTGGGAAGACCCTTACTAATTAATTGCATTTGTAGTCTTCATATTAAGAAAAACACGTCTCGAATCCTTCAAATATAATTTTCTACTTAAAAACTACATTTTCTTTTTGTACTGATTGTGGAGTGAATTCGTATAATCAATTGGTGTAGCCATTTGGAGAGAGGAAAATCAAATGGGCATTCAGACAAAACTTTTTTTAAAAAAAGGGGCCCAGTGCTGCAAAGTGAATGTTCCTCAGCAGTGTAATGATATTCAGGAGAATTAAATGAATTATCTTTGGAGGTTACATTTTAAATATATAAATTTGAAAAGTGCGTAAAGATCTAAAGAAGAATTCAGTGTTCATTATTCTGTTTTATATAACTGTATTCTGATTTATATAACTGTATATTCTACCAAAAAGGCAAGTTCCATCTCCAAATCAGAGGCAACCTTTTTGATAACTTCAGGGGTAAAAACATGGTACCTGAAGTCTCTATCCTGATGGGTTTATAAACAACAAAATATTATTCTATTGTCTACTGTCTTTGGAAGATAAGTCTCATCTTTATGTAAACTTATTACAGGAGTGACATATTGAGATACATAGCAGTGAGATGGTCAAAGTTTCACCAGCATAAGACAGTAAGAGAAACAATAAACACTCTTATATTGTGTATCTCTTCTTTGGCAGTTCCACTTATTGATGGTAATCCCTTGTCAAGCAAAAAGGCAGTATGTGGATATAAGGTTGTCTCTGCCAAAAATTACTCATATGTTACAAAGTTTAACCAGTCATCAGAAGTGACCTGAACATATATGCAAGAACTAGTATTTGTTGACTTACCGAGATAGGAACTTGAACAAAAGAAATTGATCTTTTTGACATGAAGAACCAGCTACGGTGTATGCTTCATATAGGTGTATAAAACTTGAAGAGATTTACAGTCCTAGGTCACTCATAACAGTTGGGAGTGCTGTGTTCCTCTGACTACCAAATCTCAGGAGAGATTTTGTGGTTTGTTTGTTTTGGGTTGGTTTGTTTGTTTGTTTGTTTGTTTGTTTTAAAATATAGGCTATAGTTGCTCATTTGGCGTGATATAAAGTCAGTGGCAAAACTGGAGCTAGCATCAAAGGAACTAGAAGCCTAGAACTGCATCTCCAGCTGTTTAACCATAGATGTACTCCTACGTCCTGTGCTCCTGCCTGTTGAAGTGGAGAGGGATGCTGAGGGCTAACTTATGGTTGCTCTGTCACAGCTAGAACTGGCGAAAAGCTGCATTCCTTGACAGCAAGAACTTAGGGAGTATTTGTTGTTCAGGTCTAAGACAGCTGATTTTTTTTCAGGTTGGCTGGGGGGACAGTTCATCAAAAGGATATGTAGATGCATCTTTTAACTGCTTTTTTTTTTTAACATTTCCTAGTGATCGCAGTCACCCATCAGACCCCAGGGTGCTCAGCACTGCCAGTTTCCCTACTGAATACTCTTCCTACCTAATACCCCACTGGTCTGTGTGTGAGAGTGTTCCCTAAAGAACTGATGTTGCCTTTTCCTCTGTCTCTTGTGGATGACAGTCATCATCATGTCCCACAATAGCTTACAAAGGGATAGCACCTTTTCTGTGCTGTTACAGAGCAGGCAGAGAGCAATCTCTCTTTCTCAGCCCTTTCTCAGTCTGAGGATCTCCTATGACAAAGAAAAATGAAGTTCAAGGGTCAGACCTTAAAAGCACTGGTAGAGGGCTAACACTGACTAATCATCTCTTTCACTTACAGAAAAAAACTTTTACTGACTGTCTGATTGCCTAGTGATTTTGAAATCTTACAAACATTTTTATTTTAACTTCTGGAAGGAGAGTTGGATTTATGTTAGACCCAAAAGTGCTCTGATGATAGTTTTATGGAATGATATAGATCATTTACTTTTGCAAATAACAAGCTGAGCTTCCGTGCTCTGTCTCTGTACTTCTAAACATGGTAGGGGAGATGTGTTAGTATGATGGCTGATTGGATAACTACAACTTAAAACAGGTCTTGCAAATTTAGGACTGTCTGTAAGTGAACTAAAAACTGTACTACAGAATAATCCCACATGTAATGTTCTGATAATTAAACCCCTCTGACAATTACATCATACATTATCAGGATTAGCCAGATCCATTACTCATCACTGGTGCCTTGGACAAAACAAAGCTGGTACGCTAGGGACTGTCAGCTGAGCAGATGCTCCTATGGAAGAAAGCAGCCAAGTACTGTTTATGCAATACAAGCACCAGCATGCTGGAGAAAGATATTGCTTCAGCTTGCACAGTGTTCCTGGAGTTTGAAAACTAGGAAAGGCAGAAATCTGAAGGCAGCATATTGACTATACCATATTTGAATATCAATTTATTTGCATGTTCTGCTTCTCTGCTATAATTATGCTTTGCTAAAACCTTTTTTTATGTATAGAAAGCACACAGCTTTGCATTTCTTCTGTTTATAAAAATTAAAGACAATAATCCACAGAACAGAAGAAAAAAGGGAAAAGAGTTATTATAAAGGAACACCACATTAATCACCAGAGTTTATATTGAAGATGGGTTAAAAATAAAATGTATAGAGACATTTTTACGAGTAGTTTGTGTTGGGTTTTTTTTTGTTGGTGGTATTGTGGGTTTCTGGGGTTTTGGGTTTTTTGTTGTGGGTTTGTTGGGGTTTTTTTGGTTTGTTCTTTTGTTGGTTTTGATTTGTTTTTGTTTAAATGGCAAGATAATTGGAAAATCTGGTAATACCAGGACCATATTATTTCATATTGCTGTTCCTTCATTCTGCAGAAAAAACTTTCCAAAAAGGAGGTTTCTGAGGATAGAAACTTATGACCTCACCCTGCTCCCACTATCAGATTCCTGTCCATGTAAAGTTGTGGAAAGCATAAGTCTGTATGCGATAAGAACATCCTGTTTCCCCACTGTTTCACCCAGGAAGAAACTTTCCTAACAGCTTTTCATTTTCTGAAGCAAACTATTTCATCTGAATGCTTGGTGAGGACTGTGGTAAAGCAGATATGTCTAGGGGACCTGCTCCAGCTAGGGAATGCTCTTCAGGAACTAATAAAGAGTTGATGTCTTATTCTGTCCCAGCCTGGTGAGGCTATGCAAATCTCTTCACAGAGTAATTGAGGGCTCCGTCTGAACGTGTGTGTGTTCCCTCTTTTTTTTTTCTTTAAGGCAGTTTTCAGGTAACCATAGTCCTTTGGGCTTCAGAGAAATTCCAAAGACGTGTGCAACTTCTAACTAGTAAATACTGAAAAGCTGAAGGGAATTCTTATACCGAGTTGTGTCAGTCAAGTGCAAGCTAGGAAGGACAAATCCCAAGGAAATTGGGATTTATCTGTATAAGCATTGGACACTGGGAGATTTAGGATACATTCCCTCTTAAAACCTTTGAAAGATTTTTAAGTTGGAACCTTATCAAAAAAGGTGTGTCCAGCCCTATAATGGGTGAATCTTTTAATTTTAATGAACGTTTTGCTTTTAAAAGTTTATTCTTTTATTTGCTATGGTATGGTGATGGATGGCCATTGCCACTGACGTGCACCCTAGGAGTCAAAGAAAAAAACAGTACGCCTGAGCAGTCCGGCACATTGGATTTGGAAGATGATCTTGTCAGTTTAAAGTCTCTATGTCCTGTGCCAGAATAGGGTTAGGAAAATCTGAGATGCTGCTGTTCGCAGTCTGGTGTCTTTAATGTAGAGTGATCTTCATCTATAGATTAAACTGACAGACTGTGAACTGTGTTGGGTGGAGTGCAGCTTCATGCTCAATTTCATACCCACTTCTGTGGGGGTGATAATCACTGGTAGAAAAATGGAGTAGAGAAATGGGCACAATTTTGCCATTAGCCATTGTACTTTGACAAATGTAGCTGCATTTACAAAACCTCAAATCTTCTGTTATTGAAACAGTATTTTCCAGTCATCCACTGTCTTGCAATTATTATGGAGCTTTCTCCCTGTTTACAGATGAAGTCACCATGCTATTAATGAAGAGGTAAGGGTAAGGGAGGGAGATGGAAAATGATCAAGTACTTCTAAGTATGGGTAATATTTTGTGTTAATGATTGCAGAGACTTTACTAACTTCATGACAAGATCCAGTATTATACTACAATGTGTTCATGCTGCTTTTCTTTAAACAGTCTATTAACACCAGCTGAATAATACAAAAGAAGGAAATTTATTTTGCCACTCCATAATGAGTCGTGCTGTTTGGCATATTATTGTGGACATTTTGATTTTAGTCGTTTAGGGTGTGAAATATTTATAGATTCCCAGGATTATAATCATGTATGATCTAATCAAGTATAAGTGCTTATAACCAGAAGTTTATAATTCATCTTTTGTTATTTAGCTTTTTTTTTCTTAGCTAAAGTCACCTGATACTAATTCGCTTCCCATATGTGGTGTGCCCTATATTTATTTCCATTGTGGGGTCTGGATATATGCCTTGGATGCAGTTACATTAAATGTTGCACAATATCCTACTGTACACCAACATTGGCACAAATATCTCATATCCTTTTTTGTTTTCATAATGAGAAAACCCAAATATACTGTAGAAGGATCATCTGTTGTGTGCTTTAGGTATAACCTCAGATGACCAGTTGATGACCATAGACACAAATCACAAAGGAGAACAACATGCAAACGAGTTTAGAAGTTGAACACATTGCGGAGATGAATCACAGACTAATTTCAGCTGCTTCAAGCAAGGCATGCCATCTAAGTTTGGTATTTACACTTTCAATAGTCACTGGCGAGAGGAAAACCTCTGCAGAGGGTGATTCTGCCATTCTAAAGTAAGTATCCCAGATACGTAAACCAAGCCACTTACCTGGATGTGGCTCTCTTCACCAACTATAGATAAGTCTTAAACTAGGCAACTAACTTTCAAACGTTGTTAGGTGAGGTGAATCCCATCTGCAAATTATTGTATATACGGTTACAGAAAAGCAACACAGTAGAAATGAAGAACACTTCTGAATGGTTGGCAACACACATACATAATGAGATTTCAGTTAAAGCCTGATAAAAAGGAAAACAATATTTAAAGCAGGAGAAACTAGTTATTATTGCAGGGCTGGCTGCAAGTCGCTATTTTTGAAAACTGGCCATTTCTACATTGCACAGAACTGAGGAGAAGTAATATCTATGGTAGGCTACCCTCTTAGCTTAACCATGGATGTTCACTGAAGAATTTTGCCTTTGAAACCCATTTTGTCTTTTGAATCCCATTTTACAGATAAGGAGACTGAGGCAGGAAGCAATTCTGGCACTCAGGAATATTCTTTATGAGACTGGTCCTAAAGTTTAAGACCACTGCTTTGCAGAATTAGGAACAAATATTCACTGAGTGCACAAAGCCAATAAAAGCAGCAGTCTTGCTGCTGAGAAGCTGGCTGCCCCGGGTTCCCTGGCTCCCTCTGGGAAGTGGCACATCACAGCTCCTCTGTGCCAAGGGCAGGCTGCAAGCTGAGGGATGTCTATGGAAGTAACACGCTCTTCCCTTGCTTCTTCAGCTTGTTCCATTGCTTCCTCCGTGTTGTCTAGCTTGAGAGAAAGCAGGCTTTTTAAAAGGTAAATATAGTTCACGTAGAAGTTAAATTTCCTAGGGCTTCTTTCCATTCAGGGATGACTGCTGTACTGTGCATTCACGTGCAGCATAAGTTTATAGTCTCATTACTTGGCGCAAGCCTATAGATGTTGGAAGAAATGCAGTTTAAACCTTGCTTTTGCTACAGTGGCATCTCCTGAAGAAAAAATCAAACACTATGTTTCTGGGAAGAACAAAGACAGAATGCATTCCCCTGGCTGTTTGAGATGATCCCATGCCAACATGTGCCAGCAAGAGGCACCGGCCAGCTGCAAAAAGGAGTCTAGGCACTGGGACGATGCTCCTGGAGAGTGTCTCGCTGCGCTCTGCACTGCACCTCGCTTCTGGCTGTGCTTATGAGGCACAGTCAAGCCCAATTAAAAACATGGCTGGAGGGTGTTGCCAGAAAGAGCAGGTTAGTGCCTGCAATTAAACTGGTTGCTAATTATGTGGTAGGATTATTTTTTTTTTTTTCCAGTGGTTAATTTGTTTCACAGAAAGCTGTCTGTGCGCACAGGAGTGAATGCTTCTGCGTGTATGCAGAGGAAGTACTGCTCTAAAAATCCTTTTTTTTTTTTCTTTAGCTCTTTTCTTTTCCTCTTTGCTTTTCTTAGTTCTCAAACTGTAAATTACACTTATTTAACATCCCTATCATAACTCAAATTTGCACCAGCATCGCTCACGGAATTTTTACTTTCTTGCACCAGGTCTGCTTTAGTCTCCTGGTGCTCATCTGTGGAGGTCACTGTGGGCCTCACAGTCATTTAGCTGTATGTTAATCTTGAATCCTCCAGCAGACTCTGGACCGTTATGGATCATTTTCTTTTTATTGTTGTTCTTTAATTAAACAGAAAATGATAAATTGTTTATGTCTATTGTGCAGTCTACAAATACTCACTTCCTGGTTCATTACCATTATTATATGACATATGAAAAGAATGGAAAGGAGTAGATTAATGGAGCTGCATGCTGATCACAGTTTTGCTGGCAATTCTCAGATATCTGCAATCTGACAGCCATTCAGAGACTGCTATTTGGCCTGATCAGATGTTGCTGAGCTGTGACCAAAACCCAGTGGCTTATTTTTCTTAACAACACTCTTTTCAAAATTATGCATAAAAACGATTATTGATCTGCAAAATATAATAAATGACAAAACTACTTAATTCCGCTTATGTGAAAAGGATAATAAAATACAGGATGAGATCTTTAGACAAAAGAAAAGCAAAACTGCCTTCTACAAAGCACATTGAGTATTAGTGAGAAGAATTGTAGCCACAGCACACAATTCTGCTTTCTTTGATGTAGGAAGATTGTGGGGAGCAGCAGTGATTGCAGGACATTTAAGGCTCTTTGAAGGTGCTTTCTGCAGTTAGAAAACTCAACCGTGTCCACTTACCTACCTTTTTATTCTGCTTTTGACTTTTTCCCCTCCAGTCTTATCAGGCATGCTCTCAACCTTTCTTCTGTGGGTGGATGAACTCCTGTTGGTTAGTTTGCTCTCACATGTGTTATTCTATTGAATACAGGGATGTGAGTTTCCACCGCAAAGGTATTTGCATCAACACAAAGGGAGTATAAAACATTACTGTTTTGACTTGGTCATATTTGTTTCATCCTTGTTTAAATGAAGAAAGAGAAAAAAGAAGCCCAACAGTTGCAAAATTAGGATTTTTAACAGGCATTAGCGTATTACGTGCAGTGATACATGATTTTCTAACATGTGGGCAGTGACCTGCTTTTCTTTCCTCCTTTCCTTGTTTTGTAAAAGTATTTCCATCAGTAATGTGCCTCTGTTTCTGGGCCTGCCAGTGGTAAATCCAAATGGTCCATTAACTGTGAAGTCAGTTGTCAGCTCTTCTCTCCTACCTCTAGTTTGGCACACTTCTAAGTGACTTGCTTCATTGATTGCACAGTGATTCTGCACTGCAGAAACAAACCTCAGGTCACATATCTTGAGGTTAATTTAAACTATATAGTATTTTCTGTGAGAGAAGTTGGCATATTTTTTCAATAGAAGCAGACTGGTAATGTACGCCCGATGATGATTTGCTATAATAGCAAATGTCCAGATTCATGTTTAAACTGAGACGGGCAAAATAAAGGGCAGGATTATGCTGGAGGGAACATGCATTCAAATAAGCCTTTTTGAGTTTAAGGGACCATGACTCTTGGATAGGCATGTGATTTCGTTGTGCAACTTGAAGATACAATATGATGTGTTTGATTACATTTAGTGACTGCTTAATGTTTGTGGGGAAGATAAGAACAAAATGCTATTTTATTCCTTCTCTTGCCATCTCAGATCTTGTCTACACAGTTCCCTGGTGCAGAGTAAGATCATTTCTTATATTTAAAGTAGCTCTTTAGAGAACATTATATATTGACCCATGCTCTAGGGTTGATAGAGAAATAAAAGCAGTATCTTGCTATTAGTGGAATACACAGTGATTTTCTTCCCTTAGATGACATTTCCTTGAACTTACTGATTTTGTGCTGCTTTTAAACTTCTTGTCTTTCCCTACATTCTATAAGTGCATCTGTATATGATGTATCTTTCTTCTCTTTTTTCCAAAATGGTTTGTAGTGTTATTGCACACTTTCCCCAATGCAGCAGGGAAGTGACTGAATTTTTACTGGCGAAAAATTATTCCTATACACACTTTTATCCTGTAATTCATTATTCTATTGTCAGTTTGGTTTTTTTTTCATGCTAGGCCACTGTTTTCTTGATTGCTTTAAGCTTGAAAATTACTCTGTTCCCAAGATCCACTGTAAAGTGAACAAAAAGATAAAGACAACAGGGACACAAGGCAGTTCTAACACAAGAGATAGGCAGCAAGATTTTCTCCCTGGTATGGATAGCAGTGATACTTTTTCAGTAATTGGGTTGGGACTTGGTATTGCCTGGTCTCTCAGTAAATCAGGCTGCATTATCCGATTTTCTGAAAATATTTCAACTTCAAAATAAAATACTGAGCTTCAAGTGTTGTAATGTTTTCCCAACATGTGTGGGAAAACATATGGAAAACTTTGAAAAACTGAATGATTTTTGTATTTATAGCAACTTTCACGATGAGTACAGAGGAGATAGGTATTATAGGAAAAAATATCCACATTAAAACAAACAAACAAGAATATTTTTCCCCTATGAGTTATTTTTGCTTTGCTTCCAAATGCTTGTATAAACATGAAGAAATAGGCAATCTCTTCTACTTGTAATTAGATATTTTAAATATTATTTTTACAATTATGTATTTTGTATACAACAACAGCAGTAGCAGCCTGTTTACTGTTGGGTTTTTCTCCTCATGTTCAGCTTTTTTTTAGGAAAATGTGCTCTGAGTTTGAAAAAAAAAATAAAATTCCCACTGATGATAGCAAAATTTTGGAAGCTGTCAAATAGCTAAGAAGAGAAAATTCTTCCATGAAAATAGCTTTGCTCAGAAGATTGTTTTAGTCCTAGCCCATGGTCTTTCCTGTTCCTCCTGCTCTGACTTCCCACAGGATATTCCTGTCTCAAAGACTTACTTTAAACTAACTAAATAAGCACCATTGTAAGTCTCCATTTGAAAAACAATTCATGGAATACAAGGATGCATATTTATTTAACAAGACTCAGTGGTACATTTCAGGTTATTTTGTTCCTGCATAAAACTTTTTTCATTAGCAGAGACATTCAGATCACAAAGGTGTCACTGCACAGTGCTATGCACAATTGGTTACGTTTATCTGCTGTCTGTTGAAAGTTAATGCAGTTCATCTAACTGTAAGCATTGCTCAGTGATGTACAGATAGAATCAGCGTAGTTCCAAAAAATCCACCAACTCATAAAGTAAATGATCTTGCTGTGTTCTTTTGCATTGAATTTTTGGCTGCTTTAGAAAGGTTTTTATGACCCATGATATTGATGGGTAACTGAGGCACAGAGAATGTCTCACCCAAAGGTGCTACTCCAAATGGTTTCATCCTTAGGTGCTTTTCCATTTTCATTTCAAGTAAATTGCTGTATAGTTAATCAGGGATGTAAGTAACAGTTTATTAATGGTGGGGAGAAAGTGGCAGAAATAAGGATTTCTACTCTTTAGATATGTTTTAACCTTTGTCTGACATATGCAGTATAGTTTACAGGAAGACATGGCTGTTTCTTTCAATTCTATAATCAAAGACTTAGGAATAAACACATACTCAAAAAACCCCCCTCTCTTAGTTATTGCTTTTTAATATGAATGTAAATTCCCCTTTTTAGGTGCCTAAAAGCTGGAGATATAAAGCACAGTCCCTGCTGAAGATAGACTTATACCTGGAAAACAGTGGTCCTGTAGAGTAACAGCATGGCTTCATCTTTTTTATGAAGGTGAGTTTGCACCCTTTTTGTTCCCCATGGCCCCCTATTTTATTCAAACTTACGTATCTCTCTCCTGGAGTCAGTATTCTCCTTGTGGGAATACACTGAAAATGTTAAATGTAATGCTGATTTTTTTTGGCATGACACTTAAACCAATATTTTTCTCCAGAGTTTTGAAAAAGCCTTTTGTTTCTTTTTCTTCCCCAAACAATATTCTTATTTCACTGTGCTACTGTTCTGTCCATAATCTGTTTTTCCTTCTCTAAAACTGATCCATTGACTAAGAAGAAAACAATCTCAAACCTCTGCAGGGAACATATTATGCAAAAGACCAGTTTGTCATTCTCATGTTAAAACAATCTTATCACATTTAGGTTTGCTAATGCAACAAAATTGTAGAGTATGAGTTAGTCATACAATACATGTTGTGAGAAAGCTATCCATATTCTAAATTTTCTGGGCAATAATATAATCAAATTTAGTTATGATTAGATATACTCAAGAAAACAGTACTATCAGTGAAGTAGATAGTTTTGTCTGCACCTTCATGAATTTTCAGAACATGACATTAGAAGGATTTATTCTTACCTGACAGCACAAATCTGGTGCTGATATCTAGTTTATATACGTATACAACTTATTTTGTATAGGTGTGTTGCAAGGTTATGATAATATATGCAAAATTACTTGTAACTAGTTAGGTACCAAGACGTAGTGTTCATACGTGATGACTGTAGGGTCAGACTCTGATGTCCCTTATGCTTCCTGAGATATTAAACTTAATAGGGATGACTAGGTATAACTGAGGATAGAATGTCTTGTGCCTTTTTTTTTTTTTTTTGACAATATCCTTTCAAACATTGCCTAATCCATCTGTTAAATTTAAGTAAGCTTATTAGTGCAAGGCTATATGCAATGTACTGTAGATGAGGACGGGGGGAGATGCAAAAGAATGAACGGCTGTTTTTTCAACACATGACCTGACGTGCAGATGAAATGGTTGGAAATGGAAGGAGCTCTTCTAACAAATTTTTGTTTCAAACCTGGTTTAAAGCTGTTTCATACACACATACACAAAGACTAATATGTAGGCCCACTATGATCACCTAGTATGATGGCCCCTATAATAAAGAATCCATTAATTAATTTCCCTTCCATCTGTAGACCATCTTTCAAAAATTAGCCAAACATGTCTAGCTTCAAATTCTGCCTATTAATCTCACTGTGAGTTGGTTTTATAGATTCAGGAGACTTCTTTTTAAACTTGTGCTGTATGTGGGCAACAGAAATTTAATAAGATTTATAGGATGTGATCACATAATGCTTTGTCCTTCAGTTCCTTAAGTCAAACTGATCATCTTTTGACTTTTACAGAGAAACATTTCCATTTTTTCTATGTCCTTGAAACTTTCCTGTGGGACCTTTGCAATCTTTAACATCCCTGAAATGTGCTCAGGTGAAAGGAGTTAGCATTCCAATAGAGGCTGCACTGTTGCCAAATGTGGATGCAACCTGACCTCCCTGCTGCTGCTTCACCTTCTGTAATTATACACCCAAGGATCACCTTTTTGACCCTGCCATTGCAAGTGCCTCTACCATCAGCAATTCCCTTTCAAAGGCCACATCTAAGCTTACCTGCAAGAGAACACCAGGAGACACCCCAGATCCTGCTTGCTCCTTGGATAACGAGATCATGCGCTTAGATTTCACCTACATGGAGACAAGGATGTGGGGAATGGCTGGTGCATATCCAGATAGCATGCTAATGGGAAGTGAGGATGTGGCAGGGGCCAGCATCTGCATCTGGAAATTCAGAACTTTAGGTTCCAGATATATTCAAAGAAATTTCTTCCTGGGATTACCTCTTACATTGTTTGATTCTGGGTATGTTTCCTGAAGTACTTACTACTTCTTAAACAAAATCTGGGTTTTGTCCTCTGCATTGTTTACTTTCACGCAGTGTCACCTTTTATCAACAGTGATACTGTGTTTTAGTTCAAATAACTTTCACTTAAGTGTAAATATATAACTAAATTCCCTATATACCTAGTAGAAATCACATAGCAAGTCTTGAAATGTAAGAGAACTTAAGGTTTTAGTCCTTTTTTTTTTTAGTTTGCCATGTCCATTTTATATTCCTTTAATTTAATCAGAATGTTCTGCATTACTAAGTCAGACACTGACAGATGCATCAATACTGGTGTATTTATTAACTAAACTTTTAATCTAGACAAAAATATCAAGTTAGTTTGACAAGAGTTGCTTTTATAAACCCTTGTTGATTGGCATTAATTGCCTTCCATATCTTTAATAATCAAGTCCCATATTATTCATTACATTATTTTGCATACTTATTTCAGTCTCACAGCCCTATAGTTACTTAAGTTATACCATTTAAGTAGTAGCACTTTTTCTCCTAATCTTTTGGAGGTTTCATGGTGTCCTAAGGTGTACTAAAAATGAACAGTGGTGGCCTAGATAGCTCTTTTCTATGATATTTATTTAAAAGATCTTTATACAACTTTTCCAGAGCTGCTGATCCTAAAAATGTTTTTTTTAAACTAGTGTTCCATGTTTCCTTACTAATGGCTGAAGTAAAAATCACCATTCAAATCTCAAGCCTTTCCCAAGGACACAAGAGATTTATTTACTGAACACTTCTGCCTTTCCTTAGGTCTTACCATTATTAATGAGAATTCTACTAGCTCTAATAATGAGCTAATGACACTTTTGGAATTCTTTTGTTTCTAAAAAGTCCCCTCCATTTTCTTGCTCTTAACTCTGTTGACTTTAGATTTTTCCAGGAGTTACTTTGATTCCTTTAACCATTTTCTACAAATCCAGTTTTCTGATTTATATTTAGTACTAGTATTTTTCTTTTTTTCATTTTGTTAAATTTTAAAGCTATTGGTGATCTCATCTCAATTAGGTTGTTTTATTATTTTAAGTTGTCCTTTGTCTGCTGAGTATTTAATAAAGTATTCTTAGGCAGTTCCAGTCATCATTCATGTATTTCTGATTATGTTCTATTTTCTCTGATGATGTTGCTTGTATCTACTTCAAGATTGGTCTTTTCTCTAGAGCAGCAAATTTAAGTATTGCTGACAAGGACTTATGGCAGGAACACTGTACTGAAGACAATGTTGCTCTTTAGTTTTGTGATCAGCTGTTATCTAAGTCAGAGCAGCTAATACAATGTTCTTCCACGATTTGTTTAGGAAATCATCAAACTTGTCTGTGGTGTGTCTAGAAACAATAGCTAAATCTAAGTCCAGCATATGCCATCCTAATGCGCTGTGTGTTCCTGGGTTCTTATTCAGAACTGACACAGAACTCATATGCTCAGAGCTGACATGACTTTGCGTACCATCAGACTCTGCTGTATTAATCAATAATAGGATACCCAACGCTAAGGAGTGTGCCATCCGTGTGGCTTCATTTCTGATAGAAAAATATGTCTCAACTGAAAAAAATGTGTCCTTATTTGAGGTAAAACAGGACCAACTTTATTCAGTAACTTTACTTTTTAGCTAGGCCTCTTCTAACTGCTGAAATTAACAGCATATTGTGCAGAAAACTGTTCACTCTCAGTGATAAGACTTATGCTTATAGTTAATGCCAAGGAATGGTGTGCAGAGAGGCTCTTGCTTATACTTATTGCTATAACAACCAAGGCTAGGCAACTTTGTCATTTGCCCTGTTGGAGGGTTGGAAGCAGAAAACCATAGAGGGGTCACACCTGTGGGGAGGAGCAGACAGGACAGGTGACCCAAAACTGACCAACAGGGTATTCCATCCCATCTGCATCATGCTCAGTATAAAAGCAGAGGGATCAAAGGGTCAGCCCTCTTTCTTCAATGGCTGGTAGTAGTAGGAGGACTTTGTTCATCTGCCTTTAATCCTGATCCTGAATGCAGATCCCGAATCCAGTTCCTGTCCATCACTGAGTCCAGTCTGGGACTTTCCCAGTTCCAGATGATGACTTGATCGTCATCCTGGGAGCTTGATATGGTTTTGTATATATTTCATTATTTTGTATTTATTTTATTACTAATATTTCATTAAAGTAGTTTAGTTCATTCTAAACTCATAAGTCTCTTTTCTCTCTATCCCTCCTCCCTTTGAAAAAAGAGGTGGGCGAGAGCATTCCGCCTGATTGGGCCAATCCAGCCCAAACCACAACAATATGAAAATGTCTTTCAGATAAACATCTTTAATTTCTAGGATATCCTCATCTTTATGTACAATACAGTCAAGGATTCAAGCCAGAAAATGGACTGGCATTTGACCATATGCCATAAAAGTAATGAGAACAAATCTTTTTCAAAGGTTTGCTCACCAGTTGCAGGCAGAATGCCCACAGGCTCATGGAACCATGCAGGCAGTCCATGATACTCATTGTTAGACAGTGTAGTAAGTGTGGATTTCGGATTCACAAATGATTCATGTTTGGTGACGAGACCATTTATAGTAATCACTAGGCTATTACTCGATACTTGTAGGGATGACATCTTAAAATGCAATCCTGTCACATGAACATTGCCTTAGATGTGTAAAGGTCACCACAGAGCACTGGGAATGCCATAGAGGACTGATCCAGCATAGGATCAGAAAGCAGCTTTAATCAAACAAGTTGTCTTCTTCAAAGAAGGGAAGAAATCCTATGCCTTGTACCTTGTAGGCCAACATGAGGTTATCAAGTAGTACTTTCTTACCTTAAAAAAAAAAATCCTTGTGAATTTTTTTTTTATCCTCCATTCTACTCCAGTATCTTGTCTTCAGCGAGCGATAGGGCAATTTCCTGAGAAAAGCCCAGTAAACCTTACAGAAGCTGCAAGGTTTCCATATGTAATCTGCCAGGTTACTGACTGAGGGAAGAAATACTGTTTTCTAGTACTATTCTAAGGTTTTACTACCAACACAGATAGATTTCTGAACCAAAATTAAGTGTGACTTCCTCTTCCTACTCCTCCCAAAAAACCCCAAAACCTAGCCACTGTTTAAATTCTGTTTTGCTTTTTAATATATGAAGAAACTTAACTGTGATGTGTGTGGTGATTGACAAGCAACAGACTCAGTCTGTTTAACATTAAGTTACTTGATGGACCAGCACATGGAGCTAAGGGGACCTGGGCTTGAAACAAACAGAAAGGGTTTCCTCATGCAATGGACAACAGATCTGTGGGGCTCATCACCAAAGGGCCTTGTGGGTGCAAGGAGCTTGCATGGGATTGAAAAATCCCCTGAGATGGAAACAGATGTTGTGAGAGTATTAGGGAGGTGGTGATTTAGCACATATGCTTGTGCTGATTTTATTCTTCCGTAGTTATTCAGTAATGCTACTGTTTGAGACAGGACACCAGGGAGATGGACCCTTTGTCAGTGGACCCTTAAGACAGTGCAGTTCTCTTAAATTATGTCTTAGAGTTTATGGAGACAACAATCAGTGTCTTTGTGCCTGACCTCTCTTGTGAGAACTCATGGCCAAAACCTCTGACTAAGTTAATTTAGCCTTGATCATACGTGTGCTTGTTAGAAGAACCCATTTGAAGTATTTCGGAGCTGTCCTGAAAAAGCAAATCACACAGTGAACACAGAAGAGGTGCTCTTCTCCATGTGCTCCATCCCCACCACTGGGGAGTGATGCAGTAATTCTGTATGCCCAGAGGAAACCAAAGTCACATTTCCCTTTACCTTCCCTTCAACATATCTGCATTTGTGTGGGTACAGGATGTGGACTTGGGTGGATGTGGATGCATACAGGACTTTTCAAAATGAGATTTTTTTTGTCCAGGCTTAAGACTGTATATATGTCTTCTGACAGTGAGGTATAACTTACTCATGAATTTCACAGATTTCAAATGAACAACCTGTGGAGTAAGAGGCTACCCAGCATCATGCAGAGTAGTAGAGTTGAGCTGGATAGCAAAGCCATGTTAATGACTAAGGATTCTGTGAGAATCGTGGTCTTGGTATACATAATATCTTGTTTTGTTTTGTTTTGTTTTTCTTTTTAAGAAGAGAAAGCTTTTAATAACAGTGTCAATTACAGCCCTTCTGACATCAGTTAGGAAAGGACCATTTAAAAAACGGAGTGCAAAATGTGAAAAAAAGAAGTTTGTTATTTCTTGAAGAATTCTCTTTGAAAAACTCCATACCCTTTGACAGTCTGGAGCAGGCAGATTAGTCTCGTCAGATGGGTCATTGCTGGCTTCCCACTTTCTACGGTATCAGTCTAGAGTGATTTCTACTGCACTACCTGGTGGTTTTGTTATAGGAGATGGGGTCTTATTTGAGATTCACTGTTTGACAAGGCAGGGAAACATGTTTCAGCAGGGCAGAAATTACAAAAGGAAAATCTTCCAGGTAAGCTACTTCTCTGGTTGGTAATAATAAAAATTCCTACCTGAATATTTTAGTCCAAAGAGAAGACTTGTAAAGGAAGATGTCCTATATGGGAGAAAAACTATAACATTCAAATGAGCTTACTGAATTCTTCTGCTCTGTGCTGTTATATGGTTTGAACATATGTGATATGCTTGTTTACTCAAATCAAACACATTCACATAAATGGACACATGCATGTGCATTTCTTTGCATGCATGTGTGTCTATACGTATACATGCATACCTCAGGAGTTACTGCTGTGCTTTATAGCTTTGCACTCTCACTTTGAAAGTCTAAATTGAATGGTAATGCACTGATCCAAGGCTAATGTGAAGGGATTAATACCTTTCCTGATTTTTGACAGGGAGAAGGAAAATCTATGTTCATAATAAGCTAAACCATATATTTTACTGAAAGTGAGATATGCAGAATGGTTTTATAAAAATGAGGCTGCCATTCTTTTCTGATGAAGTTCATTATCATATGGCATCAAATTAGCCTTTTGTAGATTAGTGTTTGAGGTGTTGGCTCAATGATTTGTGGTTGTTTTCTTATAATGAAGTAAACTCCTGTGAAACACAAAAATAGCCATGAGTGTTACAACCACAGCAGCTAAAATAAACCATGCTATCTGTTTGAGGCTAATAGTGTCACCCTGGGGTGATTCTCTTAAGCCAAATAAAATGTGTTGGCAGCTACTCCTTCATTGCTGTGTGGCTGCTGCTAGTTACCATTGCTTGAACCAGTGGCTTCTAAAGGAAGGCTGTCAATATGAGTCCAGAAACTCAGGTGCCCAATGGGAAACCTCTCTGTAAGGAAAGCAGAGAATTATACTAAGGAAACGTTGCCATTTCTACATCCCTCTTTGAAGTTTTATGGAATACATGGAGCACTGGAAGGGATTAAATATCTGTTGTTAGAGACTGGTAAACTCTTCCCTCAGAAAGACTTGAAGAACGTATCACCTCTGAAAATCAGACCATTGGTACTTGTTTCCTTGATATGGGGTTACAGGTCTAAATTTAAGCATTGCTCTTTGGCAGTTCGTATAGCAATCTCTGTTCTTGGCACTTCCGTAGGGCAGATATGACCTCACTTCTTGTGAAAAACCTCACTGGACTAATGTCCTCAATAGGATGAAGGGACCTGAACTCCACTGGCTCTACAGAACCACGCAAAGCTAGTTATATCAGGACAAGGTAAGATAATTTGTAAAGTATGCTGGGTACTTAACCTTATCAGCTACATTATTGTAATGCAGAGGTTTCAACTTTTCTGCTAAATCATCTCCCTTTTGCAGAGGAGGCTGTTCCTCGTGGAGGGAAGTGCAGGAGGGAAGGAAGCAGTGACTCCGGGCTCTGCGGGTCCTGCAGGTTTCAGGGTGGTATTTGACATAGGGGTAAGTAGTATCCTTGTCTCCTGGTTCTATGCAGGGCATAGGTTCTTCATTCCTGCTTCCGAGACCAGCTGAGTTCAAAACACAGACAGAGCTCATAATGAAAATACGTTAATTTACTCCTGTGTAAGAGGTAGCTCCAACTCAATAAAAGCTCAAGGCCTCCCATCCTTGTTGAACTGGGTGTACTCTTAGTATGAAAATCTCTGTTTTAAAGAAGTAGCTAATGCGCTTGCTGTCAGGATGCCATGTTCTTCTGCACCCTCTGGGCTGTATTTAAGGGTACAACTGAAATCTATGGCCTTTACACAGCTCTATGAAATCAGATCAAGAGTGCCTTTCTTAATGCTCTTTCTCCCTTAGGCACTAGGGTGATAATTCTCCTGTCCATCACTGTCCAAACTGCTTTCACTTCTGTTTTTTTCCTAAACATTGCAGTTGAAGGCCAAAAAGATTGAAGGGATACAATTTATTTTGTTATATCGGAAAACATTATTCTTTTAGCTAAAGAGCTACTATGAAATTTGAAAAGTTTTGTTGGAACAGTTATAAGTACATAAGAAAAATCTTTACACAAACATCTTGTCTTTGCTGGATTAAAAAGAAATGTTAAGAAATGAAAAGAAATAACAGGTCTGTCCCAGAAAATTGATGGAGAGTTTTGTCTTTTTAGTAGTGGTTCAGATTTCTTTCAGTCTTTTCTTAAACTAAATTTTAAATGTGTTTAAATACCTCCATAGTAATACTTTCCACAATACTTACCATAAGTCTTAAAACTGACAATCCAAAGAGTTCTGGAAACCTAATGTAAATTGCTCAAAGGACAGAAGTACAGCATTAACCATATAAATCACACTAGGACTGAATGGTGTCTTTTTATTTAGAAGAGACTTCCTTGTATATTATTGTAAACTGTACTAACAAGCAATAACCTTATCTGACATAATTTATAGTGTTATGATCTTTGTCATATCATATATCCACCATCCACTGCCTCCTTCCCATTTCTTTTAATTTATCATTTCAGTCTCTAGGTTGACATCCTGTCTCATCAAGACAGACTTCTTCCTGGTTGCATGAGCGATTCCCTTGCACATAGTACCTTTGCCTAAAGAGAAAGTTATTGCCCTGCAGTAAATGTGTTGTAATCAGGTCCCAAAGTTCAACAGCTGCGTTTAAGGTCAGACTGTGCACACAGGGAAAACATCAGAAAAAGACTCTCAGATTTAGGATCAAGTCCTTGTCTTGCCATTCAGACAATGGCTATAGCCTTATTAATAAACTAAATAGGGCTAGGGAAAGTGTGAGTTTAAGCCTGACTGATGTCTGTGATTGTACATACTACTTGATTATCAACATGCTCACTGGCAGGTTTTTGACCCACACCATCTGGCATTTTCCTAGGTCATGGCCAAACCTGACATAAGGACACTGCTTCCGGGAGGCAATATGGACAAGGCACCCCTTCCTTGGAGAGCAGAGGAAAAGAGCATTTGCCATCCCACTTTTGTCTCATGGTTTGTCCCTCCCTTCCCTTTATTTGCTAGTCTAGCTGTAGTTTTCATCCAGAAAAGTGTAGTCTTTCTGCATACCCCTTCATCCAACGTTGTCCTACAAAGACAAGAGAAGAAGAAGTAATTTTCTGCTAGGTTGAACAGGAGAGGAAATAATTTACTATTCCAGCCATCAGACCTCTCTGTAGCAAAAGTGTACTGGAGTCATGCTTGAGGCCTCCCCCTGAGGTAAAACACAACATGCTGAGCGTACACAAACCCCATGTTACAACTATCTGTCTTCCTGCTTTATGTGCTTTTGGGTTTTTTTCTTTCATTTTGTTTTGGTTTTCTTAAGATGAAATAATTGTGTCCAATTAACTCATTTGTGCAACGTGAAAATATGAAAGTTAAATATTTAGGTACAAGCTGGGAAGTTTCTTAATTATTGTGCACATATTATACCCATGTGAAAATTTTTGTTGTAAATCCATTGCATTTATATCGTATTTTAATTAAATGTTCCTTTTAAAGGTATTTAACAAAATATCCATACATGGCTACTCTTGGGATTAGTGACTTTTATTACCTTAAGCATGTCATAGAGGCAATTTATGAGAAAATTCAATGTTTGGGTTCTTTTTATTCCCATTGCGATCCTGGTTTTGGTAATCATTATTAAAGTACTGTTCAGCTTAATGGCTTTGCAGTAAAAAATAACAATGTAGTGGAGAGAAGAAGAGATTTATTGGAACCACAGTACAAATAGAAATATTATTGCCAAGTTTGTTGTTTTCCTAAAAGCTATGTCTATACTAGTACATAAAATGGACCAGAGACTGTTCTCTGTCCCTGAGGACAAATGATATGGCACAACCCACGTTTAAACAGCTAAACTCTCTTAGCTCTCAAAACTACATCCAAATTGCCTATTGGGAGCAATCCTTAGAGCACGCCATCCCCAAATCATGCTCCAGAACTGTGAGGGGTGGTGTTAATAGGTTTACATCCAAAAGTCTGCCAGAAACTATGCTAACAGTGTGGATGTTTTTGTGTCCTTGCACAGTCTCTGTTGCTTTTTAGTATAGTCACGGCGTTATTTCTACAGGAAACATCTCATGGCACAGTCAGTGATCAAGGACTGTGGTAACTCTTCATGGCACTTGTTCAAGTTCCAACTCACTGCTAGGACTTTTAACTCAGAATAAAAGATAGATGGAGTCGAACACTGATATTCAAAATAAAACACTTCCTTGGTTTACAGTATCTCTTTGGAAAAGGAGTGAGTTTATGTCATGTAGCTGAAAGATGAGTTGTCCTCAAAATATTGCTAACAACAATGGATAAAGAGAAATTAAACCCCACAGAGCTCTAGCCTTACTAAAACACCTTTATTTTTAATAGTTGCAACACTCTCATGCAACTCTGTGGAATTTAAGTCAGGCTTCTAAATGTAGCTTGGCTTTCATTGCACTTCAAGTCTTAAACAAGAAGAGACGCGATAAAAGCGGCAAATTAATCTTCTTGGAGCTCATGCTGAGGAAAATGGTCCTGAGGTGGGTTTACTGAGAGCTATCTAAGGTGTTTCTGCACTGTGGTGAACTGTACAGTACAGATGCACCCAGTGCAAGACATAAATAATTCCCAGCTCACCCATTACTCCAGGAAAGAAGCAACTTTCACATTGGTGGTATCAGCATTCATGCTGTCCTGCAGGCTGAGCCATGGCACGCTGAAGCATCAAGGGATGAAGGTCAGGCAAAGCCCTATCTCTCACGCTGCTCAGGTGAGCAGGGTGCCATGCACCGAGAGCTGGGCGTTGTGTGTCCCAATAGAGAAAACAAGGCAGATTCTAGGGAAGACCATTGCCTTCAATTCAGGAAAGTGCTTGAGCACATGCCCAATGCTCAGCATGTTTGCATCTGACTGTGTGAAACAGGTTCTCAGTGGTTTCCTGGACTGGGCTCTGGATGTGTAAAGAGTAAGAAAAGTCTCCTGAGAAGGAGAGATAAAGGCACTAGGGTAATAGAAAGAAGACAATTATGGCAGCTTTTATTTTAAAACACTGAGCTATAAATGTGAAGTAGAACAAAATGGAAAAGCAATTCAAAACACTGGAGGAGGTAGGCAGCCAAAACATTTGTCTGAAAATGTAGCTTCCTTGGTACTCATAGGCCAGAATGCTTTGTGTTTGTAGCTTGCTCTGAATTTTGTTGGACTTGAACATGATTTTACTTTTGCAGCCAAAAGCAGCCAAGGCCTAACGTATATAGTATACTTTTTTACTGTCTTCTGTTAAAAAAATATATATAGCAGCTTAATATTTTTTAGAAATGAAGAATAACAAATTGGTCTTTCTGTATGGTAAATCTGATGGACTAAGTGACCATTCTTTTCTTTT
>VYXH01004672.1:2629048-2801814 GCA_013397275.1 Burhinus bistriatus | reverse complement strand
GTTTTGGAAAATTGTGGGGCTAAAGGGCCCTTTTTTTTTTTTTTTTTTTTTTTTTTTTAATTAAATTTCTGGTCCTACAACATGGGTGAAAAAGAGCAGTGTGCACATTGCTGCTTCGTACCTTTTTCATTTAAACTGGCTATGGGTCTATTCAGATGTTTTTCAGAGAGCTACTCCAGTAAATGATCTTCACTCTTTCCACAGCTCTGCACAGAGAGTCAGCGGTTATGGAAGGAATGACAACCACAAAGCCTCCAGCTAGAAAAGATTCTGCTAGCTTCAATGCCATGATACAGCCCTGTTTGATGTCTCATAACTATTGCTAGGACAGGTTGAGTAGTTCCAGCTTCCTCAGTGCTGGAGAAGTCATTTTACCCACAGCGATTCTTCATAGCTGGAGATGGACTCTCATGTTAGGAATATAACAAAAGGGACATAGTCTTTGATCACACATTGTGAAATGAGTGAAATTCCAACTGGATATATACAAAAAAAGGACCAAGATGATCACAGAAGCAGTACAGTCTCTGCCCTTTAAGATTTCTCAAACTTGACAGGACAACACTCTCTTCATTTAACTTTGAAGTTGGCCTGTTCTGAGGAGGAGGTTGGACTTCCAGAGACCACTTCAAACCTAAATTATACTATGATTTTAATTTTAATATATTATAGAAACTTAGCCAAGGGAGATAAAAACTAAATAATTAAATAGAAATAAGCTATCATTTTCAAATGTGTTTTATTTATGGTAAATACAATCTGCATTTCATTTAGAAACAGCAAAGTTTTGGTCTTAATAATTCAGTGTCTCCATAATATCTATAAGTCATCCAGATATAGACATAGCTAGATGAAACAATCTTCAGTTAGCATTTTAGTGGCTCCAGAATCTATTTAATATTTTCTGTGGGAAGACACACACTAACATTGTTTTTTAAGTTAGATATGTTAAGAGGTAAATTATCCTGGACCTCAGAGAGATCCAGTAGTTTTGATGCCACACACTATGAATTTCTTTTTCAGCTTGAAGCCCTAAGCTTCAGGTTTCAGTCAACTCCAAATTCAAAGGAAGATTAAGGAAAACTACAATGTTTTCTCTGCTTCTTAGTCAAAGCCATTAATCCCACAGAGGTTTTCATGGCTACCATGGTATAACAGCAGCTGCACTGGAAAAATTATTTTATGAAATCAATGAAAATGTTAAAGAAGGGGAACATGAAAGAAAAAACTTCTGCTTTAACAAATTTTCAATATGTCTGGTAAGATGAAAGAGAGCCATACACACAGGCAGAAAGCTGGCCAAGCAGGTAGCACAGTGAAGTATTTCCAAACAGCTTCATAAGCAATTGCACTTAATTTAAGTGGGCTTCTCATAAGCAGAATAGGGAAGCTCAACTTTAAAGGTGGCCCTGAGAGACAGTGAAAATTTCCCGGAATGAAAAACGAAAACAAAAGCACAGTGACTAGTGCAGGCACTGATTTATTAGCTAAATGAGGGAATCTAACAGGTCCCTGGCTGGCATTAATGTTGCAAGAACGCTGGCCTCACACCACAGCATGACCCAGGGTTTCCAGGCAGGTAACAAATTTTGGCTGAGTTTTGTGAAGGAATCTAGTCCTTAATCACTGCAGTCTTGATACTTTCTGTGAGCAGAAAATAATCTTTTCTCTTGCCACGTTAACTTTCAATCCATTCCTGAAATGTAAATAAGCAAGTGCATGTGTCTATGTGTGAAAAAGCTGCAGAATGAGCATGCACAAAGGAGAGAGTGGATGCATTGGGATTAAAGTGTGAACGATGTGAGTACATGTATATCTTCATTTATCTTTGCATGGTCACTATTTGTAGCAACCCAAAATGCAGTACTAGACATGTATTGTAACAACTTTGTGTGTAGCATTAGTAATCTGCAAATTTACTCCTGCTAAAAATCTGGCCCTTATTAATGTTTACCATTAGAAATTAATTTCATGGGAATTTTCTTTGCTCATTGTTACATTTAATAGATGACAGACATATTTCTTTCTTTCTTTCTCCTCTCATCTCTATAGAGCAAGGTCAGCTTTCTGTATGGTTCATAGCAAGTCAGTGTGGAAAGGCAGTATCATCCATCATTTAGGTGTGTTTCCTTGGTACCTACATGAGTATTGCTGCTGTTAGCTTTATAGTTATCCTTGAAAATTTCACCTGATTAGATTGCTCTGTCTTGTTCTAACCTCCTAAATTTCATCCTCATTTGACTCCTCATGGAAATGGGAAATATTTACACTGTTAGAGAATATTAATATTTTACCATTAAACATAATCTTTAAACTCAGCAGATGCCACCATTTGTAAACAAGCCCGTTCACAGAAACTATGTTTCCTGCTTAGGTACAGCAGAACGTAACATAAGCTGGGTGACGTTCTGGACTGGCATGTTTTTCAGTCAATCCTCTGGCTTTGGCAGTGTCAACCTGTTTCAGAAAGCTTTCTTGACCTCCCTCAATTGCTTTAGTGTGAACTGAAAATATTTTTTTAAACTGTAATAAATTAATAGCATTTTGATTTTGCAATTGAAAACAACTTTTTTATTATTATTATTATTTAGGATTTTCTTTCAATTTTACTTTACAAAATTCAACACCAGATTCTCATATTCAAGGCAAACATTGTAGTTCATCTCAAGCAAAAGATTATTTTTTAAGTATTTGGTTCATATAAAGTATTTTCAGCTGTCTTATTTTAAATAAAACGTTGTTCATATTAACTTTACTTTTATTTGCCTTAACTGAAAAAAAGAAGCTGGCAGCACAGCTTTAATCTTAACAGGATCTTTAGTAATGAGGGCAGCTGTTCACTAGAAAAATGGCTTTCATTTATTCACTCATTTCATCTTGGACACCTAATGTGATTGACAAATGTGTCTATTCAGGTTTTTCACTTGTTCTGACATCCCAGTGCTGGCAGAACTTCATTGAATTACTTGAGAAAATCAGACTCTGTTGCCACAAATCAACAGGTGCAAACTTACGAATGTTGTTCGCACCAAGCACTGCGGAAATAATCTTAAGAGAATAATTATGCGAGAAGTGATGATGGGTCCTTCTAATAGAGAGCCAGCAGCCAAGTCATGGATAGTTTGCAGTTGGTCGCCGAGATCTGACTGACTGCCCGAAGCCAGTGATGGAGCATGAAAATTCAGCTGCAATGCCTCTGATACTCAGACATGAATATATCATTTCATTTACTCACTGACTGAGCTGATTAGGTGCCTTAAGTCTCAGGCGCTGTAGCACTAGCTGTTAGTGCTGAGCAATAGGAATGGACCTGGAAGAACTGATGATGAGGACTTCACGTTACCACTATATTTGTTTTGGGGGTTTATTGCAATCTGTTTTACTTATTTCAAATGTATTTTTGTCCTATCAACTAAAGGCTGCAGTGCATTAGGCACACTCCTGGCATACATCTTCCAGCTAAGCTTCAACTGAGGAATCTAGGATGTGTGCTTTGAGTGGGCTCTGCAAAGCGAGCCGAAGGATGGTGGGTGAAGAAGAGCACTCACCTCTGTTCTAAAGCACGTAGTGTAGGTACACCCTCAGCCAGGGAGACTGAGATCTCCTTTATGGCATATATTTGTGACATTTTCGTGTCCAAAATTGTCTCAGGAATGTTTAAGCTCTGCAGACCTACCAGCTTTGGGGCTGGGACCTCAGCAGACTGCCAGGACCCACTGTAGCATTGTACCATTTCAAGCATTTCAGTCCTCTTACTTTCAGCATCTAAGTTAAGAACTTCAGTTCCCTCTCAAGTAAATGAGGGAAGGTAATTGCATCCGTAATGTAAATCAGAATACCTAAGCAGGCAGTGGTTAAGCTATTAATGTAGGGGTAGTCAGATGTTCCTCTGGAGGCATATACTTTTCTCCTTGCTTACTGGTGCATAAATTAGTACTTCAGGGCAGTTATGCTTGATAGCCAGAGTTAGTCAATCCTTCCTCCCTGACCCCTGGCAATAGTCCTGATGATGTCCAAAACCTATGGAATGCTAGTCCAGGAAGTACAAGAGCATATTATTAACTCCGATATATTAACTCTGGGTATCTAACTGTAAAACTCTAATGACTGAATTCAAGTTCTATTTTCACCAAGATTTCTTCTTCAAAGTAAGTTCAACATATCAATCATGTCTTTTTCTTTACCCAGGATCTTCAGGGGCCCTTCTACTCCCTACAGGATTATATTTCACAAGCCATCTGCTGAGAATCAAGGAAAACCCTTATGCTTCCTCCATCCTAGCCTTCCTCTTGCAGAATAACACAGCCACAGGTCACAGCTGAAAACTCCCTAAAAAACCCTCCTATTTTCTGCTGCTCTTCAGCTCACTCAAGCTGTTGCTGACTTTTATGACCCAGACCTCTTCACGCTGATACTGGATTGTGTGTTCCTGGCAGTAACTGTATTCTAAAACATAAGTAGGTGACTACACAAGCGGCTGAGGTGATACTTCTTTTGACTTTTGTATAATATGTTTTATTCCTAGAGATTGTACTCTCCCAGCATGAAAAGTCATAAGAATGAGTTTGGCAGAAAACTTACACTAGCCTTATGGAAAATACTATTACTGAACAGTGTAACTAATAAGGGAGCCTTTCTTGGTTTTGATTATTACTACAATCATTTTTTTCCACGCCTGATCTAGAAATGATCTGTATCTCCTGCTTGTTGCTCTCCTGCGTTGTATTTCTTCTTCCCTTGATTTTCACGGGAAGTCTCTCATCTGCTCACCAGGCAGACCTGATGACAGGAAGTTTCTGTCCTCACCACAGTGGGAGTACTTAGTCAAGGTCTATGAGCTTGAAAGACATAACCATTATAAATGATTTTATCAGTGATAGGGAATGCCAGAGATGATAAAATCATTTAACCCAGAAGAGAGGATGAGAGGTGTCTGTGTTTATATAGCGGTGTTAATTTTCTTAGGAAGTAGATGAAGGAGGGGAAAAGAAACAAGATACTTTAGCCAGAGCTCCAGAGCAGTTGCCACACCTTGCTGAAGATAAGACTGAACCCTTCATCTGGACTTGTCAAGGACACAGATACACAGTGTGATGTATATGGTTGTCTGCAGGAAAAGATCCTAAGATCTGAAGGTTTTTACTGATTCCTGGAAGGAATGAGAAAACTTCATTGTTTTGAGTAGCAGAGAACTTCCTGTGCTGTGTGGCTATGGTCCAGCAAAGCATGGAAACAAATTGTAAATGCAGCCATGGAAGGAGTTAATACACCATTGTAAAGCTAGAAGTCAGGTGTCTGTCTAATTGTGGTTTGAATTAAATCTTGTGTGTTGTATTTCTTATAAAATCAAGCAAAATGATGAATGAACAAAGCAAAAGATGGTCTTCAAAAATACTAGTATCAGTGTTAAGATTTTGTGAAGCATATGTATATCTTATGTAAACAATATAAAAAGGACTGTTGTTAGACTAAGCAGTTTATATCAAGATTATTAGGCATCTTATTCAGTTTGCTATCAAAGAAATTATTTAATTTTAAATCATAATGTTTAAGTAATTACTTATTCTAATTACTTTAGGCAATTAAATATGTTTATACCATTTTAACAGCAATTTCTTAATTAGCATATTTTCATTAATCAAAAAAAAAAGAATACTTTAGAAGCACAGTAACAGATGAATTATGCTAAGAGAGGTTTTGTCTGTGAAGAGCAGTTTACCCATTTTTCCCATATAAAGTACTGGGCACCAGCCCAAGAGCTTTGTTGTTGTCTGCACTATGGAAACCAAAGGGCTTCAATATCCTTTAGTTGGCTCCTTTGCTTTGGATCTGTTAATACAACGGCTTCTGCTGCTTCCAGATTCCTCCAGCTATGACTGATTGGGGCCTGGTGCAAGTTAGAAAAGCCTCAAGGCTGCTCTAAATTATAAATGGCATACAGTCTCAAAAGAAACCTATTCCATAGAGAAATGTCTCGTTTGCGAGGAGCTGATGCTCTGTAAATGAGACTGTGGATGATCACTTCCCTCTTAGTCGTAACTGAGCATTCCGCACAATGATGGTCAATTCAGAACTAGACCAGGCAGCAAAATCAAAATTCTGAATATCGCACTCTCTGAGGTGGGATTTTGTTGCTCTCACCCCTTTGAAAATACGCGGTGACTTTCATTATTGGGGTGCTGGAGCCCATCCAAAGAAGAGCAATGAAGGGTCTAGAGCACAAGTCTTACGAGGAGCGGCTGAGGGAACTGGGGTTCTTTAGCCTGGAGGAGGCTGAGGGGAGACCTTATTGCTCTCCCCAACTACCTGAAAGGAGGTCGTAGAGAGGTGGGGGTCGATCTCTTCTCCCAAGTAACAAGTGGTAGGACTAGAGGAAACAGCCTCAAGTTGCACCAGGGGAGGTTTAGATTGGATCTTAGGAAAAATTTCTTCGTCAAAAGGGTTATCAAGTATTGGAACAGGCTACCCAGGGAAGTGGTTGAGTCACCATCCCTGGAGGTATTTAAAAGATGTGTAGATGTGGCACTTAGGAACATAGTTTAGTGGTGGACTTGGCAATGTTAGGTTGATGGTTGGACTTGATGATCTTAAGGGTGTTTTCCAACCTAAATAATTCTATGATTTTAAGATTATGAACCTTAACAACTTTACGGCCCTGAAGAATGTTCATCCATTTCTCCATGTAGGTTTTATGGGGAAAAAGTCAAAGTAGAGAGAACCGGATTCCTTGTTTAGTATATATTTAAGTGTGTTGGAGCAATCTGCGGGACTTTGTGGACTTCAGTACCTGATAAAGAGAAGATATCTGAAATTTATTCTTTTGGATTTTGAAGTCTGTAGAGCAGAGACTTTATTCTGTTTTTTATAGACTGACTTGAGACAAGTTTGACCACTTGTGGAAAGTTTAGGGAAAAAGTGAAATAAATTATTAACTGGCTGCATAAAGTAGGTTTTCTTCCTACTTTTCAGGAGTTTCTAGTGAAACAGAGAACAGGCGGATTCATAGACAGAACATCTCTGGGTAGTAGCATGCAACTCTCTACAGAATTGTTACCTACATTACCTACCACGCACCCGTGCTGAGCACTGCACTGGAGTTAATTCAGTGATTTCTACCCCATGTTCCGCTGCATACCATAAAACTCTTCTCAGTGTCTAAAGCAATAATTAAGCAATGTTTAGATCAAAAGAATAACAGGATTCAACCCCATAAACACATACACTCTGCTGCACAGAATACGTTACCCTCAAAACTGTTATCTCTACAAGTTACTTGTAAATTGCATTCCATTTTAAGAAAATGGATACTACACATGCTTGACATGATAGTTCCATAGGAGAGAACAAGACTGCTATGAGCACACAGCAGGATCTGTTAGAACTGATGCCAGACAGAAATCAATGCAGATTTACGCCATCTGAGAATCCAGCCCATAAAATAAAAAGTGAAGAAAATTCAGAACACAAAGATCCAGATTCTTATCTCGGTTATGCTATTGATAATCTTGCACAATGTCATTGGTCTTGATTTTCCTGTTGCATAGTTTTAAATAACCAAGACAGGTCATTGACTCAAAGTTACTCCAGTTTTACCCATGTATTTTTGCAACTGAGTAAAATAAAATAAAAGTTCATCTAGATTTGCAAGGATCAAACAGATACTCTGATTCAAGGGTGCATCATAAAGGCCATCAAAGACTATTATTTTTCCAAATAAACTCAAGATAGAGTCTTTCATATGCTGACATCATCACCCAGTCAGTGCAACTGCTTGCTCATGCAAGAGAAGCGTTGCTGCTGTTAAAATATCAACAAGACTCTTTAGTACGAGGTGCTGTGTCAGAAAAGAAGTGTTGTAGTTGGTAAAGCTTTATCACCTCCAGGAATGGCATTAAATAAACTTATGAAGTTTTTTGATTACTGCAGTTATATCCAAGATGACAAAAATATTTTGACTGAGTCATTTTACTCGGAGAGCTTTCTTGGCAGGCACTCGGTATTGTGGACAAAACCTCTGAAGCTTTCTTTGTGTCACTGGTCAGCTTGTCAGTGTAAAATATTATAGGAAAAAGGTGGGAAGAGTAAAGGTGCTTGCTTTTCCACATTCTAGACACTCTTGAAGTCCAAAAGCAAGGGCAAGAGAGGCACACCATGCTTTTCTTTCAAGTGTAGTTCAAGGCTTGCTGAGAGAGAAAAGGGATTATGATTGTTTTTAATGGAAAAGTAACTTTCAGAGGAAGAAAGAAGATGCAAGTAACTTCTCCTTCCCCCCTACCCCCCTCACCAGTGTAATACATAGACAACAAACTTGGATGTGGTCCAGAAATTCCCAAAGCCAAAAGTTTAATGATCTCAAGTAAAGAGCTTGGGCTGTCTCCATTACAGGAAAAAATAATTTATGTAACATAAGGACAATACAGATTTGGCAGAGTTCTTCAAAATCACATCTGTTCACCATGTATTATGTTTGGTGACAGAAAGAACAAACTGTAAAGCAGTATATGATAAAACAGTGAAAGCATGGCAAGTTCATTGGCTAAGGTTGTACTGGTAATTAGCACAAATGGCTTGTTGATTGTCATCATGTTCTCCTGTAAGTCATATGGACCGGTGATGGCTATCATTTAAAAGATCTTCATGCAGCAACTTATATTACAGCATTATTTGTTTCCTGTTACTAAAATTGTGACAGTATTGTCACGTGACTATACCATAATGAAAGTTATCTATTATTCTATTAGCAGTTTCTACTACCTTTAAAATGTTTATTTTTTAATTACAAACATAACATTGTCAAACTATTTGCATTATTTGATGTAAGGCTATTCTTAATAACTTGTGGATGCAAAAAGAAATTCTTATTTATCTTTCTGTCATTCGGTGTGGTGCAGCATTTACAACAGATTATTAATATGGGAAAGATTTCTCTCCAAGAGTTTTCACACAGCTTTGTAGTTGTCCTTGTCTTTCACATATGTATAATCAGAGATTAGAAAACTAGGAAATGGTGGAGGGAAAACATTGCAATAAATATGGATTATTAACAGAGTTTTTTTTTTTTTTTTTTAATCGTTCCATGGTTTCTCTTTGAAGTTACAGTTTGGGTGCTTATTTTCCTGGCTGGTTCTAGGGTACATTTCTCTATGCAACACATAACTCTTCTCCTAAAGCGAGGAGCACTCTTGGCATTTCTGGTTATTGTAGATTTTAGGTGCGTATCTAGCTAAGAAGCAAAACCATTGAGATAACTGTAATACAGAGCTCCTCACTGTAACTTTTACTGAGTGCAAATATTTCTGTTTTCAAATGTTTATAGTACATTTTGAAATGTGAAAACAATTACTTATGTTCATTTAAACATGGAAATATATTCCTCGGTCTCCAGACAGAGGCCTTCTCTTTTTCTAAGCCACTGTCCAGTCGTGCTAAGGGACAGCCTGAGTCACGCATAAATCGGTGTGTTACATATATGCCATGTCAAATTATGGTTACAGCTCACCAGTTAGTGAACCCAGCTCCAGTGGTTGCAAGGCTCATCCTTGGAGTTAGAGCTCCCCACACCTCCAGTGGGAATGGGATTTAACCTTTGAAGATAACTGGGGACGGGGACAGGGGGAGGGGGGAAGAATCATTTTGTATTTATTCTGGTTATTAGATAGACAAGTCCAACCAGGCTGACTTCCAGGACAGAGCACAGAAACCTTGTACCAAATTTTTAAAAGCATAAGGGAAGGAAGATCACACTGGTACACAGTAACCTGGTCTTCCCTCCCTTTTTCCGACGGCTGGGTTCCCAGTTTCACAAACTAACCTATTAACTGGGCCAGAAACACTCACAAAAGACACTAGCTGCATTTTTCCCTCAAAACAGCTGCATTTCACTGATGGATGAAATGATTGCTCTTAACGCTTGTGGTACTTTTCCTGGATGAAAGGTGCTGTAAGCCATAAAGGCAATCAGCTGTCATTTGCAGGTCTCTTTCAATCTGTCATGACTTTTACAACCCCAAAGTTCCTTGGTTTGCAAGAGGACCTCTCCAAATATGCTCCTCTTTGATGAACGCTCTGAAAAAAGTAAAGGCAAGCACGTAAACGTGTTCCAAGCTTTCAGTTCAGTTTCTTGCTCGAGCCAAGAGGACATTCTTGCTCAGTTAGATGATAGGTATGAGCATTATAGCAAGTACAGGGTTAATTGTGTTCCTCATCCTTATTTAATGTAAACCAAGCCTTCGAATTGTAAAAAGGGAATGTGAGAGGGAAGGGAGTTGCTCCTGTGAAGTCTAGGAAGAACACAGAAAAGGGAAATGCTCTTGGAGATAAAAGAACAGGACCTATCACAGTACATAGAGAAAACGACAGGGAAAGGAGGAAGCAGGTGGTGGGTTTTAGATTTCAATTGAAGTGCAGGACAATTCAGTGACCTGTGAGAATATTTTAACACTTTTCATGAGCCTGAGAATTTTTGCAGTTTATGTTTGCTACTCTTACACCTTATTGCCAGGCATGGTAATCTCTAAATGGTGAGAGCCTTCAGCTTTCAGAACAAACATTTTGTGATGGGTTTTAAGGTAAGGGAACATTTGTTTATATATTGCTTGTACCATCTAATCAGTTTGAATGGTTTCTGGAGCAATTAAAATGAATGACACTATACATGTAGAAAATCAAATAAAAAAGCCCATTTAATTTTTCACATATTCTATACCGCATCATAGTCCTACCAAAAATGCTTCAAGTCCTATGTTGCAGGGGATCCAGAAAAGCCTCCTGCAAAAGTGTTGTGTCTGCAAAGAAAGATGTGTTTGTGTGTGTGTTTGCGTGTGTGTGTTTGCATGTGTGTGTATGGTTATGTGTGTGGGTATATACACAACTCAGGTTCCCAGCCCTAGAATTGTTCTCGTCTTAATATTTGACCACCAGCTACTGTACTTATTTCGTGTTCTTAAGTATTTGTCATACTTCTCTCTAGTTCCACCCTTTGGACTTCCTGGCAGAATGACATTCTAATCCTTAGGTAGGAAAGGGGCAGTGTATCATGACATTAACGCCAGCAGGAAATTTGCCCCACGACCCTGCCAGTGTAATGGAAATAACTTTAAAATCCACTAGATTTTTGAGTGCAAATATCAAGGCTGTGAAATGCAGTTTCCAGAATTTTCATGGACAACTGACAGTGTAAGTGGAGTTCAAATGGCCTTAGCTGGAAGAACTTAGCACATCTTTGCTGTTCATCTCCAACACATAATCTTTTGAGATATGTGTGTTTGTTCTTACAATACAAGTAATTTTTTTAAAAGTTAGTCATAACAAGCATCCGGACTATAATGGAATGATTGTACATAGGACTCAGCATGAAAGCTCACCGGCTGCAAGAGTAACTTAAGCATGCCAATCTCTGCCAGTTTATAATTTAGGTAGAATCAAAGAGCAATCCAGCCTGTTTATGTAAAAAATTATCTCCAGATTGTGCAACATGAAATGGCTTCAGCATATTGTGGATAATTTTATTTTCTTGCATAATGTATTTTGCCAATATGAACTGTGAAAAAATGATGGGTGGGAAGTGAATTGCCAAATCTAATCTTTATTTTCAGCTCTTTTACTTTTGTTTTGTTTTGTTGTTGTTTTTTTTTAAATCTATGTCACTGACTCCAGCTATTTCATTTTTTCTCCAGGAACTATCACTAACATGTCACTATGCCCAATCCCTCTTCCTTTTATTGTTGTTTTTTTAAAAAAAAAATCTCTAAAAATAAGACTTTGTGCCTGAACTGTTTTTTTTATTATATAAAAAGTTCCTTACTTTTGGTAGAAAATTAATGAATAAGTAAGCTTTTACTAATCCCTTAGATATGTCAGTTTAAACTGATTCATATATTTGTATTCAGCAAAGAACAAAGGAATGTATTCCTTGACATGCTGGAAACTACTCCATGAGCAACTTTTTTTGTTGTTCTTTTTGGAGGTTGTTATTTGGGTTTTGCTTACTTTGCAACATTAGATGGGGAATCATCAAGGTTGATCTGTTTCGTGCAGTTTCAAAGAGGCTATCACAGCTGCCAGGGGTAGTTCTCCCTCAAAATTGTGGGTGGGGCAATATCCTGTCATTTGTTAGTAGGTGTCACTGATGACAGCGTCCTCTGTGCTGTGTGCCCCTGTGGCTCTTGTCCGCTGTCTTCCTGGCACGTATGTACATGCACTGTCTAAAAGCTGGTGCTGTTGGGCATGGATTCAGCACTCAGGTAGAACTTAATGCAATAAGTCTACTACAAAGCTTATTGATTAATCTTAAATACAAGGCTTATTGATTAATCTTAAATTGGAGTATCTTTTAAATGTCCTGCCTTTTTTTTTTTTTTAAAGACTTTGATAAAAGTTTAGTTCTGGTATTTGAAAATATTTTATTTTGAAGCAATGAATAAAATAACCAACTAAGGACAAATACACCAAGAAAGTAGCCCATCAAAATGCAATGTTTTAATCAGGCAAAAATCAAAG
The DNA here is from genome assembly GCA_013397275.1 of Burhinus bistriatus. Taxonomy (NCBI): domain Eukaryota; kingdom Metazoa; phylum Chordata; class Aves; order Charadriiformes; family Burhinidae; genus Burhinus; species Burhinus bistriatus. The sequence continues at coordinate 2,789,316 of VYXH01004672.1, read as the reverse complement.
TCTTTTTGGAGCATGCTGAATGTTGCTTTATTTGATTTTATTTTTTTTTAATATCTTTTCCTTTGTGGCTCAAAAAGAAAACTTTTACTATATGAAATGTGCATGCAATCACTATCTTTCCAACAAATTTCCTGAATCACTTACATTATTTCTGTTCCACTGGGACAATGAATGTTCAAGTAAAACTGGTATGCAACTGGTGTAAATCCATAAAAATAAGGATTTCCAGCAGCATTTTCCTATTTCAGTCTTAATGAGGGCAGAATTTCGTCATATGCTGGCATTTGTGAACTACTTGTTTTAGGATGATAAACACACATTTTTCTCTGAAAGTAAGGGGGATTTTAGGATCAAAGAATATGAAATTTCTGCAAGGAATTACAGAGATACTTTTCCCTGCTCTGAACATTCTTGACTCCTATTCTTGGGAGAGGAAGAGGAACCCAGCAACTTTTTTGTTATCAACAAATCCCTTACACATTTTAACTTCTTTGTGCTACCTAAGGCTAGTCTAGCCAGCTATATATGCTGCAAATTATTCTTTGTTTCAGGGTTTTTTTAAGGAAAAGCAAACACATCACTAGTTTGAAAACCGATGCAGCAAGGGTATAATGAGAGAGCAAACACAGAGGTCACACAGAAGTTGAAATGCATTCTTTCATATATAAGCAGTGAATTTGCTCTGTAATTTAAAAACTTTTAAATTTACTCGTCAGCAACCTGTCCTCTGACTACTTGTGTTCCATGACTGTTCTTTAGGCTCTGTAAACACTTTTCATCAGAAGTATGTTCATTTCTATACGCTGCTTTTAAAATGTTCAAACTCTTATTAGGAAATCCTGATGGTGTCACGTACCAGGTTGTACCACATCACACCTGTGCCTGCTTTGATGTGACCTAAAGTAATATCCTGTACTATACACGTATCATAGATACATTAATTCAATATGACCAGCTCTGAATATCAAAACTTGGGTTGACAGGTACTCTTACTTCACCAGTTAACAACCATTTGCAGGTAACAAAGGAATGATAGGAGGAGTCCCATTGCAGATACATTTTGATGTACATTTACAATCGGCACTGATGGGGCCCGACGGGGAAGGGCTGACATGACTTCTGTAAGGCAGGCGCAGCCTTCGATTGCTGTCATTTTCTCTGATGGAGAGCAGAGGAAGGTTGAGGCAGACACCTTTCCAAAATTGCCCCCAGGAGCAGTCTTGTGCCTCACAACCATCCTCCTAATTCAATGCCGAGTGTAAAAGCACAATGAGATCTACTGTATTAAAATCCTGTAAAATGCAGCGCATTTTACTCTTTTGGTTTCTTCTGAAAAACAAACTGTTCCACAAGTGGAAGAACTTCAGGCACTTTCTTATGTGGCTGTTTCCCGTGTGGTTGTTCTGGTCTCTGACCTCATGGCTTTCTCCTCAGTGATCACACTAACCTGGATGTCTTTCCTCTATATGGTATAGACTTTTAGGAAGTAGGTAGGAATTTAATACCTTTGAGCTTTTTACTTTTCTATTAGCGTTTGTTGAAATCAGTCAAGAGGTTTGAAGCAGAGGACAAACTAAGAGGCTGACTTGGAGAGGTATAATTACATATGCCTTCTTTCTAAAATCAGGTTAAAATAATTTTTTAAAAATTTTGTTCAAAACCAGTTTTTCACCTCATTATAAATTAAGGTAGTGAATACACTTCTGTAAATGTTTTTAGGTATAATTGAGGTCCAAATGAGGCAGAAATTGAGATACATCAGAGTTATTCCTGATGATTTAAAATTGCAAGAATCTTTGATTCAGTCTTTACCATCAGAAAAAAAAAAAAAATATTTTTTATTACCAGGAATTATTTCTTCCATTTTTGAATGTATCATGAGATATTTACTGTAAAGCAAGAGACAAACAGTATTTCCAAAAAGGATGGTGAAATGTAATGTAGCATTGAAAAGACCTGCCAAGCACAGACAGCTGTCACCCTCAAATGAGCAGAAAGATTAATATATGGTATTGAAATTGTGGCTGGTGAGACTTAGTTCTTGTGAGGACTGCTTGCAAAACCATGTTCCAAAGCAGTGGAGACAGGGCTGGCGAGCAGCAGCAAAAGCAGAAAATGCAGCTTGACAAGACTAGTCTTTCTAATTTTAAATTCTGGGGACTCAGACCAGAAAGCAGAAAGGGAGATTCAGATCTGGATTTAGTGTACCACAATATGCCAGGGTGTTTTCATACAAGTTATGGTTTATTCAAATAAATAGAGAACTTTTGTCAAATGTAAGGGTTTGGTGGAGATGTGGTTTTCACATTCAGCACTTTGACTCAACTCAGTTTTACATTGCTTCAAGTTGTAACTTGTTCTATTAAAGACTATGGTTTTTTGTGTCATGGGTGCAGTATCTTCTGTGTTCATCAGGTGGGGGTACGTGCTGGAAGGGCGAAGGCTCCTTAGCACTGCCAAGATGAGTGTGCATGGTTGGTTATGCATTGGCACCACCCAAGTTCATTGACAACGTTAAAGCATTATTTCATGTACCTGTGAGTGCTCTTAACCGGTGAATTGAGATCTGCTGTGGGAATATTTTATTTTTGTTCCTGCCTTTGGTGCTTTCAAAGAGTAAAATTTATCCTGGCCAGAGGGTGCAGGCGAAAATTTTTTACAAGTAAACCACAGAGGTGATTCAGGGTAGAATGGGCAAAGAGGAGCGCTCCATCACAGTTGGGAAAGGCCGCGAGAGAGCAGGGTGCCTGGGAGCTGGTGGGAGGACACTCCGTCTTGATGCAAGCCCTGCGGCTCCCACACTCGATGCAGTTTGCAGAGTGGCTGTGGCTGCTCTCTGAGCACTGTGATCCCCACCTCTTGAATAGCAAATTCAATTTGCTGTTACTGTGTTTATGCCTGTGAGCAAGTTGGATTCCCACCTCACTCCATCTGCTCACAGGCACAAGCACAGCTAAAGGGAATTCAGTTTTTCATTTAAATGAATACTGGTGGGAGCTCGAGGTACTCACTTCGCTCTGGTGAAAGCCTGGAAGCTGTTCAAAAACTGGAGAAAAGTAAAAGACAGGGTCTGTCTCATTTGGATTGCTCTTCAAGGAAACAGGAGCTACAAGAAGATTAAAACGGTGATGATAGGGTAGGAGCAGATGTTCACTCTTGAGGGCAGTGATGGAACAATAATTATAGCATATGTCAGTATCCTATAGACAACAGAAGACTTGTACCAATAACTGTAACTTGATAGATCCAGACGGATATGCCAGTACCGCTCATCTTTATGTTCTAATACACTGGGAACAAAAAAGAAAAATAGACACACCTCCTCTAACATACATGCAAAAACTCTGAAAAACCGTGAGATGTAATTCAAGAAAGGCAGGATTATTATAACTGATTTTTTCAGTGTAACAAAGAGAAGAAAATTGGTAATTAGTGTTGGATGGAGAGTAGAAGGGGAGGCTTTTGTGAAGGTATTACCTTTCAGTTACCTGTGGAGAACTGGGTGAATCAGAGGAGAAGAGGCTGAGTTGCATCCCAAACACATGTTAAATCAAGTGTTGACTATAAGTAAAAAGCCTAGAACTAAAGAACTAGGGAAGAAAATTATAAAGCAAGAAGAAAGAGCCTGGAGAATGACAGCTACACTGCTTAGCATGCAAAATCATCTTTAAAATACAAGCCAGGCTTAACATACATAGCAGTGGTTTTTAGGCTCCTGCTGATAATTCCCACTTCTGGTTGTGACCCTCACTTGTACAGCTGAATTTGGCCCTTATTTTCATAAGTACTGGTAGAGTAATGCTTACATATGCCTGATGCAAATCATCGAATATATGCAAGTGATTCAGCTTGCAGTTTGTCATGTCTGTTCTAAGATTTCAGCAGATGTTATTTATTTATTTAATCAAAAGCAAATTTTACCTAACTTTGGTGTGAAGCTTCCAAGTATGCATATACTTTTTCTCTTCTCTCTTTAAATGAATACTGCTTTCACTGGGGAACTCTAGAAAGCTATTCCTGTTGAAGGCAGTGGTTTTGGTTAGCAAAAAGGTAATTTACAAGGTTTGATAGCAAAAACAGTAAGCAAGAAGTATTGCCCCTGGCACCTTTATTTAGAACGTCACCATTTATTTCAATGGAACTGAGATGCCACTCTGTCCCTTTGAAAATGTATCTAACTATACGAAAGAGGGGATAATGCAAAGATTTCAAAAAACTAAAAAGTATTACCTTGATTTTCTTAATATGCCGTGCCTTTAATTTGCTGTCTTTTTGTATCCTTTTGGCATTTTCATCAATGTGGGCCATTGTGACAGAGCTCAGGATTTGTCTTGAGTGTGAAAGAGAATAGTGAAAGTGAGACATCCAACTTCACATTGCAGGGAAATAATACTCTCCCTGCGTTCTTCCTGCCAGTTGGCCTGCAACTCTGGCATTAAACAGTTCAACAGTGAATAATGAGAGAGATCAAGAAAAATTGAGTTTGAATCAAAACACCACAGAGAATATTACAGGATGACAGATTATTTTTAAAAGATCTATTTCCTTTGGTTTCTAAACACATTATTCCATGAACATATGGAACCTATACAGGGACAGCAAATTATAATACATTTTTCTCTAAATGAAAAGAATCAACTTCTTTATTATTCTGACACAATGAATAAATAAGAAGGAAATGAACAGAAACTATTGAAGAAAAAAGATTTTATATTTTCACTGCAGTGTTTGAAACTGTATGAAAGCATTTAAGTCTATCCCTGCTTCTGATTCTTCATTTGCTCACAGGATTCATGTTACAAAAGACAGCTAGGATAACTGAAGCACCAATTACTGCAAGATTAGTAAATACCCAGGGTTTGCTATAGCTGTAGAGGAAACGATGGTTTGAACTCCTAGGTTCTATCTTTGAGTGATCTTACAAAAGTTAATTTACTGCTACTAATTTTTCCACTGCCTTCCCCCTCTTGCTGATGTTTGTAACTGTGCACAGCATTTGCTCAGAACTCCCACTGCATTCCTCTCCAAAAGTGAGACCCTCCCCTCACTGAAGCCCAAGGACAAGCTGCCACCTGATTGCGCAACGGCAGGATTTCCCATGCAGCCTTCATCTACACTTGGCACAGAGAATAGGGAAAAAAAAGGCTGATTCCTGTGGTTCCTGTAGCTTTTGTAGAATGAAGTGTTCTGTGGCTCAGTGGACAGGTAAGATGCTCATACCTATTAACTAAAAAAAGAAAACCAACCATGTCAAGTACTGTACCCTTTGGGATATGCAGTTAGGGTATGTGTTGAAGCTTTACACACTGAACTGTGAATACAGTGAAGACCTGTCCTATTGTGCCAAGAAGTTAGCAGCACAATGATTTTATCTACCTGTTTGAATAGAGTAGAGGTGCTTAGCTACCTCTTGGATCAGATCTTTGCTTACAGTGGTATTCCAGATCTGCTACAGATGTCACTTTAGATCTTCATTTGATATAAAGCCACATGTAATCAACTCCTGAACAGAAGATCTGAGACAGAGAAAATATAAGAAATGTTTATCGAATAAAGCAGCAGAAAAGCTCCAGCCAGTGTTAGTTTGGCTGGAATTACTAGTGCCAGTTCAGCTCCAGCCATGCAAATTTTGCTAGCTCCAGCAGAGCCAGTGAGGTTCCCTGCTCAGCACTCCTCAGCTGTGGTTCCCCAAAAGCTCAATAGATTCAGTGCAGTAGGGCATGGATGTATGGAGAAAAGTTCTTCAGGATCCCACCCAGAGCCCAAGTTACCAAACCTTGCAGAAAGCAGGACTTTGGGGAAGTTGATTAGGGAGACACTGCAACAATTCTGCTAGAGATAGCCTCAACCGGAGTTAGCCTGGGTGCATCCAGATTTACTGTCCGAGTATATACTACTAAACAAAACAGCATTAGGTCCAGTTCTGTTGCCAAAAAGCTAGCTGATATTGTCTTGGTATGTTCATACAGTGCAACTCTCCAGAAGTTAGCATCTAAGTTGCCTATTTGAGGTGGTTCATGAGCATGACAGAATATTGCCTGGGACTGTGTCATTTACCAAGGTCAAATTGTTCTAAAGAACAAATCTAACAATTTCACAGAGCAGATGACAGTTCTTTTGACCAGGTTTGTGCCCTGGCACTATGTAATTTACTAGTACAGGTGTAGCCACTAACTTCCAGTTTAGAACGGGATCCAAGATGTCTGCTTTGTCATCCATGGACTTATGTCTAGTTCACCAACAGAAAAGGATATTTTTGAAACATTAAGTCAGAGCTACTTACAAAGAGTTTGGTGCAAGTAGAATTCATACTTCTAATTGGACCTGAGCTTACTTAGCGTGGTCAGCAATGATATTGCACTGTGTTTGCTCACCCTCCTTATTCTGGGAATGAAGAGTTTTGTGTAAAAGTGGCTTGAATCAAGTAGGTTTCACCCTGTCTTGTTTCCTGGACCAGAGAACAGTAGGGCTGTCAAGGCAATATAGCTTTACTTCTGTGATATCGCGCCTTAAGCAGAAACACTTTGGGGCCTGGTGGTCACTTCATGACCTGGATAATCTGCATTGATAATTTCACTGCAGGTAAACTAGAGAGGACTACGGTGTCATTAAATTTATGAAAATATGTTGATGTCTGCAAATATTCAGAAATATGGGTTCTCTATCCATTTTGTAAATCTGGGGACAGTCATTGACATTTAAATTGAATTTATTTGTCCTGTGCAATACTTCTGTACATTAAGTGCAGATTTTTATATCTATGAGAAAGAATGACTGGTAATAAAATATATGAAAGTCCATTAGGTGTTCTTGAAAGTGTCTGCATGATGTTTGGGTATATAAAATATGAACTTGGCTGAGCTTGACTGTGAAGTAGAGAATAAGAAGAAATCAAGAGTGCCAGGTATTTTTTTAAAGTATCTTTTTTAATGTCAGATATAATATTGAAAAGACTAAGAGGGAGGGAAACAGAAAAGAAAAGGGGAAATGAGTAGAGTAAATTAACATGAACAGGCAGATCCCCAGACCGAGAGCCTTGGCAGGCTTCTGCAGGAGCCAGCGCTGAGCCCCCTGTGCCCTGTGCCCTGTGTGTGTGGGGGGGGCACAACTGGGACTTGTGTGTGGTGCCACGTGCCAGACCAATCTTTGCTTCACCCACCCACACCCAAGGCTTAGCGTTTGCTGGTAACTTAAGCAAGCACATTCCTAGGACACTCCTGGTCAGCTCGTCATGCTCGGTGGCCTGCAGGGTCAGGCCCAGCAGCTTGAGCTGGACCAGCCCCGTGGCTCTGGCCAGGGCCACCTCGGGCTACCTGGGGACAGAGTGCGTTGGTGGCCACTTGGCTTTGGGGCTGAGAAGAGCTTATCTGTATGCAAGTGAGCTGTGCCATGCCAGAGAACAAGACTTGGCCCAGTAGAGCTGCTAGCACAGACAGAGTTCTAGATACTCCATTTTACTGCTTGATTCCAAAATGAGCTAAGATGACACACAGACAAATGTATATCCTTCGAGAGGTTTTTATACCTTTTTAGCATGAGAAGTGCACAGACCTGTAGAAAATAATGAGCACACTTACAGACATTTCTTTATCACAGTTTCCTCTCAGCATGCACAGGAGTTTTGGCCAAAGACAGCATCCTTTCAAGATTCCCTGACTCCTCTTTCCTATAAATGTTTTTCTTTCCACTGAATCATGTTCTTTCACTCCCTCCCTTTGCTGCAGATTACTTTTCTGTGATTTTGGCTGGTCCTGCATTTACAAGAGATTATTTTGCTATGAAAACATACATTAAGCTTCCTGTCTCCCATTTAAAGCTTTCTGACCTGCTTTTTGAGTATCTCAAAACTATATGTACTATCATTCTTTTGTTCAGCCTTTGGAGATTTCCCACTCTGAACTTTTTCTTTTTCAGCAGAAATTTGGAATTTCTGGTTCTCCTAGCCCAGTTCAAGGTACTCCTGTCAAAATGAGATGTTAGGAAGCTAAATATTACCTTGTTCTTCCAGACCTTGGATACAGCAATGACAGTAACTGGCTTGTTCCATGGTGAAGTAACTTCATAGTCTAAACCAAAATTAATGTATTTTGTTACTTCCTGTGAAAGGAAAACTCTGTCTGTTGTTATATTTGGTATAATTATGATATCTCCAAATAATCAGTTCATTGCTTAGTGGGTGAAAAATGAGGCCTGGTATTATAGGATGAAAGAATAAGCTTTTTCCGGGGAAAAAAGTCTGAATAGAATATTTATCAGACACCTAAGAACAGTTTAGCATATTTTCAGAGCTCTCCAAGTATCCATAAAGATCTGATCACTACAGTCACTGAAGCCTAGAGAGCAGTTCACTGAAGCCAGTACTTTAGGATGAGCTCAGTTCCCCTTTCCTCTCCATTGACTACGTTGACTGTATTTCCCTTGTCTACAACTGATGCTTCTACAGCTAGCTCATATAGAAAACCATGTTATGAACAGCTAAGTTTAAGGCTGTGGGTTACTTACCTGTGCTAAGTTGTCCGGTGCCTTCTGAGATAGCATGGGATATCCCGTTTGGCCTTTCAAGAGCTGCTCCGGAAGGTACAAGTCTCACACAGGTCTTGTGTCACATCTGCCAGCCCCGTGCAGATACCCTCAGAGATACGCTATAGCCGGTCAAATGGCTATAGATTCCTATTTTTAGGCAACCTAAACATGAGCAATCAAACACTTGAATCTGCAGAGAAATTCCACCACTTCTCTGACTGTCACCAAGTGCTTTAATTTCTTTGAACTTATTTCTGATGAAATGAAGGGGACCAAATTCACATCTGTTTCCTGTTTCTGCATGTCCTAGCGTTAATATGACTTTCTGTTTTATTGTGGACACACCTGGATAACTAATTAACGTTTGCTAAATCTTTCAAGACCTTTCCAGGAAAGCAAGCAAACCAAGATTGGTACTGCTATTTGGGAGGAGCTGTCGGAGCAAGGCTTTTTGTCTGTTGTTTTCCTACCCTGCCAGCTCTCTCAGGCAGAACACCATTTCATTTAGCTTCTCTCACCTTTTTGGTTAAGCGCGTATAAAGTAAAGATAATGAGTCAGTTCTGCCCTCACATTGACCTGCTTGGCTCTCCAGGGCCAGTAGTATCACATTTTTCCCATTCAAGGGAGGAAAAGACTTGATAAAAGCCATCTGATGCTTTGTTACTTGAGGATTAATCATCTGAGAAGCCCCTTAAGTGAGATAGCATGGAAGTGGGGACCAATATAAATGTAAGGTAGAGCAGAATGTGACATTTTACTTAGAAGAAAAGGAAACAAGGCAGTGTAGCATCAGCTTTACCTATCCATTTCTTACATTTATAACTTGATCTTTCCACTGAGAATTTGGTTTTAGTTATTTGTGCAGTGAAAGAAATACCTTTGATTTACCAGTAGGAAATGTTATAATTCTGTAATACTGTGGTTCATATGTGAGAAGTAGTTTAGCTCTGGAAAAGTGTCAGAAAAACTGGGGGGTAAAAAAGCTCAGAGATTCATCATAATCTTTCAGTCCCATCATTCCTGCATTTGTTTTTGCTTCGGTTCAATTTTTGGTCATCAAATTGGAAACTGTCAGGACAGCAATTAATGTTGTATCTCCAAATCTTTATGTGTGACGAAAGGAAATCACTCATCTGTATTGCCAGCCCTGGGGGAAAGGAGGAATAAAAATCAGAGAGAATCTAAATTCTCTTAAACTGCTACAGCGAATACTGTTGGATCAATTAGTGTGATTGGCGTGAATGTGCAGTGGGCCCTCCTGGCAAAATACCGTTCTCAGTGTGGGTCTGAGCTGCAGCTCTGTAGTGCCGCGCTGCTAGTGGAAAAGAAGGCTCTTAAGCTGCCTGCTTTATCAGTATGGAATTGCTTTCATGGGACAGAATGCTAACTCTCTAACTCAATGTGGTTTTTTTTCATTTTTCTCTTGACATCTATCACCACGGTGCTGGAGCACGTCCAGAGAAGGGTAATGAAGCTGGTGAAGGGTCTGAAGCACAAGTCTTATGAGGAGCAGCTGAGGGAACTGGAGGTGCTTAGCCTGGAGAAGAAGAGGCTGAGGGGAGACCTCATCGCTCTCTCCGACTACCTGAAAGGAGGTTGTAGAGAGGTGGGGGTCAATCTCTTCTCCCAAGGAACAAGCAATAGGATGAGAGGAAATGGCCTCAAGTTGTACAAGGGGAGGTTTAGATTGGATATTAGGAAAAATTTCCTCACCAAAAGGGTTATCAAACATTGGAAGAGGCTGCCCAGGGAAGTGGTGGAATCGCCATCCCTGGAGGTATTTAAAAGATGGGTAGACGTGGTGCTGAGGGACATGGTTTAGTGGTGGTTTTGGCAGTGTTAGGTTGATGGCTGGACTGGATGATCTTAAAGGTCTCTTCCAACCTAGGTGGTTCTATGATTCTATGATTCTTTGACTGGAAAAGTCCCTTCTGCAGTCATTGTTGCTTTCCTACTGATGCTATTAATGCTTTCTAAACATTTAACATTTATTCAGCATGGATAGCATTTTACTTGCAGAACAATGTTTATATCATATATACCATTGGATCTAGTAAAATGTCTGGAAATTATTATTGTTTCTTTACAGGTCTGCTATAACAGTGCACTGAAATGTCTGGGTCTGGCCCTCAGCACCGTACTGCAATTCATTTAACTTCACCTGCCTGGAGTTTCAGTCATTCTGCTTACACACCACTCATACATTCTCAGCAATGCCCTTGCTTTCACCTACACGGTTCCTATTAAAGTCAGTAGCAGAGCTGATAGAAATAAGCCTTTGAAACCTTTTTTGCTCTGGAAACTGGTGCTTTGAATAAATAATATTTTTTTCAAAAAATCACTTTGATGATCAATATTTATTGAAATAGAAGGAAACTATTTGGAAAATAAAAGAGTATCATTTTAACATTTTAACAATCAAATTTTGAATCTTAGCTACAATTTGAAAAGGTATTAAAGCAGGCATCAGTAAGCAGCATTTGTAATTCAGCAAAATAAAATATTTAAAGCTTATCCTAGGAAAGTGTTGCTATTTTGCCTGAAATTTTCTTTTTTGTTTTTCTTTCTTGCCTGAAGTTTGCTATTTTACCTGAACTAAGTGCTATATATATGTTACAAAAATTTTCTAAGATAGAAATTTCATTTTCTGAACTGAGCAATAATAATTATCTTGGCGATTGGTATTCCCTGCAATTTCACCCCAATACCAGAACTGTATGAGGTTTTTTGAACTGTGATATCTCTAAATTTGAAATACACATTATTTCATTAGGTGGTCTCTGCTGAAAGGAAAAGTTTAGTATTATTATAAAAAGCTCCTTTAGCATTTGCAGAAAGTCACTTTTGTTGTTTACAATTTTTTTTTCTTAAGTTCACTTTGTTCATCTAGTCCTGTCTTACTTTTTTGCCATATCTTTGTATCTATGTTCTTATAGACATACTCATATGTAATACTTTTTAAGTAGCCTAAAATGGAAAATATTGAAGGAGAAAAAAAGAGTAAAATTTGTTTAAATACGCATAGGTTTTGCATATTGTGTTTGGTAGAAATTCTTTCAACTTTCTCCTCAGACATCCCTAGTAAACTTGATTCCATCAATTTTTTATGACTAGCTTGCTCCTCCTTAACTGTTGTTTTGGGAGGTTTTTTCAGTGACAGAAGTAAATCTTTTTATTTTGGTTAAAGAAAAAAATATTGTTAAACCCTTTCTATCAAGGCAATGAACTCCAGAACTGACTATTCTCCCCTATCTGATTTCAGGCACTGGGCATACCTGGGTGCTGGTTCAAGCTCTAGACTAGTCAGAATAGGGTTTTGTATAAGGTAGAAATACGGGAATGCTTTGAGATCCAGCTTCAACCTGGATCCAGGTTTTAAAAGAAGTTAAAGAATAGATAGACCCAAAAAGATTTACATCTCTGGGGTTTCAAATCTAGATTCAAGTGTTTGCATCTTGAGACATACATCAGAAACATGCATAATATTAGCATAACAACTACTTTATTTTTGAGTGATCCTTAGTTCTCCTACTGTGCATTTTGCAAAGTAAGAATCAAGCTCATTTATTCTTATTATTGTCATTATTTATTTATATTGCAGTATTGCACAGAATCCCCAGTGACTATGAGGTCCAAATGAAGAAGGAGTAGAAGAAAGGTACAATCAAATATATACCATTTTTCTAGGCATTGGCAATTATTGTTACTATCAGAAAATAGTTCTCAGCACCAACTCTACTCTTCAGTCTATTTATTATTAATAGTTTGGTTTCCTATAAGCATGCAGAAATATGAAATACAAAATGAATAATAATAATTATAATGCATATTGTATGCCTTGCATTCTGGGATTTTATTTATTGAATTATGCTTTAAAAAATTTGTACATGAAAGAATTTTATTAAACCTTCAGGTATCATGATAATAGATTTTTGTTTCCCATCACTTTATACTCAAGAGGTTTTTTGGGTTTGTGTTTTGGGTTTTTTGTGTGTGGTTTGGTTTTTTTTTTGTCTCATTTTGTTTTGTTGTTTTTTGGGTTTTTTATTTTTATTTTTTATTTTTAATTTCTGAGCAACAAATGATTTAGGTACTTTTCTGCTCATGGCACATGGAAGATTTTCTTTTCTTCAATTTAGACAAGTTGGTTTTACTCTTGAAGCTATTTAACTGCCTAAATAATGCACAAGTGATGCCCAATACACAAGAATGTGAAGCATGCAGACTTGTCTGGTAGGCACCTCTGGAATAACATATGTCCTAAAAGTCAGCTTGCCATCACTGGGGAAATGGTGACATGTCTGAGGCACTGCTGCTGACATTGCATGAAGTTAATGAATGACAGTGCCAAAATGCCAGCACTTACCTTGTCACCGCCAAAGAGCTACAATTAAATTGCCCCTTAAAGAACTGACAAGTGACGAAAGGGGTTTCAGTGAAGGTCATGAGTATCTAAGACTTCTATTCCTTTGAGCACTGCTGTAATTTCTGATTTGCCACAAAGAAATCACAAGACAAATATCCTCTATAACCCAGCAGTCTTCCCGCAGAATTATTAAATTACTGGGGCACAGTTAGTATTAAACCTGTAATATTAAGACATATTGTGTGGCACCACAAGTTTACACACTAAAACTGTTCTGTGTCCTAAGTTATATTTCTTTCTTGGCCAGCAGTACCTACAAAAAGGGAAGGAAACCCTCCAAAATGCATTAGAATTTTCTTTTTGAAAGAGCACAGAAGATTTTTTTTCTCCTGAGAAAGGCATGATTTGTATCACCCATAAGAAGGGAGGATGGGTACTGGCTAACAAAGGTTTGACTGTGTATCCACTGACAACAGAGCATGGAATGAATGTACCTCTTGTGCTGATATTAATCTGAGCAAAATATTTCAGTGTTTTTTTTCTTTCATTAATCAGGCAAAAATCCTATCAACAGAGGTCACAGAATTTACTTTCCAGGGTTTAAATGGACACTTTCAAACGAACCTCATTTTTGAAAGCCCTCATCTTTCTTACTGTGTGGCAAAGGTAAACCACATTCCTAGAACACGTGACAAACTTTATTTAGATATATCTCAGACAAATGAATGAAAAGATTTGCTCTAAATTAAATTTATCATGTGTATGAGTCCTTGCAATACTAGCAATTTATTTTACACATTTGAAGGAAAAGGGAATTTTATTTATGTTTTTAGACATTAATTGTGAGAATGTTTTGGACTTAAATAACAGTGTGAACTCAAAACTGAAAGACAGATAGAAGAAGAAATAAACACAGTATTAAGCAAACTGGCAAGAGAAATCTTTCTGTCTGAGTTTCAAAACTAATGTATGCAGAGGGTCTATGAGATGGAGAAAGGTTGCTTTTCCCCCCCAGATGCCAGAGGTTGCAGACAATGGAGATGTCCACCTAAAAGTAGTGATGTGGAATGAGGAGATGGAGAAAAGCCACTGTCAGCTGAGTGACAGACGCAGGCAGAGAGGAAGGCAAAACCGGTTAACAGACAGGAGCTACTCATGGCAAGCTCTGACGTGGGGAGAGCAGCTTTGTATCTTCCAGGCGGCCCCAAAGAAACCCTGACCATTGTGACGCTAGTTGCTGAGTTTCCTGAAACTTTGCTTCAGGAGTGGAATTCACATGTATTGACTTCAATGCTAATGCTCTGAAACACTGGACTTTCTCTTGCCTAGACTTGGGGTCCTCCAGTAGTTCTGCAGTTAGGGAGCCTGGTGCAAATGCTGTTGAGGGTCCAAGTGCTCATTCTGCATTACGGTGGAATCTGCATTATGATTTCGTTCTAAAAAGTGGTTGGATTAAGAGATAATGATACAATATTCTTTTTTTCGGAATGGCCTAGTGATAATGGCATTTCTACATGAATTAGAAATCCCTCCTCCCTACACCCAAAATTCTGTATTTTGTTCAGAGTCTTTAAATGCTAAATAGCTAAGAAGTTTCTCAATCAAAAGCTCCAACTTCAGACAGCCCACTTTTGGAGGGCTGCCCCCATCATTCATTTACAAAGCCAAGTTACCACAGAATCATGGAATAATTTAGATTGGAAGAGGCTTCTGGACATCATCTAGTTCCACATCCAGCCCCAGACGGGACCATTTTTAGTCAGGTTGCTCAGGACTTTTTCACCTGAATTTTTAATATTTTTGAGTATAGAGGTTCCACAACCTCTCTTGGCAATCTGTTCCGGCACTTGACTCAATTGTTGGGAAGGCTTTTTCCCCAATATTTATTTTTAATTTCTTTTCTTGCAAGTTACATCCATTGCCTCTTCTATCAATGAGCACCTCTGAGAGGATTTGGCTCCATCTTCTCTAAACACGACCCTCTCTTAAGCACCCGTGCAGACATTAGCATCCACACAGTATTTGTGTTGTACCTCTCGAGGCATCTCCACATTGGGTAGTCCTGCAAAGACACCATCATGAGTCCATTTTGACCTTGCAGGCCACCAACATTCATTTTGAATTCTGATAATCTCCAGATTCTTTCATAGTGTCAGAGAATATCAGAACAAGTCACTTAATGTCACTGCAAATGCAACAATGTGAGTGAAGGCTGCTAGATGAGGCAAAAGATACCGTGTTCCACATGCAAGACAGGGAAGTGTGTACTTTCAAAAACCTGGTGACTTGTGGCTTCTCCCGATGAGTGCAAACTGAGCTGGTCCAGAATTGAGCTAAATGACTCTCTTAAACCTGACTAACGTGGACAAGCAGCAACCGTGACCTCAACCATGCCCTCTGAGCCACTCCTGCAAAAAGTAGGGGTTCAGCTGTAATACCACTGTAGAATATTTAGTGTATAAAACACAGAAATGTAAGCAATGATCCAGCTATTAAAAAGGAACGTTCTGGACAGTTATTTATCAAGGAGAAGTTCTGCCTTTGCTTTCTAGTCAATGAGATTACCCCATTTACAATATACTGTCAGACTCTCAGGGCCACCCTTGGAGTAAACTAGAGCTTTGCTTTAGAGCATAATTTATTTCTTATGTCTCATGTAGGAAAAGTGATACATATCTCCAAACGTGACTACCCTTAATTTCAAAATCTTACTCATTAATTTGCAATAATGAGGTGTAATGAATATTTATAGAGGATTTTATCTATACCTATTAATTTACCATGAAATACCACTGATATCTGTGCATTTTGAGTTAATAATACAAAGCAGAATTAAGTGGAAAGCTGATAAAACGTCTGTTTGCCATGTGAGATTTGAATATTATGTTTAAAGGGTAATATGTTCTGTATAAATGAGAGTTCAATATGTAGTTCACTGGCTACATCATAGAGAACTGGGTGACACCATGGATATAATTTTACTGCTAGTATGGGTCATCATTTCCCCCTTGTATTTTCGGCATAAGCTAAAAAAGTCTGTCTTTCTGCACTTGGTAGAAACTGAATGTCTTCACTTGCAGTGATTATTGTGAGACTCAAGAAACCTTTCACTTGGATTAAAGATCAAAGAAAAAGCTGTGATTATAACTCATATGTTTTTCACCATCATCTTTGATAAAAGGTTTCGATCTCAGTCACCAGTCATTATATTTTCAGCTACGTGAGACTCTGGTTTGGCAGTGTTCTCCCCTCTTTAGTCACAACTTTATATATTATTTCTTTTGTTACATAGTTTCTCTAAAGCAGAGTGGTTGATTGAAATGTTTCAATTTAATTTTGTTTTATGAAACAAAAATTGCAGCAAATTCTGCAATGTGCTGAATTTATCTAATGAATGTGTTCAAAATGTGAAAAAGTGAGTAGACATATTCAGGAAAAGAAGAGTGATAAGAAAGAACAAACATGTTCATAACATTTTATTGACTTTTTTTTTTCCTTTTGTCAAGATAGATTTCCCTTGGGATTTCTAGTAAGGAGAGATGTGGAATTAACTTCTGGTCTCCAAAATTCACCAGCATTTTGTATTCTGTAACTGCTTTTCACATGAGGGAGCAATTCTAGCTACGTTACTTAAGCTCACCAGACTAAACACTTTGTATGGCATAAAGTTATTGAGTTTGAACACGTTCACAAAACAATTCTGCATCAAAAACTGGGGTCTAACATGGTTTGTTCTTGTTTGTACAAATTAATAATAATGGTCCATTACTGTAAATCTAAAGTTTTTGTTTGTAACTACAAAAATACTCATACTGGCACAGAAATGTCCAAATACAATGCTGACACTATCCTGCTTTTTTTATATTATAACGCTCAGCCCTAACCAGGGTTCTTTGCTCTATTTTATTAATTCCACCTGACTAATTCTTTACTCTATTGAATGTTTATTAGTGCTATCAGAAGAACTGGGGTTCCGTTAGACAGAATTCAGAGAAGGGAGTCTTCTTGGGAGAGCAAATGCCTTTCTCTTGGGAGCTCTGGTTACAGAAGCCAGACAGAGGGACCTGAAAGGGCCTCCTGGAGGTTTGGGAGGGGGGGGAGGGCTGTTGGTTGGGGTTTTTTTTCCCACACAGTGTGTGAAAAGAAAACTAGCCTAGAAATCAGTTTTTCTGCATGGGCAGCTATGCTCTGTCAGAATTTTGAAAAACACACTGTATGTCTCTCAGAAGGTAAGTGAAATGTGAAAGTATATGACAGCCAGATATAAGCACAGCTACTATCGGAGCATAAACAAATATACTTTTCTATCAAAAATATCTATATTGAAGCTTTGGGTTCAGGTCAGCTTCTCAAACCTTTAAAAAATATTTCTGGACACTGATGTGAAATCTAAATGGCTTCTCATGTGGGCTATAATTATGCCTCTCTGCTAACTGCCAAAAGCTTTCACAAAAGTTTTTTTTCACACAAATATTAGTGGCAAGTCTACACTCATTTTTACCTGCAGACATGAGTAATGGTGTATTAAAAATGAGGACATCACTGTTCACCCCTTGTCTTTTCTTCATCTCTTATCTTACAAGTTTTATCTGTCAGACCAGAAAGCAGAAAAAAATGTCTAATGGCCAAGATAACCAATCATGCAAAAAAGTGGTAAGCAGTCCATAGTTCACATATAAACAGCCTACGTGCTCAACATAGGGAAATTCAGCAAATGCCTAGATACCATAACTCATTTTTGTTAAAATCAGGATTGTATTATCCATCTTCTTCCTTTCTACAGCATCCTGTAATACTGAAATCCTTATAATAAATCCTGACTTTTGCAATCTCTTCCTGCTGCACTTTAGTTTTTTACACTCGTACAACTCATGGACATCATTATTCCCTGCTATTTTCCTGAAAGAAAACCAATTTAAAACAGCTCCACCTTGGTTTGGGGGTAAAGATATTCAAGGTCATGTCTCATTATACAGAAAGGTAGCAGCGGATGCCCTCACTTGCCAGGGCCACACCGGTTGTTTGATTAGAGGTACACGGCTGACACTGTGATGAACTCGAACTAGGGCAAGGACTTTGGCTTAGAACCTGATTTATTTCTGACTCTGGTGCCCAAAATCATGCACAAGAGCATGCTCAAATAGCAATATTAATTTCAAATGCAGACACAAATAATTTCAAATTAACAAGAGGATTTGGTTTTTTGGGTTTTTTTTTTGCCATCATTTAGTGGTATCTAGTATGTTCTTATGGAAAATAGTGGAGAGATTGGGAAAGCTTAAAGGGAGAAGGAAGATACGAGCACTAGATGAAAACACTGAACAGGTTGCAAAGTCACTGGGAAAAGCAAAAATCTCCATGGCTGAGAAGGGGATTTGGATTCATGAACAAACATTGTCCACTGAATTTTGCTGCATTTAGAAAATAAAGATTCTTGTATTCTTGAATGTAAACAGTAGTGCATTTGAGCTACCCCACTTCACAATCAATTTCTCTTCCTAATGACACTAAACTTAACTGCTCAGTGCAAAATATCATAATGATAGTTATGAACCACAGGCTGATCTTGCTCAGTTCTGAATGAAATAGCTCCCCCCCTCAAAAAAAAAAGAAAGAAGAGAAAAAGAAAATCTGGTGCTGAGATGAAGCACATGTAGCAAATGAAATAGCATCTTTGTAAATAATACTTTAACAAATGTGGCTGGTAGGGAAAACCATAATGACAGAGCTGTAAGAAAGTGATGTGCTTGGACCCGGCCTTCGAAATTGAATATCTTGAGCAATGCTCTTCTCCGGCAATTTCATGCATTTTCTCAGCTAATCTCACATCACCAATATCAAGCTTGTCATATTGATTTTAAAAGGGAGGTAAAAAAATGGCAAGGTAGCTTGCTTTTGTCAATCCCGGACACGGTTGCCAGGCAACTTGATGACCTGACTTGGGATGGATTGTTACAGTGACCTGACTAAGTACCCCAAATCACCCGAGAATTTGCAAAGAAAATACTGAAAAGTTGAATTATTGCTGCAATAATAAGTGTGATGTTTCCCTTTTGCCTCTATAAAGAATAATATATACAAAGTGTTCTTGTTATAAAAGGCAAAGAATATTCTTTGTGCCAATTAAAAATGGACAATTATATAAAAGGGGAATAATGGTCTATTTGTCATTGAAAACTCTTTTAATTTACATTGTTTCCATTTAGAGTGTTAAAATTGAAATATATAATTAATTTAGTATAACTTTCTTGTTACAAATACAGACTGTTTCTTAGATATACTGTTCCGAAGGGCTAAGTAGGACAGACATGTGCAGATTATGCTAAGAAGTTCTAAAGAAAATATTTGAAATGCTGATTTATTTGACAAATTTTGGTCTTCATTTTGCTGTACGCAATGCTTTGTATTTTCAGACTGAGATTCTAAACTTAGTTACACTGAGTATATAAAAAACTATGCTAATATTATTTTTTTACTACAAAACCTGCTTTCAATCATTTTTTAACTTTGCCAAATACTAACCATACTGATACTGAGTGAAATCAGGTGAATTTTGGTGAAATAGCTAAAATGATTCAAACTTCGTTTCATAGATTGATCGTATCAACAGTGTTTGAGTTTCTGTTTGCATCAACAAGTGCAAGCAAAAGGAAGACACTCAGCCCTGTTTCTAACAATGTCTTATCCTGAAGCACTCGATCTTTTCATAGTTTTCATCTAACTGAGTGATAAGAAGGCAACTCTGAAACTGTATCACAGTCTGAAGGGTCCTGTACTCTCTGTAGAAAAGAAGTATGTGAGAGAGAGATGTTTCTTACCCAGAGGTACACAAAACAGTTGAAAATACAGAAGAGTTTGTGAATGATTTGAAGTCAAAGACTGTACTTTGCAATTCCATTAATTTATAGAGGCCTTGATAAGATTATGGCTGGTAGGCAAAACAAAACACTTTGAGGAAAGCACATTGCAAGATGCAGAATTTACCAGTCCTAAACTCAGAAATTGCCAGGTAAGAGCATTCCAGACTGAAGCTTTCTTTCTATGAGTAGCTTTGCCATCACGGGCTTTCTACAGTGAGAAGTTAATGAAAAAAGATTTGCTGCAGAAAGACATATGGAGCTCAGAGTGATAATTCATTAAATGACACAAAACCAGTATGTGGAACTACACCTCCTGAGGCAAAAAACCCAGACTTTGGAATTAGGTGAAAGTACTGTAATGGATTGTATCACTTTGCAGTAATGTATCTCTTAGCTGTTGGCAGGCATTGGAAAGCCGTGCTTGAAAAAAACCATTTCATATTGGATTGCCCCTGAGTAATTCAGATTAAGATGAAGACTAAGCAATTCAGTCTAAGGTGAAGATGAGGTTTAATGTAAGAATCGTAACGATGGCAAAGAAGTGTTTAGGGTAAGCCTCAGTGGATTGTACCAAGGAGGAGTTATCAGAAAATAGGTGTGCTGCAGAGAAAGATTGTGGGGCCAATGCTTTTTAATATCGCAGTTAGTGTCTAACTCAGTGCTGCAGGGAAGGCTCTACCCACTGATTGGAGGAGAGATCATAACCAAAACGATGGCCTGCCCTTTGTGTTCGGCGCAATCTAGGGGACAACCCTAAAAAATAGAGCTTGACCCCTTTGTGGGCCAGTGCAACAGAAATGTGGTGAAATGTAACAGAAGAAAAATTTGAAGTTAAACTTTTGCAGACCAAGCACAATAAAAACTTCCATTTCTAATATTGAGAGAAAGGAAAATAAAACAAAACAAACAAAACCCAAAGACTATAAAATTGGTCAGCAAATTTGTCCTGGAAATGAAAAGAAATTTCATAACCATAACATGACCACAGTTTTTAGTAACCTTTCAAAGACAGTGGTGGGGACCTAAATTGTTTCAAGGTGAAGCTTGATAAGTCTGTACAAAGAGTTGTGCGACATACTGTAGGTGTGTTTTCATGTTCAAAATAAAAGCTTGAAGATGAGACTCTCTGATATTCTTGAAATAGAGTTGAAAGGAATGTAATTAACATTTTTTAGTCATGTATTTGTACTGAAGATATATTTTAGTCCTATATTTATATTGAAATAGCTATATACTTCAGGTCACATGTAAGAAAGCCAAGAAAAGTAAAGAAAATAGTATTTTTCCCTTTCCCCATAGTTTGATTTCTTTCCTCAGGCGCAGTGGGGGTCAGCCACAAGACCGGATGCTGGGTGGAGTGCTCTGAAGCACCTCACAATACTGAGAAACTCACATTTAGCTGGTGTGTCCCTCCAGTGCTCGGTGTTCAAGTGATTGCCAGATGCTGGAACAGGAAGTTATTTTCCCAAGGTCAGAGTCTTAGGAACCATTTTTTTCCTCAGTACCGTGGGCTGTAATTCATGTGTTCAATTGTATCTGCTGTTCTTCAGTGGCATACTGTGAGATTTTTGGACTTTTGTCCTTCCATACGTAAGTTTGTAAACATGGTGAATGCTGTTTGCCTGTTGTGGCACGGGAGGGCAGAAAAGAAAAGTTTATCATCCAGTGACCTGTATAATAACAATCTGAACTACATGGTTTAGGTAGCTTTTTTTTTTGTCCTATGTTTTAAGGCACTTCATGTGCATTACTGGGTGGGCATGAGTTGAGACGGGGTTATTATGAAGGTGGGTGTCATTCATTAAGAAATTAAAAAATCCCTATATGTCATAGGCAGTTTCCTAGACTAGTTGTTCCTCACTCTATTAAAAGCCTGAAAGGCTTTTAGTAGTACCTGAATCTGGAGATTTTCCTTTTCCAATTTTGTCTGCGTCAAGGAGTACAAATCATAAAGGTCAATCAAACAATTTCAGGTTCTCTCTGGAAATTATTTCTTTTCATTATTCCTGTGGAGTGTTCAATAACAATCTGGCATTTGCTTAACAAGACAACATCCTTTCTGTTCACAGGTCTTTTTTCAGAAATTAACAGTCTCCAAAAGATAATGAGCTCAGTGAATCTTATTAACACAAGTTACAGCTGACTGACAAGTAAGTACATGGCTGTCATGTAATCTAATCATGGTGTTATAATTCAATTAACTATTGATTTTAGTTACCAATACTATAGTCTAACTGTTGCAGAAAAACATTCAATATCTGTAAAGTTTTATGATTAATACAAATTATAGCAATCCCAGACATTATTGAACTCAGACATTATAGAAATATATGTATTTTATGTTTAATAAAAATGGTGTTCATTTTCGTATATTACTAGCTATGAACTATACTGAAGTTTCTTATAGTTGATGAAACTTATTATACTTGGAAATAAAGTGGGGACTATTTGCTGTTTATTTAACACCTATGCAGATCCGATGCTTTACCATTTGGCACTTGTACAGTCATTTGTACCTATGCAAAATGAATATAAAACAGGCATGAAGCCTTATTTTCCAGACTATTGATTTATCTACCCCTTTGGACTAGCTTAGATGACTGCACAAATGGCAAAGTGTGTTGCTCTGAGGCATGAAGAGAGAGTCGTGAGTCCAATTACAAATGCTAGACTGAATTGCCAGATGCACTACTACTTCAATGAGTCTCAGGCCACCCTAGCACTTATTTTACACCAGGGGCTTGGGAAGGGGAAGGTGAGAGAGGTTTTCTCCCATTTTCTCAGCTATGGCTTTATTAATTTCTCGCTGATGGTCGTAGTCAAGCAGTCAGGCTGGCGGAGCCATTGGTGTTTTCCTCCTCCACAGTCTTGACGTAGCTGTTACAACAGGGAGAAACACAGAAAGGTAGAAAAAGCTGTGTCTAGTTTTTTCCAGCAATGGAGATGGACAGTACAATAGATTTCAGTCAATCTGAGGAGGGAAGTAAAGCAACACTGCAAACTACCTACACCCTGGTTCAACATTTTAAAAAGAAACAGCCGCTGTTACTTACTTTATGATGTTTCTTGATCTCATGTTAGCAATGACATATTTTGAAAAATATCTGCTACAATGATTACTTTAAGGCCCTCATAACAGCATTACTCTACTGAGTTTTGCAGTTAAGATAAGGCAGGAGTGAGGAGTTGAGAAGCATAGTCACAAGAAGTCTTAAATCTTTTGATTATTGATTAAATCAGCCCACTCTATTTAAAGCAGAAAAGCCTGATGTGCAGGTAGGTCTTCAAGAACCATGTAATTTTGGACTTGCATGCCAAAAGTCCAGTTTTGGATTTTGGTGCTTTATTCCTACTTTTTGGATGTGGTCCATCAGTTAGTTCTGCACCAGTGAGTACAGTCGTCAGAGCTCTTTTACAGCAGTCTTCCAGAACACTGATGTTTGAATCCTGTTTGAACTGTACCAGGGGCCAAAGACTTTAGACCCAGTTCTTGTGTTGTAAAGTGATACTTTCCTAAAAGCTGCTGATGCCTTTCTTGACTTGCTTGGATTTCAGTTCATGCTGCATTAAAATTAAGTGTGCATATATTTTACTTTAGTATGAATTTTTCTAGTAGTATGAATGTCCACTATACATTGTTCCCTGAACCTGGTTACACCAGAAGCTTCAAAATCTCAGGGTCTTTTGCCTGACAGATCTATCAATCAACTTAAATTACTGTGGCTTGCCAGCTTGCTTGTATACCAGTTATACTAACAGCCTGAAAGGACCAGCAAATAATGTAAGTAATTCAAGGCAAGAGCCTTTTATGACTATCACACATAATTTACATGTACGGAATAGTATATTAAAATGACTTAGTAAAAAGAAAAGCCATTGCAGAGAATTACTTTTTAATGTCATTGTTTACCTCATTTCTTGTTCCAATATGGCCCAAGCCCAGGCAATTTGTTTTGTCACTGGCACTGCCAGAAGACACAGACGGCAAGTTAAATGTAATAAGCAGTCTGCCGACTTTGGGCAAAGTAATACATTATCTCACTCTCACAAATGGGTACGTATCACCAGCCCCCGTGCATAACCATTTTAATGTGTGTGGCATCTTGGCTGAAGAACGCTTCTCGTATGCAGTCTTAACAGATAAGCAGTTCGTCAGGATGACTCAACTTTGCTCTTTTCTGAATTCTTTTCTAAGGGATATATTCCCATAACAGATGAAAGTAGCACAGGTAGAGAAGCTTTCTACAGCTTTGGTTTTGCTAGTGTGACTGACACTGAAGAATTAGTGGAAGGGGCATCTGTTCTGTCCCATAAAAAGACTCATGGGATGACTTAGCCATGCTCTCAGATTGCTAGCACATGCAGTCATTTTACTGCAAATTTGTTCCCTAAGGTAAATATATAAAAGCAGCTAGGCTATGTCTGTAGCTTTTACAGTTTCACTGCAAGTTGCTTGTAGAGCTTTTCATTTATATTGTCTGGGGTGGGCTGTGATTCATCAGTGGAAGAAGAGTGAGTAAGAGAGGGACACATTTTGCCAGTCACAGGCTGATTCATTTTCTTTATGTATGTATACTCAGATTTTGGAGTAGTGATGAAATATAAACATCTTCATTCAAACTTGTTCATTTTATTCAATATAAACCTCCAACCAGAACATGTAAAGTAACAGGGCAGGGTGGAAATAAATATAAAAGGTGCCTTTTAACATAGTGCAGTGAAGAAGCATCCCTCCACCTACTGTGATGGCCCTGTGACATTGTCAGCTTGCAGTCACAGCACTCAATCAAAACCAACATTATTACACAGACAGTCAAACCTTGTTGAAAACAAACTCTCTTTAAGGTTTTAATAGAAACACAGAATCATTGTAATTATGACATAGGAAAAATCCCTGATGAAATAGCGCTCTCTAATGCTTAATACACTTTGCTTTTATGTGTACCTGAGTTGATTAATAAATTAAAAATCACACTACTGGATGCTAAGAACTGTAGCCTCAGAGATGGCCAGGCATTGCAACAGCCCTCACCGAATGACCCCATTGTCTGCCACTTCAGTTAATTGTCCAGGCTCCCAGCACAACCTGGCTGCTTCTGAAGAGGATCTTCATGATCCAGTTGACTGAAACAGCACCTGAGTTAATCAGGAATGAAGAAGAAAAGGATCAGGGTTCATAACGGCAGGCAAGATGTTTATGCATATGGCTGAGTCTGCAATATGAGCAGACAGCCCTGTGGCATGCCTTCAAGCCTGTTAACCTTTTTGCAGCTCAGCTCCACACTGGACTCCACCTGCCCGTGAGCTTGGATTTCCCTACAGAGAAAAAGCAGATGTGGACCATTTGCAGGCTGTGTGCACTCCAGTTTGTCTCTTTTCAGGAACAGTCAAGGTCAGGACTGCATCATCTGGTCTACAACACAGTTTTGTAGGCAGATAGAGCTCAGGTCCTTGGAACAGGACTGTGGGAGCCACCTGAGGCATTCCTGCTCTTTTGTGTGGATTCACCTAAATCTTATCAGGATGATATTTAACATCCTTAACTAAGAATGGAGGCACCACAACTCAATAAAATACGTACAAACTGAAAAAAAAGGGAGGGAATGATCTGGTTTTTGTCTCTATCACAGAAGTACACACCAAAATTACTTGTCTTCCCAGGCAGGGTTTACCTGGAGGAGAATCACCTCAAACCTTTTGGCAGGGAAATCAAAATTCTATGACACCATCAATAAAGCTAAAATGGCTAAATCTGATATTTCAGCGGAGCTCCCCGGTGGGAAGCACCCCTTTTCTGTCATGGCTTTTCAAAACTTGTCCCTCAGCAACGTGGAGCAGTGACAGAGGTGTGCAAAGGACGTGGCCACACGTTAGGATGCCAGTGGGTGGGGATGGAGTCCCTGAAAGTGAGTTCTTCTGCTGTCAGGGGATGTTGCTGCCCCCTGCATCTCTCACCATGGGCAACTGTCCACCTATATGTAAAAGTCTCGGCTACAAAGAGTCACAGTTTCTTCTAACGACAAACACTGTCAAAGTACCATGGTATCGTGTTAGTTATCAGGTTCTGCTACCTGGGAAAGAGGTCAAGGTTTGAATGCTGATATAAAAATAATTTAAGCTAAACAACTTCTTGCTTGAATATGCCAAGTTGTGGGCACACCATTCCAAAGAGCCTAAGGAATGTAAGAGAGCAGCCCCAGGCAATACTGCAAGGGGCACACATGTGTTATTGCACAGATTTAAAAAACAAAGCTGACAAGCAGACTTTCCTAAATTGGGTGGGTTGGTGCTCGCCCAGAGCTGTCACTAATTCAATGCAGATTGTCTGTGTAATATGAGTGCTTATTTTCAAAAGAAACAGGGTGGAAAAAGCGTGTGCAATTCTCAGGAGAGTCTGATTGCAAGAGGCATGGTTGGAGCTGATTAGCCTGTTTACCCTGCCAGTTTTCACACACAGACAGATAGGCAGTCTCATGCATTTCCCCAAGCAGATTCTGGGGAAGGCTGATGAAGAAAATGAAAACCAGTTTAATTTCCATTTTTGACTCAGCTCAGTGTTGTAATCAGGGATAGTGGTTCAGCTGGACATCTTTTGTCATAAGTGGGAAGAAAGGGCTAATTTCCTGGACCACCTTTTTGTGGCAGATCAGTAGTTCCTGAACTTACTCCCTCACCCTTGCCCACCAGGGCTGAGAATTATTAATCAATTGGTCATAGTGTAAAATCCACTTGCTTTTTCTTTCAAAATTTTGGTGCTGGGCCACAGGAGGACTATTTTTTTTCACTGCATTTTAAGTTACTTACAACATTTATGTTGCTTACAAGGTCTTTTTTCCCTTTGTGTACTTGCAGAGTATTTAATTTAATGACAGGAATAGCAGTTTTCCTTTCTAGATGGTTCCCTGTGCTCCAGTGGTTCGACATTACAGCCTGTTTCCTTCCCCAGCCAATCTTATGGTCTCTTCCCCAGTCTCAGGTGTTTCCGTAAGTGTACTTATATTATTGTTGTTCTTTAACTAAAAGAGGAATTTTATTTCCATAATTTTAAATTCCTGTCCCTTTTTCTTGTAAATAGGAACAGCTCAAGTGCAAGATAACTTGAATTTTAAATTCCGTTCAGCCTATCACATGGCCCCAGGGATCCAAAGAGAGAGAACCGCAGCAGCTCTGAGGAATTCCAGTCATTTGGACTGATTTTCCTGAGGATACCGAGGACAGTTTTAGGAGTGCAATATTTAGGGTTCTTAGGATAGGTGAAAATTTATTTTCATTTCAATTTCATTCTTTTTATAATTGCTAGAGAAATTCCACAAGTTGGGTACATCTCACCAAATTTCAGCCATCCAAGATTATGTCAGGTCTAAGCTAATAGGTTTCTGCTCTATATTACAAAGACAGACAGGTACTCTCAGACAGCTGTTTATCCCTCCTCTTAGGATACCTCTTTCATTTTCTCGCTGCATCTTACTAGGCCCTAGGAAGATGAACTTTACCTTAAACAATAAATAAATGAAGAATTTGGAATGGTAGGGAATAGCATTGTTATGCAAATAGTGCGTTGCCCAACTTTTCTCTCTAAAATAACAATGCAATAAATTTTCTAAGTTATTTATCTCAGTGATAATAGTCAGAAAATACCTCATTTCTGACCAAAGGTCTGTAACACAGGGACACCCCCATAGCGCAGGGGGCACACTGGAGGTATCCCAGAATTTGTAATTGTAGACTCCTGTTTGCACCAAAAAACTGTTGCAGGTGTCTAGGATCCTAGAGACTTGATTATGGGCTTATTTATGTGCTTCTGAAAGTAATGTAAAGCAACTTTCTGTGTAGGGAGACACCTAGCTTTATTATAGCCAACATGCAGTCACTTGCAGTTAGTGGGTAGGAACAACCATGGCTATGGGAGGATCACCAGCTCTCCAAACTGTCTTGGCACCGGACTGAGGCTGCAGGGAAGATTACTTTTCATTCTGGGTCGTTTTGCTGATCTCTGCAGTTATGGCAGGTGAAAGCAGGATAGGCTGTAAGAGTGGTGGTTCCATCCAAGCCCTCCTACAACAGACATTTCCATGTTCTGGTGACATGACACCACTTAATCCATTGCACCAAGTGAAGAATCACCTAATAGCATTAACCTGGAATGAAGTAACCCATAAAGCAGTAGTTTTAAAAGGTCATTTTGTAAGTCATTTTATGGGAGTAGGAGAGAAATGTGTAATTCTTAATGCTCACTTTGCAGGTATTAGGCCACAGAGGAAGAAAGGAACAAACAAAATCCAGACAGGAATGCATGTATGCATACTGAGATAGCACCGTAACCGTATTTACAGCTTAGTCTACTCATACAGGCTTGACAGAATTGTATTTTCTGATTTTTGATCCCAGAGATATTTTGGACGTTAATATTAAAAAAAAAAAGAGGAAAAATACATATAAATATTGTGTGTATATGTATATTTATATACACAATTCACAAAAAATTATATAGTTCTGGGAATGATAACTGGATTTCATGACCATCTTTCCTTTTCCACTTAAGTTCCCTTACTGCTTTGCTGTGACATCAGGCTCTTAGATGTTGTTTTTTCCTATGTAAACCCCTCCAAGGCCATAGGGGGAGAAAATGTGGCTTCTGGTTCCCAGCTAGCTGGCTTAAGGATGTGCCAAATGCCTTCTGATCGTCCCTTCCAGAACAATGCAAATGCTGAGCATCTGCAAAAGTGTTCCTCTAGGTACAGAGAGAAATTCAAACTGAAAGGGAAAAGTGGAATGGGTTTTGGAGTTCAGACTTCTCAGACTTTAGATGGCCACACCTCACTTTAGAATTTTCATACATCTCCTTTCTGTCTTAGATATTGGGGTCTTCTCTGATTTAAATCCTTAATACCTTTGTCCCTGCTCTACTCCACCATCTTTGCTGAAGACCTGAGACATTGCAACCAAATTATTTTCAGAAGTTACATAACTGTATTGCACAGCTAACTGTACTAAGTGGTTTTGCTAAATAACATGTGCAGCTTGCTATGAGTCAGGTTCAGATTCCCTTCCTCATGTGGAATATTTCCATGCTACACATCTAATTAGAAATGCCCAGACTAGCAGTTTGTTCAGTTTTGTTCAGTATCCTTATTTGGAAAGGTACAGAAGGTGCTGACACATGATGTTCAAATACTTTCCCACTGGCAGAGGATGGCAGTCATCTCAGTATCCCCGGTGTGACATGCATTTACAATTCCCTTACATCACTCCTCCTAAGGGTTCCATATGGCTCTGCTGACAGGCAACAAGTCTCTTTGAATACAGTTTTTTGCATTTCAGTATTATCACTGGTTTCTAGTAATTGAATGTGGGATAACAGGTACAGGGAATTTTGAACTACATCATTGCAAAATATTCAGAAGATAATCTGCTCAGAAACCCCAGTCTGCCGCTGCAGATATCTTTAATTTTTCTGATTACCTGGAGTAGCAGACATTAGTGCAGCTGATGTTTTCTCAGTGAGGGACAGAAATGCTAACCGGTCTGGTGAACTTACTTTGTTACTGCAACACCATCATGTTTTTCAGAACTGCTTTCTCTTCACTATGCTTTTGAAACAAATAAGAAGGGACCATAATTTGGATCTTTCAGAAGCCTGTAACCCTAAGAAGACAACGAAAGCAGGCCCAGTAAGTGTGAGAATTCACTTGCATTTTGTGCTTATGTATGTAACCACAAAAGGTTCGGGACCTCAGCAAATAGTCTGAACCATCCACAGTACTGGTTTCACTTTGGTCCATGCAGCCAGCATAGCTGTTGGCTGTTTCGTTCTTCAGCTTTCTGGTTCTGACAGTTTTGGTGGGACTGCTGAGGCCGTGCCCAATTCAGCCAATTGTCTTGAGCAGATGAAATGGTACAAAACGGGTGAGATGATAGAAAGGGGAAAAAACTAGAGCTGGCCTTTCCAGGCCAATTGCTCAGTCAATTGTTCATATTCTTCTCAAGCTGGGTGAAGGAAAGCTGCAAAGTTTCATTTAATTTGGCCAGTGCTTGAATATCACAAAGGAGAACTGCTGGTTCCAAAGTCAAGGCGGTCAGAGAGCAAGACGTGGCTGATGATGGGCACAGCATTGCGGGCTCCTGCAGAAACCCCGTAGGCTGGCAGCCCCTGCATCGCACTGCAATGCACTGTGGCGGATTAGGTTCTTGCATCCGCATCACGCAGAGCTCCAGGCTGCCACTGAGCTCTGCACTCAAAGGGAGAGGGGAGACTGAAACTGCTGTCTCACAGCCAAACAAGATATTGCCATTCTGGCACTTAGTGGAAAGCGATGAGGCAGAGGCTTTGACTAAGCTCCTGTGGGTATTAGCAATGCAATCCTTTCCCGAAGAAATGTTAGGGTGGATGAGCTGGTTTTTCTTTCAAAAAAATCTGTTGTACCGTGCTTTCACTGCATATTCTTCCTCTTCAAGTGCTGAAAATAGTTGTCCTTGAAGGCACGTGCAATCCATAAACTGATGAAGGTTGCAGTAGAAGCATTACAGAATTGTTGTCTCCCAGCTATAGATGTAGTGAGTGTAATAAAATCTGGTATGAATCTACACTAAGATGCTACAACATTATCAACCCCATTTCAGAAAGCTTGATAGGGTCTGAAACAGGTTTAGCTAACTGGCAGGTAAGTGTCTGCAGCTATCTAGAACTGTAAGTTTCAGTCCTAGCAATCCCATTTCCTGAAAGCTTCTCTTTTATAAAGAATAATAATTTACAATATTTTCCTAGAAAGTAATGGCAAATGTATTATTTTCCATGAGCAACCTAGATATTACTGTCCTCCTGGACACAACAGTCCAAATGAATACTGAACTCTGTTACTGAAGAGATTTGTATCTTTTAAGTGTCTAAAGAAGTTTATGTGCAGTTTAATAGGATCAGTATTAGCAGCGTTAGCACTGACGGTTAAATGGGAGGTCTGATCCAGCCTTGAGCTCTGTGGGTCCTGAAGACAATACTTATTACAGCAACATAAGTATCATCTTCAATGCCATTAAAATTAAATATGAGTACACATCAATTTCAGTGTCAGGAGACGTACTGTAAAGATCAACAATAATTCTAGCTGAAGATCTCTCTGGAAGCCCATAAAGCCTGAATACCACAGTATGAGCTATATAGAAATTAGAGCTCTTTGAATAGTACTTACGGATATAGAATGCTGTTATTTTTGTCTTTCACTTTTATAGAGCATTCCTGCAATTTAGAAATTCATTAAAGTGAAGTGTATCTCAGCATTGTACACAAACGAGGATATTTGAAAAGTCTTTAACACCATTATTTGTGATCTGAATTTCAAACCCAGGTACCTCAGACATCTATGTATCATACGAATGTCTTCTAATCAGTTTTGAAATTTTGCAGTTCTGTGAATAGTGAACTATTCAGACCTGGTATAGCTGAACTGAAATGCTAGCATGACAAAAGAGTGAGATTCACTGGCAGGTCCTGTCTGTTTTGTGCCACTCCAGTGGTGCAAGCAAATAGTAAACTTGTGCTGTCTGTTGTGCTGTGGCTGGTCAATAACTGCTTTACGGCTTCAGGCTAGCACGAGGTTGATGAAGAATATTGGTGAATCTGGCTGAAATATCCACCGTTATTCTTTTTTGCCTTCATCCAGCTTTGAAGAAAATATATTAACAGCATCCAGAATATAATAAAACTACCAGAGTTTCCAGTGCTGAAACAATAATTCTATTAATAAAAGGTCTGGCAATAGTTCTTACCTAAGAGAGGTACCAAAGTAAGCGCTTAGGCTCATTAAGGGCCTAATGCTCTGGGAGAATGAGCTAGTGCACGTCAGTTGATCTACAGTAACCCATCTGCATTCAGGCTTGCCGTAAACACTTCTGTGAGTCTGAGCCCTGGAGCATTTCATACAAGATCTTACTGTGGTTCAGGACCTTCCAGGTCTTGTTCCCACAAGCCTTCTGATGTGGCCTCCAGCACAGGTCCAGCCTCCGCAGAGGCACTCCACTGATCAGCAGGGTCTGTGGAGGAACCTGCCATCCTGCCCTCCTTTCTACCTTCCTCGTGCACAAAATTCTTTCAGTTGCTGGGGGAGGCAAACTGAGATAGCCATGCCAGCATTTCCAGCTTCATTTCCCTGATTTTGTATTCTTTTACTATCTGTTTATAGTTAGATGTAAGATTAATTCCTAAAAAGGTTATGTTTGCACAAGATCATCAATTGTGCCAGAACTCAGCTTTTGCAGGTGGTACTCCTGAGAAAGCGTCATCCTGGCTGAGTGAAATGGGCTTGGTCATACATGTTCCTAAATGGTATCTGGTAGCAAGACTCATTAGGCTATAAGAATCACAGAATCACGGAATTTTCAGAGTTGGAAGGGACCTCTAGAGATCATCTAGTCCAACTCCCCTGCTAAAGCAGGATTGCCAAGAGCACATTACTCAGGACTGCATCCAGGCGGGTCTTGAAAATCTCCAGAGAAGGGGACTCCATAACCTCCCTGGGCAGCCTGTTCCAGTGCTCTGTCACCCTCACCGTAGAGAAGTTTTTTCTTCTATTTGAATGGAACTTCCTATGTTCCAGCTTGTGCCCGTTGCCCCTTGTCCCGTCACTGGGAACCACTGAAAAGAGTCTGCCTCCATCCTTCTCCAACCCACCCTTTAGATACTTAGAAGCAAAAACAAGGTCTCGCCTCAGCCTTCTCTTCTCCAGGCTAAAGAGTCCCAGCTCTATCAGCCTTTCCTCATAAGGGAGGTGCTCCAATCCCCCAGTCATCTGTGTTGCCCTACGCTGGACTCTCTCCAGTAGTTCCCTGTCCTGCTTGAGCTGGGGAGCCCAGAACTGGACACAGTATTCCAGTTGTGGCCTCACCAGTGCCGAGCAGAGGGGGAGAATGACCTCCCTCGACCTACTGGCCACACTCTTCCCTATGCAGCCCAGGATTCCATTGGCCTTCCTGGTGACAAGGGCACACTGCTGGCTCATGGATAGTTTGCTATCTACCAGGACCCCCAGATCCTTCTCCTCAGAGCTGCTTTCCAGCAGGTCCACCCCTAACCTCTATTGGTGCCTAGCATTCTTCCTCCCCAGGTGCAGGACCCTACACTTGCTCTTGTTGAACCTCATTAGGTTCTTCTCTGCCCAGCACTCCAGCCTGTCCAGGTCACGCTGGATGGCAGCGCGGCCCTCTGGAGTGTCAGCCACCCCTCCCAGTTTGGTATCATCAGCGAACTTGCTGAGGATACATTCTGTCCCCTCATCCAGGTCATTGATGAATATGTTGAACAAGATCGGGCCGAGTATTGACCCCTGGGAGACACCACTGGTTACAGGCCTCCAACTTGACACTGCTCCATTAATCACAACCCTCTGAGTTCTGTCACACAGCCAGCTCTCAATCCACCTCGCTGTCTCCTCATCTAGCCCACACTTCCTCAGCTTCCTAATGAGGATGTTATGGGAGACAGTGTCAAAAGCCTTGCTGAAGTCAAGGTAGATGACATCTACTGCTCTCCCCTCATCCAGCCAACCAGTTATAACATCATAGAAGGCTATCAGATTGGTCAAGCATGATTTACCCTTGGTAAATCCGTGTTGACCACTTCCAATAACTTCCTGTTCTTCAACGTGTTTGGAGATGACATCCAGAACAAGTCGCTCCATTACCTTCCCAGGGACAGAGGTGAGACTAACCGGCCTGTAGTTCCCTGGGTCCTCCTTCTTGCCCTTCTTGAAGATTGGAGGGATGTTGGCCTTCTTTCAGTCCTCAGGCACCTCTCCTGTTCCCCATGACCTTCCAAAGATGATGGAGGGTGGTCTAGCAATAATATCTGCCAGCTCTCTCAGCACTCGCGGGTGCATCCCATCAGGGCCCATAGACTTATGGATGTCCAGCTTGGCCAAGTGGTCTCTAACCCGGTCCTCCTCAACTGAGGGAAAATCTTCCTCTCTCCAGACCTTCCCCCTTGCCTCCAGGGTCTGGGGTTCATGAGGGACAGCTTTAGCAGTGAAGGCCGAAGAAAAGAAGGCATTCAGTAACTCTGCCTTCTCTATGTCTTCCACCACTAGGGTGCCCCTCTCATTCATCAGTGGGCCTACATTTTCTCTAGTCTTCCTTTTTCTATTGATATACTGAAAGAACCTCTTTTTATTATCTTTAACCACAGTGGCCAAGCTGAGTTCTGCTTGGGCTTTGGCCCTTCTAATTTTCCCTCTGCATAGCTTCACTATATTTTGATATTCCTATGAATGACAGAGGGCTAATCCTATGGACTAATAAAGGGTCTGAAAGACCCATAGATACTGATGGGGATCTTGGTAGACTCAGAGATGATGTTACTGGAGCAGGAGGATGGGATGCAAAAGATTTGAAACAGGAGAGCAGTGTGGTTGGTGAAGATATGAGTTTGGGATAACAGTTGTTTTAGTGTGAACCCATAAGGTGGAGCATAGAAGATCTGCCACGGGAAAGGTTTTGAAAGTAAAGGTTGGGTGTGGAGACTTCATAGAGCCAAAGGCAGAGACTGGGGACAGTAGAGGAAGACCAAAGAGATCATAGCTCTGTCTAAGGAACTTGTTTCTTCAGAGAACGTATGCTCAGAAAACAGAAAGCTCCTGCATTACAAGAAGCTCACCATCACCATGTGGTGAGCAACCCTAAAGGTAGGGACACACTCACTGGCTGGTATTGCTCTCTCCTCTGTTTCCAGTTAAGTGATTCGATACAGTCCCACAACATCTTTACTTTGCCGTTGAATCTAGTAATTCTGCTCAAAAAAAGCAAAAAACACTATGCAAATGTCTCTGATATTGATTCCAAGGCTGTATGTAGATCAGGAAGGACCTCTAACGTGGTTCAGGGTTAACCTGGGCTGGCAGGTTTGTCATTGCTGAGTGAGTAACTGAAGGGGTTTGTGGCAAATTCAATAGTAATGCAGAACAGCTCTGTCCCACAAGTACTTCTTTATACTAGTCACAGGTATTTCTTCTATCACAGCTATGTTTTATTATTTATCTTTCATTTATTTGACTTTCAACTATTAGGAACCAGCACTGTTACTAATGGTAGGACAGGAAAAACACCTCAAAGGATCTGGGTGGACTGGAAAGTTATAGATGGAAGGGACTTTGTTCATACATCTTACCCATTTCTCTCTGCTGTAATAGCATTTGCTTGGCTTTTTAGCATGGCCAGGACATACCAGAACTAACATGGTGTCAGGAGGTGTCTGCAGATGGTTTCTGCAGAAAAACAGATCACCTCCACCACCACTCCAGACTCTGAGGGGATTCAAAGTACAGGATAAATTAACCTATCTTATCCTGCATGCTGTGGGAAAAACCTCCTGCCTACAGGGAAAGCTTTGGCAAATCTCTTCTCAAGAGCAGTACATTAGGTTCCCAAATTACCTGAGTAGATTAGCTGTTTTCATGGATAACTCTCTGTCATATTAGAGTCGGTGACCGGGGAATTAGTCTTTTAAACATGCAGAGATGAAAAATGTCTGCAAGGTCAGAATGTAAATAAACAGCATTTATTTATCTCTTTTCCATCAACCTATTCATTCGCCCTTCTTACATATTAATGAGGTACCAACAGATGTATTAACAAAGAGGAAAACCACACTAAGATTTCCTATGGCAGCGGCATTCTTCTAGTAAGGAACTTTGAAACAATTTCATGAACAACAGCCTCCAAATTACCCCAAAAAACTACATCCTTCTAGAGTTCTAATGAGTTAATGCTTATTCATCCATTTCTAATGTCACACACAATGTAACTCCAGTTACTATAATGTCATATCATGGGAAAAGACAAAAGCTGTTTCTAAAGACCTGCAAGCAGATTTCCCTGCACATGTTTCACAGCAGCTATGTAAATTAAATTCATAATATTCATGTTGATATGTTTAACTTTTGCCGCAGAAGTAACCAAAAGTGTATGTCACTGATGAGAGGTTGAACAAGGCTAGTAAATGAGAAGCGCAAGCTGTATTCTGTACTGAGTTTTGCTCGTCAGAGATGTTTGACATTTCTGCTATGTCAGCTGCCGTGGTAGACCCTTGTCATTTGTACAAAAAACCAACACCTCATTACAAAGGATATAATTTTTTCAGTTCTCTTTTAATGTCACCAATTATAGCCCACACTTACAGTCTAACTGAATGGCACTTTGTTCAAAACATGCCGAATTGTGATGGTTTTGGATGTCAAAGTGACTAGAACAAGGTTAAACTAACAGCTAAAATATTTTGATACTTTGAAAAGAACTATGAAACCTGCAAAAGGGCCTTTTGAATAATATTGTAAGGATGGCTACTGCCTCTTACAGTGAATGAAAAAGCATTGATATAATATCATATATACGTCAAATAAATGCATTTTTATATCCTGGGTATGTAGATCTCTGCAGAACAGCAGTTTTTATTTATATTACTTGGTACGAACAATATTTATTTGTCTCAAAATGTTGTACATTGAGAACATTTCCTCTGGAGCTGTTCAGGAAAGACAGAAATTAACACTAACAAAGACTATTGCAGTTCCTGAGGGAATTTTGCCAAACCTGTTGAGCTTGGAGGGTTGTCAGCCTGCAAAAGGACAATAACTAGCCACCTCTAATGGTATTCCTTAAAATCCTGTCTGGCTCAAGAGGTTTTAGGGTAAGGTCCTCTCTGCAAAGTTTAGTTTCCTCAGCAGAAGTTCTGTAACCACTGTTCTACGTGTCCTGCGTGAAAACCCCCCATACAAGTATTAGTTGCACTGTGAAACTAGTCATTTGAGAGAGTGACTCAGGTTCTTAACACTAAGGGATGGAAATAAGTATTTTTCCAGTTTGAGGGAAGTTTATGTTGTACAAGACATCATTAAATGGAAATCCAGCTGTTATAGCCCCTCAAGCAAGTTCATTTTACTTATTAGGAAAATTGCTAACTTCATTGGATGAGTGTATGAGGGAAAGGCTGTGGATGTTGTCTACCTAGACTTTAGTAAAGCCTCTGACACCATTTCTCACAGCTTTCTCCTGGAGAAACTGGCTGCTCATGGCTTGGATATGTGTACTCTTTGCTGGGTAAAAAACTGGCTGGATGGCCATGCCCAAAGAGTTGTGGTAAACAGTGTTAAATTCAGTCAGTGGCTGGTCACAAGTGGTGTTCCCCAAGGCTCAGTACTGGGGCCAGTTCTGTTTAATATCTTTGTCAACGACCTGGATGAGGGGATCGAGTGCACCCTCAGTAAGTTTGCAGATGACACCAAGTCAGGTGGGAGTGTTGATCTGCTTGAGGGTAGGTGGGCTCTACAGAGGGATCTGGACAGACTGGATCTGTGGGCCAAGGCCAACGGTATGAGGTTCAACAAGGCCGAGTGCCAGGTCCTGCACTTGGGTCACAACAACCCCATGCAGCGCTACAGGCTTGGGGAAGAGTGACTGGAAAGCTNCTGAGGGAACCGGGGTTGTTTAGCCTGGAGAAAAGGAGACTGAGGGGAGACCTTATCGCTCTCTACAACTACCTGAAAGGAGGTTGTAGAGAGGTGAGGGTCGGTCTCTTCTCACAAGTATCTGTCATGGTTTGGGCCGATAAGTGATAAGACAAGAGGAAATGGCCTCAAGTTGCGCCAGGAGAAGTTTAGATTGCATATTAGGAAAAATGTCTTCACTGAAAGGGTTATCAAACATTGGAACAGGCTGTCCAGGGAAGTGGTTAAGTCACAATCCCTGGAGGTATTTAAAAGACTTGTAGATGTGGTGCTGAGGGACATGGTTTTGTGGTGGACTTGGTAGTGCTAGCTTAACGGTTGGTCTTGATGATCTTAAAGGTTTCTTCCAACCAAAACGATTCTAGGATTGTATTCTGTGATTTTAACTGCTTCTGATTCAATTATAAAGAGGTGGTGCAATCTGCAAATCAGGAACTGGAGAGCTGTGGTCACCAGTCATGGAGCAGCAGAGTACATGCTTATGCATGCTATTGAGCTAACGTTGTTGAGCTGAGCTCAGAGTAAAGGGGACAGGACAGAAGCAGCATGATCGGTCACGATGGCTAAATGAATAGACAAGTGGTACTTCCCAAACTGTGTATGAAGAAGATAAAAAAGGGGAGTTATCTTTTCCTTCATAATGGATGGCAGTTTTTAGTGGTTTCAGTTGCAACTTTGAACAAGAAAAACAGCTGGACTTTAAGCTGAAAGTATGTTCATTATCATTACGTCCTGCCTAAGTATTCCCCCACATTCATGGTCTCCTGGGCTGATCCCACTTCCCCTTCTACTCCTCTTCCCCTTAAGTAGTACTGGGGCAGCTAAAGCAATCATGTAAGCAGAATAATTTATATTGTGTCCTAAACCAAGAGCATTCACAACATAAGAGTGCTGAACTTTCCTCGGTTAGTGCTTGCTGATAGCTCATAGACAAAAGAAAGCTTTCCAGCACCTCACCAAATGTATCTGCACACTGGGGAGCAGCAACAAAGGTTAAAAGTTATGAGAGAGAAAGAAGAAAAGCAGGTATTTCAAGGAGAAGTGAGATTAGGGGAGGGTGAAAATAATGAACAGGGCTAAACCGAGGGAAGGAGCACACAGTGAAAGTTTGAGGCAGAGCAGAGAGATGTAAATATAGGTGGATGCTTTCCTGCTGCTCTCGCTGAATCCTGACAGCAGCACAGGACGGTTTCACCCATCCGCGCAATCCTCCCCTCCAGTCACTCCATTAATCACCCGCTACTGCTATGTGTGAAGCACGGAGAGAGAGGGCTGCTCTCGTTAGCATGTAACCATCCTTCATTTCAGTTCCCAACGCCAGTCACACACACCTCAGTCCGAACAAGCAGCACTCTAAAACTCAAGAAAAAAAGCATGAGTTGGAAGAAAAAAGAAAGAAAAAGATTTCTGAGGACGGTGGAGGAAGATAATAGGAGAGGTATTTCTTGCAGAAAGGACATAAAGCAGGGACAAAACACAAATTTCTCTGCAGAATGGGGCAATCTATTCAAACATTTTCTGCTGGAGTCATGGTTAAAATTTATCAAGCTGGGAGTTTGCATTTTTTTTACCAAATTTGGGCTTTTCTTAAAGCCAAAATAAGGACTAAGAGTGTTTTATTTGCAGGACACTCCCTCTTCATATATGTGGCTGAGTCTTGCAGATACCTACAACTGAGGTGTAGCCAGGCTTCCTGTACTAGAGGGAGAAGTCCAATTACTTTGCATCATTAAGAGATGCAAAGAGCGAGCTAGTTGTGGCAGCCTAGGAGTTACAAAGGTCTTACACTGTTCCACAAATAAATTCTCATTGTCTTAATGTCATCTGCATTAAAATTTGTAAAACTGCTGCATTGTATATGACATGGATGACTGTGTCCTGTTATAGTTGTGTCCACTTAAACAAAGCATTACAGTTGATCTCTCTGTTATGAAAGAAAAGACTGCATCCAGAAAACTGGAACAATAGGTTCCCATTTGAGAAAAATACTCTTGTTTAAGAAATAGATTAAATAGTTAATGGCCGTTTTATTCTCTCAGCAAGAATTCTGAAACATGAAATCTGAAGTATATTTTCTGCACATAAATTTCTTGATGTTCATGTCACCATGTCCATATCGTTTATCCTGCACTTGGCTGTGTATGATAAGTGTATGATAGAGCTGACTGACTGAGCTGAATCAGGTACCTCATATAGCCCTGAAATATTTGCGTTTTTTCCCTTGTTTAGCAAGATTCGTACGCTACTAACATACATGCCTGTGAGTTGAAACATGCTGAAGGAGTTTGAGTGACTACAGGTAGTTAATTAGTTTTTTCAGTTAAAATAAAATAAAAAATTAAAAAAAATCGCTTTTTCTAAAAGCCTGAATTTTCTTTTCACTGAGGCCAGTTTATATCATTTTGGCAGTGTAAAGTGGTTTCATGTTGAATTCAATTCAATTTATGCCTACTTGAAAGACAAGCACCACTGTGCTTGAATGTGAATGAGAATCATATCCAATACATGTGTATATCTTGAATTTTGAACTTACAAATGAATGCAGTGAGAAGCACCAAGTCTCAGATGATCATGTCTCAATGACTTAGTTTTGCTTAACGTTTTATTATCTCTGTCTCTGACCTACAGGCACTGGTCATCCATAAATACCTCACCAAGCAAAGTGATGTTAAAACACAGAATAAAAAGTATTGGAACTGTCACAAAGACCTTCCACAATAGCTGGTCACAAAGTCCTGAAAAGAAAACTCATAATTTCCCTGTAATTTTTATGAAAAATTGTAACATATCCAAGGTCCACTTGA
This sequence comes from Burhinus bistriatus, assembly GCA_013397275.1. Taxonomy (NCBI): domain Eukaryota; kingdom Metazoa; phylum Chordata; class Aves; order Charadriiformes; family Burhinidae; genus Burhinus; species Burhinus bistriatus. The sequence goes on along the minus strand of VYXH01004672.1, from coordinate 2,749,276 downwards.
ATCCAAGGCATTTTCAGCTGTGTTGCAAGTATTTCATGCATCCCACTAGGACTGTCATGTTTTGCTTATGGTTTCTTGCCCCTTGAGTTTAGTTTTGTGATCTTCATTGACTGATGTGCTAGCAGAAGTTCAAATTTTTCATTCTTTGTATCATCTTGTTAATAAAAGACTAAGTAGTTTACCAACAGATAAATATTCTAATTGATTTCAGAGGGATTTATGGGTTCATAATTAAATAGTGAAGTTCACTTTCTAAATTCTAACAAGCTCCAAAACTGACCAAAATTAGGGTGGGTATTAGCAGCAGCTAATGATAGAGTCATGCTGTGAGATATAAAAATAGCAAAAAAGTAGGATTTGTACTTACATGACTCAGTGTGACTATATTTATGTTTACAATTCAGCAAACTTGAGAAAATACCTCTCTCCTGACCCTGACACAACACATTGGCAGCTTTAGTATGAAATGTGCATTCCTGAGCCTGCAGGTGATTCTCACTGCAGAAGATCACATATTCACAACTACCCAGTAAAAGCTGAGAACTGGTAAAATGAAGGATAAAATGTAACTTCAGAAGAATATTCAAAGGAAGCCACTCTAAAGTCAAAATCCTCAAACTCGATTTAAGGTTTGAAGTGAGGCAATTCACCTCAAATAGAAGCAAATAAAAGATACTTTAAAAGCATAGGATTAAAAACTAGACATAAAAGAACAGTGATATCCTCTTTTCAAGTAATAGAACAAACTATATTATGAGCAGCATTTTGAAGTGTACATCAAACTGATTTTCCCCTCTTTATCCTTTTTAATCTCCACCAGATGCACTTTCTTTAAATTCAAGTTTTACGTTCCTAGCCATAACTTGTCTGAACACTCGGAAAGAGCACTGAGAGACATTAGTGGCATTCTTTTTCTTTCTCTGTCACTCTATTTTTTACAGCTGCTGAAGGCTTATCTTCTTAAGTGTCTCAGTTTTATAGGCTTGTTTTGCTTTATTTTTGTCCATGTTTTAGGTTCCAAACAATTCCATACCATTCCTCTATGGAATGGTTGCAGTGAAAAAGATGCACACAAACACAGAGATATGTGTATACGTATATGAACGTGTGTGTATGTATATGTATACATACGTATGTATATAAATGACACCAAAGAAAATCTGACATGATTGTTACTGGCGTGGTAGAAAAAAGCTTTGCAGTGGTATTTTAAAGCTTAAATGACAGAACATATCGTGACTGAAATCTCAGACTGAAAATGCTGCAGGAGGAAAGAAGGGTTTTCATTAAGACACCAATACTCAGTAGCACTTTTTCCCAGTTCATCCCTTGGGGTCATAATTTTCTCAGGAATGACGAAATACAGTTTCCTTTCCCATAAACATTTTAGGGGTTTTTGCTTTCTTAAGAGACTGTCAGTAATGAGTTTCTCCTTTATTCTTTACCTCTCCTCCCTTCCACCTCATTTAATTGTGGATCAGGATGGATTTGCCATTTTCACTGTTTCTTTTAATTAGAACTACAGGTATGTGAAACAAACTGATGTGTTACTAGGGTTGTTTTTCCTGTACAGGGAATACTCATGACTAACATCCTGCAGTAGTTGAGTCTTTAGAATAGTTTTTGTTCATTAAGGCAGCATGATATGTTTTAATGATGTTTAACAGAATCTGCACAATTTTAACAAGTCTGTCTGCTGACCTCGTGCTGTAAACATGGGGCGTATTCCAAGGATTACAAAAGGCAGCAAAAATTTTATCCTTATTTTATTTTTTCTGCAGGTAGCAACCCTGGCTGCTTGTTATTTATTGTGGACCTGTTCAGCTGGGTGGACAAGAATAATTGCATTTTTAAACATTGTCAAATCCACAAAACATAAAAGATGCAATGCATATAATGCTGGAAATAACTCTCGGTGAGGAAACACTAGCGCAAATGGTACAAAATAAACCCTCATACATTTGATTAATCAAGTCTATTCCCCTTTTCCCCTCATCTTTCAAATTCATGGGCAAATGACATTTGCCTTTCCCCAGCATGCACCTCTCCGTTAAACCAGGGAGTTTGCCTGGGGCCATACCTATATATCTGATCCATGCATAATGAAGCATGAAGCTGCCAATTGTAGGGAGCCTCTGCTGTGTCAGAGACTGATAGGCATTTCATTTGCTGAACTCCCAAGGGCCCTCACACATCTCAGGGTTCATGTAGTATTTATTTTAGGCACTCACATTTCTCATCTGTGAACTTCACACCATATGTAGAATGAGTAACACAAGCTCTGCGTGAAAACGCTCTCCAGGTAGTTTTAAATGTAACTCAGCGGAGTGGGGACATTGTGGGCTTGAAAAATAGGCTTGCATGAGAAATGAAGGAATATTAAGCTTTGTCCGTACAACAGCTGTCTGAGTCTTTCACTGAATAAGAATGGCCTTATTCTAATAAGATCACTGCTCTACACTTCTACTGCATAAATTGTTTTGTAGCATGCACTGTGCAGATCTACATTTTTCACAAATTATTGCTGCTCTGCCATACTCTCTACAAGGAAATCCTCATGTGCTGTTTCTAAAGTGCAGTCTTGTTAGGTTTGAGGCTCACTGTCAGGCTGAGCTGATGGATAGCCAGCCCATAGCCATGCATCTTTGAAATCTGAAGGCTGAATAACAATTCTGAAAGGATTGCTTTAATTCTCAAAATCTGACCATACAGAATTAGTGAGGCAAATGTATGTTTCTTGTTTATTTTTGCTGGTAGCGATCTAGAAAATATTTCATATGCAGTGCTCTCTTTTAACGTTAACATGAGAGAGAGTAATAAAGAGAGAGCGGTAAAAGAAGCGTTTATTCTCCACTAGTATCTTTTCCAAATAGGTGTTTTTAAGCATAAAAAACCCTTTGACATTTCCTCCTCTGTTTGTAGGTGAGGTGATTATGACAACCTTGTGAAAAATCCTCACATGGAAGCATTCACAGGGGATATACTCCTAGGACTTGCAGCTGCATGATGTAGCCTAGACAGTAAAACTGACATTCGAAAAATAGATCTGTTTGACTGTTTGGGTATTAGGCTTGTTTCTGGGAGGAGGTAAACACTATGCTCCTGATCAGAAGTATTTAAATATGTGTGCAATATGAGGCATTTCACTGTTTCGCTGGTTCCATTGCCAGACTACTCTTGTAGAACCAAACACCTTTGTGGGTGCAGGCTGTGATGAAGGACCAGACCCTCTGCTAGTTCAAAGTGCCTTTAATGGAGCAGTGTCCATTTAAAACAGAAGCGTTGCTGCCCTGCGCTTCCATCTTCATCTATTTACAACAGCCTGCTTTCGTGGGTATTCAGTGTCCAAACTTCTTTTGGGGAACAACTTTCTCTATTTTGCCCCTTATTCAAGGAGATTCTGGGGTTTTTACCATTACAAAAAAAATCGTCAAAACCCTTTTCTGTGGGTGTTATATGTCATGTACAATTCATAATAGGCAAAGCTGTGAATGAGACAGTTCACTACTATTAAGCTAATGAAATACAAAGTGTAAGTGGTTTCATTATGCCAGCAGCAATTCTTTCTTACATTTCATTGCAATACTTATTCCACAGTATGTTGTACAGTAGGAAATTCTATTGAAATTTTTTTTTATTATTAACTTTGAGCTGTAAAAAGACATTGCAGAATCCTAGTCCATGTATCTATAATCATGAAAACATGCTGAATGAATAGAGTTGCCTGCGTGGAATTAGGGTATTACAATAATGAATGCAAGCATGTTGTGAAAGGCTTTTTATATTGTTCAGACTCGCACAAGAGTGCAGCAAAATTTGTTTGGCAAGTAGCATTTGGCATTCTCTGGCTTTCAAATTCCTAATCATAACTCTGTCTTAATGTAAAGGTTTTATTTCTAATACATTATTTGTGTGCATGTATATACGTATGCTGAACATTTTTAAAAATGTGTACAGTTCATTAGCATGGCTGAAATTAAGTAGATGTTATTGACAGAAGAGTAATTGTGCAATGGTGAATTCAGTTCCTTTCGCTACAGCTGCTACGGCAAAGCTGTAAGCTATTTCTAAGCTGCCTTATTGGTATAAATACATGCATGTGCAGGTGCCCTCCTTTGTGTGCATACATAATATATGCATGAAGACAGATACTGCATGTATGTGTGTGCATACTTGGCCTGTGGCCACGTACACTTATTTTCTTTAATTGCCATGTTCAAAAGGGAGCGTAAGGCGTGAGAAGGAAGGACGCAGACATCTCCTGATTCATGTGTCATCTACGACGCAGCTGACTGCATTGCAGGTCTTCTCCTGCTGCCAGTGGAATTGAACCATGATGAGGAGGGACCACCCTCTAATGGAGAAAAATAGTATTTCGGTTTCGGGCCTCATTTGAATATTGGCTTTCAGCTTTGCCTTTGTAGCATGGCTGCGGCATTACGCAGTGAAGCAGAGACCACACAGTACCTTAGCACAGAAGGGGCAATTTACAGACAGCTGGCCCAAAAATGTGTCAGATGCTTTCCATTCAGATTGCTCCCATTACTTTAATCCTGTGGCGTAGAACCTCATCTCTCAGTTTAGTTTTCAGTCAGTTTGTATTTTGTACATGTCAACAAGCATTTTAGACATGTAAATCCTAGTGGCGTAAATGGACATTTCCTCCCTGAATCTCAGCAAGAAAAGCAGTGTTCTTAGAAGAAAAAATTCATAGTCAGGCAGCGGTAGCGCTCTCTGTGAGTGGTTTATTTCTTTTTGAAACCTACATGCATTTCAGATTAGTTTTGCAGATGAAAAGAAAAGCAATTTATCCTTCTTGAAAGCTGGCTTAAGCATCATGCATGTAAAAGCTCTAGCTCCACAAAGACATCTCCTCAAATGCAACAAATATTTCCCTCAACAGTTCCAAAAGGTCATTTTCACAAGAAATCTGATTGTTGGTTAGTTGTGGGGTTTTTTTTCAGTTGATATATTAATTTAGAAATATCTATTCATGCTGTTCAAAGGGATATACAACAGGAATACCCAAATTCTCTATCAAAGAAACCACGAGTAGCACACTGTGTGCACATACAGTCTCCTGAATTTTCGTTGCTATTAGGTGTCCCTTTATTGAGTACTGAAAATACTTCTTAGCCAATAGAACTAGTTCACTTATTTGATGCTGAAAGACTCAAACCTCTCCAAGTCTATAAGCATAAGCTTATATGTATTGTTCTTTTTAGTTTAGGTTAACCTTAAAAGGTTATAAATTATGTTTTCCAGCCAGTGTGTAATTCAAAATTCACACCTGAAAAAGACTGCAGAGCTGTTGTAATGAAAGATAATATACAAATGAAATTAATGAAATCATTGTTACCCAGTTTGTAAGAGGTAATTACATTTCGCCTGTCTAAAATTCCCCCGGATTGCTTCAACAGCAATTGAAGACTCTTTTCCTCAAAGGCTGTGTGTTACCACTACACGTTATTGATAGCAGGCCATGATGGAAAATTCTCAAATATTTTATTATTTTTTTAATTTTAAATGATGCTTACAAGAAGGTACACACATCTATATGTACATATACACATACACATGCATATATATAAACAGACATATATGTGATTTTATTTGTAGTTATTTTTTGAGCCGGTTACAAGGGAAATGATACCAGTGTATAGCAAAGGGAATTGTTTATACGCTCCCCTGTGCAGGAAGCACTCATTTGATGTCAAATAAAGCACCATACAATGACATTTCCTCTTCTGGCCACTTCTTTGTCCAGGTGGTATTTGTGTATAATATTCTTTACAGTCACAAGATAGCATGGATTGCAGCTGGGAGGAGGGATGCTGAGGAGGAAAGTCTGGCCCTGCATGTGTAAGAAAAGCCAGCTGCAATCTGGCTCAGAATTTCAACTTTCCATTCTTAAATTTGTGAAGTGCACCGAGATGGTGAAACATGCTGTGTAAATGAAAGATATTGAAATTCACACCTAAATGTCTAAAATATGTTGAAGAAATTGAGAAAAGAATACAAAGAATAGAGAAGACTGAGCAATACATTTTCACAAATCAAGAGCTGCAATAAGTAATATAAGCTATTTGATTCATTCAGCTGAGTCAGTCTCTGAAACACCACTTACATTTTTTTCCTTCTTTGCCTTGGTAAAAATTGTCACCTTACCCAAGTGAGACTGCAGAATTTACGAACTCAGTCCAATGCAACTTTGCATTTCAGCGGCTACTTTCTGTTTAATGACTTGCATGGCTTTTATCCAGAACTAATTTTGCATGGATGGAGGTGCCAGTACTTGTGCTAAAACACTAATACATATTCAGGTTGTAGCACACTGGTCTATAGTGTTCTGCAGTCAGTCTTGCTACTGTCACTATTTGATCTGAAAACTACTCTGGTATTTATAAAATAGAACTCCTAGCGCTCCTGAGGCATTGGACTTTCAGATTTTTTTTCCCCGTTTTGCCAGGGAAGCAAAGACAGTTGTGCGATGTGATCACAGCATGCTGGAAATCAATGATCAAAATGCAGTATGAAGTTGAAGTTTTACATTAGGAGAGTCATTCCCAAATTTAGGAGAGGGGCGTCATAAAGACATTGACCAATGAGTTCTAAGATGATGTCTGCCTCAGTTATATTTATGTGTACCCCAAATCTAAGCTGGCTTTCTAAGGTTCCAGCTGTAGTTGAAGTAAAAAACTTTTATCTTCTGAAGGCAATTCACCTTACAAATTTTAGATACCTGATACCTATCTTAAGGTTGGAGGAATCATTCCTTTGGAAGCATGTCTCTCTTCCTTCACCACAGGGGGTGTATGAATAAAAAATTTGTCTTAAAATGCCTAATTTTCAGGCGTCCAAAGTATGATGAACCCCACACTACATAACTAGATTAGCATTTAGATCCAAATTAGCCACAGAGAAGACTAAGTACAAAGCAGAGCCATTGGGGAACACCGTGCTGATACTTTAATGTATAGGCTACAGCCTGAACTTTATGTGTCTTTATGCAGGTTTGAAACAGTGCTAATAAAATAGTTACCTCAGAAAGCTGTTGTGTCTCCTCACAGACCTGTCATAGAAAACATCTTTGGGATGTTATGGTTAAAGACTTTGTAGAAATGTAAATGCAGGATTCGTTGGGTGGTAGCTTGCTGTTCACTGTACAGCTCACATCCCAGTTTCTTGGTCAATTTCTTCTTTAAAACAATTTTGAGTCTAAATAACGGGAAGAAGCTACAATTAGAGAAAGAGAGAAAGAAAGCAAGAAAGAAAGGAAAGAAAGCCAGAGAAAGAGAGGAAGGAAGGTGGGGAGGGAGAGATAGAGAGAAGAGAGATGTTTCGTCTGGAGCATAACCTTTGGAGATCTTCATTAAGCATGTTATCCCAGTCTTTTCCAAGTCTAGGCATCATCCTTTCCTTCCTTTGATATGTTGCTGCCAGCAGTCCTAAGGGCTGTAAAACAGCTCGCTTCTCTTGGCTCCTATGGAGCTTTGTGGATTTACTCCATCTGAGATATTTAGCTATTATCTGAAAATTCCTGTTTGATTTATATACAATGGGTTAAATTTGGTGGCAGTAACATCACACAGTCCTCCTGGCTTCCAAGCAACCGCAAGAGTATAACTGTTGGCAGAGGCTACCCCATTTTGTTTTAGCAGAGCACAGCTCATTTAATCCTTTTAAGACTTGGAATCACTGTTATCCATGGTCTTACTTACTTGAACTATCATACTAAGTGCTTTTATCACCTGATTAATTAGGATGCAAAGCAGAAACAAGGTGTCTAATGAATTCTGTATCCTTCTTTTTTACCTGTCAATAACGGGCTGCCCAACTCCACATTTTGAAGCAGCACAGAACCAACTTCTTGCCTTCTTGCAAGAGAAAAGATCCATCTGACCCTCATTCATACCTGAGACAGACTCTTAAGAGTAGAGGCTTTGTGACATTTCAATACAGTAATAAAAAAGGAAAGCATTTTTAACCTTTTACTCCCAGAATTATGCTGGGTGATAAAATATTAAAATTAGGCCTGTAGTTTAGAAAAAGCATAAGAGTTTCAGAGATACTAACACTGCTTTGCATGTATATTGATCTATTAGTGTGTTGCATGGAGAAAAGCCTAGTAATGTGATATTATTGACCACCGCACCACATTCAAGTTATTTTTTTCTTTTAGTGATAGAGCTGGAACTGTTGGCTCTGGGGCCTGTGAGATTAACAGCTCCATCTAAATACTACACAGAAAAAAAGGCTGTTTTCTACAATATTTGCCAATAATTTGCCAGCCTTGCACATAGATTGTTGAAAATCTGAGTAACTCAAAAGAAATCTGCCGTTATGCAATTCATGGCTGGACAGAGGAAGGAGAAACTATAAAAATAAAAGTGAGTAAAAAAAATTACGGTTTGCATACTGTAATGGTTTGTGTGTGTATGCATTTATATATACATATGTGTATATGCACACAATTGTGAACTGCTGGGTAGAGCTGGAACTGTTCTTTTGTAAGTTCATTATGGCTGAGCAATAACACTCCTACCCATTAGGTTAGAAAAAGCAGATCAGCTAATGGTGAAATTATTATGGCACTGGCTGTGCAGTACCAGCTAGAGGAAACCACAGCCAGAGGGTGATGCTTGTGCTGCTGGACTAAAGGCTCCTACTAATGGTGATGCCAAAGCTGAAATTGTCAGTAGTGAAAGTAAAGACAAGATTAGACAAATAGCAGGTCTGTCCTGAGGAAAATCATGGTGGTTGTCTGTCTGTTGACAACAGGACAGACAAAACTGTTCCGTTGAAAACAATTTTTGGTGAACAATGGTCTTTGTAGAAACATAGTCTGAAAAGAATTTGCATTTATTTATCTAAATTGCCTTTATAAAACATAAAACTGGAGGATTTAAGCTCAAGGGGAAGAAGGGATTAAAAAAATGTGCAAATGTTCTCAGGAAGCTCTTTGTTCCCAAACCTCTGTTTTTCTTTGTTTTGTATCCTGAAATGAAGCGGCACTTTCCAACAACTTGTACTTTATGCAGTGGTCAAGTTTTCAGTGAATTCCGAAGCAATAGCTCAAAAAAAATTGCCTTTTAATGTACAAGCCATGAATAGGCTGAAGTACTTAGCTCACCAAATAGTTTTTCAGGGAAAAAGGTCTGCAGGTTATGTTATATACAAATATTTGTGCAGACATATTTCTTTCAAGATCATGCATTCACCAGCATTTATATCCAAACAATGACATAAACCCAGATGTTTTATAAAGCAAAAGTTGTGTACATAAAAATAAAAAAGCAACCTTTGGGAGCTTAAACATTTGGTTAGTTTTAGGGAAATCTTAAAAGTAATTATTTGTTCTTTTGTCCATGTATAATGGATTTGAGTATATTAGCCACTAACATGGCAACTGCATGTAGAATTCCCACTGTCCCCGTTGGTAGTGAGCAATATACCTGAAGAGTGCTTAATGGACCAGGTCAACCAGAAATCCTTTTATCTATATTAGCTGACTACTTCTAATAGCAAAAAGCTTCATTTTTCAGTAGCAGACAGAGATCCTTATGTACCAATAGCAGAGAACAGAAGTTTGATGCTACTGTTTGGTCCCATGTAAGTTAATCAGACATCAGTGTATGTCAAAAAAAAAAATGTGGTACTGATTTGGAGTGATTTAGGGTCTCCTCTCCAATAAGCAACACGGCAGACAAATGGATGGATATTCTTTCTGAAACCAGCCACAAGGCAAAAAAAAAACAGCCCCCAAAGAAACAAAACCCACCTCAGCATCAGTAGTAATACCAATAAAATAAAACCCACAATCATTGTAAGAGTGTGAGAAGTTTGTATGACGGAGTGTATACTGAAGACCTATCTATTTCCAACCTTGAATAAAAAGAAAATATTTTCTTTATGTTTCTGCTAAGGCTTTAACTTAAAATGAAATTGGAAAAAATAATAATGTTCATCCTTTACTGTTGTAATATCCCTTAGTCTTATCACTTTAAAATATTAAAATGAGTGGGTTTTAAGAAGCAGATATAAAAAATTAGTTCAGCATCTGGTTTCAGATTTTTTTTTTCTTTTGCAAATACTATACATCTTATAATTGTTTTACCTGATTAATACAGATATAATATTCTTAGTAGTCAGAAATAAAAATGATTTGGATTTCATCAATCGGAGCACACCATTCGCAAATAAGGGTAAGATCCAAATGCCAATATTTCCCACTAGATGCCCCAAAACTTGACTATTCTGAGTATAATGTGCTGTTCCCACTCATTGCCCATCCAGCGAAGTTCATATATGCTTTTGTTATCATCTTGTCCTGTCCTCTTCACAGACTGGGAGCTGTCAGTCACTCTGAACCTTCCAGGGTTGCTTATTCACTACTTTCTCCCTCCATTCCTTTCTGTTGTCTTTTGTGCTCTCCCGATAGCTCTCCACCTCTCTCAGACCTGTCCAGTCATTGTTCATCTTGAGCCATCATTTAGGTGGCTGCTTTGTAAGTCTTAAGTGCTACTGTCTCACTCAGGAGCATTTTACGTCATTTATAGTGGGGCAAACAGTGATCCAACCTGAAGATCAGCAGAACCTAATTTGTTCCACGAAACATATATAGAACACATTAAACCAAACTGAGTTCACACGTGCCGCACAGCTCCTCAGTGACAACAGGGTCCAGCATGTCCACTCCATTTCATTCCTTTTATTTTGCCTCCTTCCTTTCACCTTTCTAACAATTTAATAATGTATTTTTTGCTTAAAAAGTACATTTTTGTGGCAATACTTAATGAGTAATTTTGTTCAAAGTTATTTGGCATTCATCCAATATATCTGGACCATGCCACAAAAATAGAATCTTTAATAAAAATTAAAAACAAAACAAAACAAAACAGAACAAAACCAAAAAACAACAGTAAAGATATAACAGGATTTTAACCTTAATATACAGCTGCCTCCTCCAGTCCTTATGGAGTCACTTGGGCAATGCAAACTGTAGTTCAGGATCTGTTTCAGTGATAAGAGTAGTTGGGGTGAGGATGATGGGGTTTGTGTTCAGAACTGGTAGGATTCATTACAACAGAATAATTCTGCCTATAAAGGGCCTTTACATATTGGCATGACGCAGCTGGTTTTTCCATATGAAAATCAGAAGGTAAATTAGACCAAAGTCAGTTACAAAATCATTTAGCTTCAAGAAAATTTCATCCTTAGAATGAAATAGCCTTGTGGGAGAGTAAGGTGAAGAATGTAACCTTCAAAACAAAAGTTGGTTGCTTTATGTGTTTGGGTTTGGGGTTGTTTTTTTGGAAACTGGTCTTTTTATCTGCAGGAGGCTTGATGTGGTCTGTCATGGTCTTCCTGGTTTCCTTTGGTACATTCCAGACACTTTCCCCGCCCAGCTTTCCTTTTGTTTTGATTAAAGCACAGCTAGGCTTCTTGCTACCCTTTCGCTTCTTCGCGTAAATGTTTTTGTACTGCTCTGGATAAATTATATCACTAATAAAGAACTTTAAAATAATGTTGACCTCCCTACAGATAAATTGAGTGTAATATTAACATTTAGCTATCAGTCCTTCTAGGCTCATGCTTTTGATCTCTTTTTATGACTAGCCAAAAAGAAATGTACTTGAAGTCTTATTCAGTCTAAATGTGTTGCCATAATCAACCTTACACTCTATTATTACTTGCAAAGTTTTGACTGATCTAAGCATGTTTTCAACTATTGATTCAAGTTTAATAACAGCCATATCAGGAAAACAGCCAAAGCTTTATTATTTTGTAGATTTTGCCCTTAAATCACTTGTATTAATCATGCTTGATGACTGAATATTCAATACTCATGACTTTCCTTTCCTTTTTTCCCCTCCACCTCCTTCATTTCACACTTCTATAACTTCTTTGATCTCTTATTGTCAAGGCTAGAGCCAGAGCAAAAATCATTGAAGTCTGCTTTTGCCCTATTCATTTAAATGTCAAAGGATCAAACTGTCAGTATCTTATGCAGAGTCCCTAGTGCAGGCAAAATAACAGATATTTCTGGATTTGATGCTGTACAAAGACAAGGAAAAGAAGAGGAACAATCACTCCTTTATAATTGGAATACTATATTTGTGCTTTCTATTTGCATCTCACTATTCCATCAAAATCTGATGGGTAAAATCAAATATGTAAGTTAACTGCACCATAACTTCAGATTTTAATTAAATACCGGTTAGAAGAAATAGGGCTCAAAACCCCACATCTCCAAAAGTGGGATGCTATTCTGTGTGACTATTTGTTCCTTTTTCATCCCAAGTCTATTGCCTGTTTGCATTTTCACAGTAGACAAAAATGGACAAAAATCTCACATGGAAGTTTTTTCATTTTGTTTGCTACTGTTAGTGCTTCAAATATTACCTTTGGAATAGTAAGACACAAACTTTTTTAAAATAATGGGTTTTGTCTCTGTCTCCATGTCAAAGACAAGGAACATAGGGGTTAGCACTTCTGGTCATAGCAGAGTCTCAGGGAGAAATCTGCTTGCTTTCAGCATTAGAAATAGAAAAAGTTGCAGAAAAGGTGCTTCTATGCTGCAATGATTTACCTGTCTCTAGCTTCTGGTTTTTAATTAAAAGTAAGAGCTGCCTTCCCTTTAATTCAAGCGCCACTAGTTTCAGGGATCCTGCCAGCCTCATAACTTCTGCTTCCCTTTCACTGTCCTGGTGCTGAGCTAGAGAGTTTCACCTCTGTCACGGCATGGATTCAGTGGTGTCAAAACTCCTTGCAGTCAGCATATCTTCAGGTTATTCTTATTTCTTTGTGTCGGTGAGTCATACATACAAAAACATTTTGCACTGCTCCCTGAACCTGTTCTGCCAGGTACTGACCACTCTTTTCTATGAAAGTCATCAAAATTGTCTAACGTAATAAGCCGTCCTACAAATTCAACACATCCAATACAAAGGAAATTGCACTGAAAAACTGAATGGGTTATGTTAAACCCTGTTTAGAATACTCCATCCAGTGTACATGCTGTAGGAAGTTCAGTATTAATTCACTGAACCATAACGTTACTATGGTATGCGGAGCTGCAAGAGCCTGAGATGGCAATTCACTTCACGGGGATCTTTTTGAAGAAACAGTTCTCCCCGTAAAACCCTTATTCCAGCTGCCTTCTTGATGCATCTTAAATACTTGAAGACAGTTAATTATAAGAAAAATGAAACTTGTATGCAGGAATATGACTTTAGGATAATATTAAAAAGTAATATTATCATTATTTGCACTCTTGAAAGTAAAGATCTCAGTTCCAGTGCTTGAAAGCAATGATTATTTCTATGAAATAAGGAAAGATAATATTTTATCCTCTCAATAGTTGCAGTCAGTATTTATTGTGGACTATAAACAGTGGAGACAAATGACCTCCTTTGGAAATGTTGTGGGTTTTTTTTCCCTCTTAGGTTGACTTCTCTAATCAGAAAGGGAAAAATACAGTCCTATCACTGAAATTATCCAAACAGTCGATGAGAGCAGAGATAGAGAGAAACACACTGTACCACAGAATCTGTCTGCAAAGGATGAACTTCTCTATACTTAGAAATAATAAAAATAGGTGCACAGGTATACACCCAATTCTATAAACTGATAAGCACACCCTTGGTACGGAAGAGAAGAGTCTTCAATGTTTTACAATCTCAGCTACGGGAACTGGAAACCCAGCTATGATTGGATTTCTAGTTCAGTCAGAATGAAGACACACTTGGTTGTTCTTTAACCTAAAAGAAGAATTTGCTGTTGCCAAAATTTATAAAACTAAAGTCAGGTGTAAAAGAAAAACAAAATACACTATTAGAGAAGAAAGTTATCAACAATACTGAAATTATCTCAGCAAAGGGGAAGCTGTTAAGCTCCATTAGTCATTGGTATTATTTTACTATGTTCAAAATGAATATATATAAGCTGGATAAGTTTATAAAGTAAAACATAATGATGATAACACAAGAACTAATACATTTTGCAAGAAATTGTTAAAAGCGTGACAAGCATGGAAATAAGATCTTTTCCTCCTTAGATTCTCCTGTACGTTTGTCATTAGACCTGCTGTTCCTGATGCATCAGGTGCACACATTTGCCTAATTTTTTACCATGATCCCCAAAGTCCTTTTGGAATCTCTAGTCTTGCAGGGAGAGACCCTCAGTCCTTCCCAGTGTAGCCTGCCCTTTTTATTATTATCTGCACAAATTTGTGTTTAGGTGTACCACCATGCACTTTGCTTGTTGCCAGGTCTCCAAGTGATTCAGATTATTCTGAACTGGTCACCTGTCCTCAATAATTGCATCATCTGTAACACTAGATAACTTTCATGTTTTCTCTGAACCATTAAATATAGCATAGCACTACCAACGGAACCCAATTATAAATGCAACAGCTCAGCGGTGACTCCTTGTTTATAGTTTGACTCTGTTAATTTCTACACCATTCAGTATTTACTATAGTCCTATTATATTACTACTGACATAAAAGGTATTTAATTTGATATGTCCACAATGTCTGTTCCCTAGAGAACTTTCCTGCATTGGTAGAGTTAGAAATTCTGCCATTTCTTCACCTATTAAAGATTCCTTTTTTATTATTATCGTAAAGAGTTGGTTAAAGTTATTATCTTTCACTCTGCTGGTAATAGATACTTTCTTATGTGCTATAACTTTATCAGTTGAATTGCATTGCTTTCTTCTCCTATCAACACTTACAGTTTTCTTAGTTTTATAGCTGTTCCTTAACTAAATTTTGTTTTGTAACCAGTGAAGTTGTATTTATGGGCTTATGGCTTCCAAGGCATCTGGTAAGATGTTTTGACACATTTCCTAATTGTCAAACATATTTGTCTATTAAATTGTCTTGTTCATCTATCTTTGGCCACTTTACCTCCACTAACTTGAACTACGTCTTTAAAGACGGTGTCTTCAGGGTATTGATGGACACAGAGCTTCAGTCTCAATCTCAAGACTCTCTGAGGTGTGATACGAAAACTCTCAAACTCTGAGCTGAATCTTCACCTTATTTTAAACCTCCTGAAGGTCCCATCTGCCAGAATTTGTACAGGTGTGGCTCTGATGGGCTGTAACGTGATTCCTCTCCTGAATTCAGAACCAGTTCCCTAAAGGATTACATTTGCAAGTCCTGACCTTAATTATGTCTCCTTTGTGTTTAAACCTTACAATACAGACCTGATGGGTCCATCACCTGAAAGACGATACAATGGCAACCTTCAAGATCAACTCTTTTCCTACCTCAAAATCTTTTACAAAAATATACCAATACATTGAGTTCCTATATCTTTTTATTTCCCACTCATAACAAAACCAGCAATTTTGCCTTCAAACCTTATAACATATCAACCAACTGTAAGACAATATGAGATGAGTGGCTTGACAGACCCTGATCTTCTAAATCCCTGTAAGTACTCTCTGAGTTTCAAGAAGAAGAAAACTGGTCTTTTAAAGTGACAGATGCCCTTAATACAAACCTGAGACAAATCCTTGGCTCAGTAGGTGGGGTGGCTGAGATCATAGACAATAGATTCCATTTTGTGATTCAAGCACAGTTCCCTTAAAGCTACAAGGCACCAGCTTTCCCTGGAACCTTCGCCTCTCCCTAACTTCACAGGTAAGTTTTACACAAGCAAACCGAACAGTAGTACCCTGATCTTCATGAAGTTCAACTCATTTCTTATTTCAGAGTGTCTGAAGAGAATACAATAGCTTGTGTGATTTAAGGTAGGGAACTGAATCCTAATCCTAATCCTAATCCAAGATGGTCAGGATCTTCTGAAGATCTGATAAACATAAAGTGACCTGCTGGCTATCCTTAAGAGGTGATCTGAGGGATACTAACCTCTAAATCACTCTCAGAACCATACCAACATCAGCAAATCCAGTCTCAGGAGAGGCAGCTTTCCAAATCCTGACCCAAATCCACCTCTCAGTCTTATGTGCTCAGAGGGAACCTCCACATGCCATTCAAGAGGAGGTGTGGCTGTCACAACAAGTCAATTTCCTTCTTCTCAAGTTAGCATGCTACCCAACACACCTAGGAATCAACTTCCCGTACTCAAATCATGCCCCCTCTCCTGTCTCCAAGGCACTGGCTGGTCCATCACATGAGAATAAAATGTGGCAGTCTCAACCCCCTTCACATCTTACTGGCCTCTGCAAAACACACCACTGCCCTCAGCTCACATGGACCCTGATTCCAACACTGCACTGAAGAGCAGACTTCCACACTGGGTGCAGGGTGAGGAGAGGAAGGAACACTAGTCCCACCTCCTGTGATGTGGGACAGCAGCAGGGGACGCTAGAGTTCTCCCCCTGCATCATCACCTTTGCCTGCATACTGCAATTCTATCCCCTACCCTCAGCTTATGGGTATCACCACTACCAGTACTCCTGTCCAGCCCAAAAAGGAGACCACCATCATCACCACTACTTTCACCACCAAAATGAGCCCTGATGTTGGTCCCTGACAGTACTAGGGCTGTAAAAGAACTGCCAGTATCATCTTTCTTGATGTGCTTTCTCCACTACTGTGAGCACCCAGACCGAATGCTAGAACTACTCTCACCTTAACCCTAAGCCCATGGTGAAGGTATCTACCCATGGTCTTAAAGAAAGATGAAGCCATGATGGTTATAGATGCTAAACCTTTTGACTCTGCCAATTCTGGCATGTATGTTGGTTAAGAGGATCAGTGAAGCTTATAACTCCCAAAGCCAAAACCTGCAAGCTTGAGCAGAGCCCTCACATCCTGTGAGTGGGAAGGCCCATAAGGAAGATGATAGGTCTGATAAAAACCAGCTTCCTAATCCATTGAACTCTGCAGCATACACCAAAATAAAAGTTCCCAAATGAGTTAGATAATCAAGCTGTAATCTTGAGACCCTTAACTGCTCTCACAGTTCATGTGAACACCCACATCTATGAAGAGACGAACTTCCTGCATGACTCTGCACTTCTTGCGAGTCTTACTAGTAAGCTCGAAAATACAGATTTTTCAAGCCCTTTTTATTCCTAACCCTATCCTTACTAATGGTAATTAGAGCCAGGAAATAAATCCCTGAGCTAAATGAGATCCTATTATTTCGATCCTATTAACACCATGCCCTCTTCCTAGCCCTGCAGGCACTTTTGAATCCAGAAGTAATCACGGCTCTGAATGTGTGCATTCTCAAATCCTAACCCTAACAACACCCCTGAATTCTAAACCTAATTAAACTTAACTTTAATTATTGAAGGACCAATTGTACCTTAACAGAGAACATGACTCATTGGACCTTTCCCTAATTCTGTGGGCCCTTCAGTGACTATTATTAAAATGGGATTTTGAAGGTTTATTCCCAAGTCCCTCCCCAACATCACACTATATTGCAGTCTCTGCTTACAGCCTACAATGAATGAAACACATGATACTGTCTTCTGTGGATAGCATTCCCTATTCCTAACTTCTAACTCTGCAGTGATGAACCAAGTTTTTGAAGCTTCATGAAATTTCAGCCCTAGCTCTAAAGTTAATTGTGGCAGAGTGATTGGTTCTTACTAAGCCTTAACCCCAAATCTAATCCAAACTTTATGATGCCAAATGGATTGGTAACTATGCCAGAAAGAAAAAAAAGAAAAACAAAAAGAAAGGAAGAAAAAAAAATCCAGCTTTGATCCTCATCAACAGTAACCCACTCCCTTTCTCCAGGGTCTGTAAAAGTTAACAAGAGATTACAAGGAAATCAGAAGGTTTTAGAAATTCTGAATACCTCTTTCTAGCTAGTTCTTGGGCCTTGGAGAACCCAGTAATGAATTAGATTAATTAAAGGTTATATTCCCAAACTCTAGCCTAACCTGGAAACTTTTTATTATAAGGACTAATTTCTATACAAAAAGAGAAGCTAATCAATTTTTAGCACCAGCTCCCTCTCTAACTCCTTGAACCTCACAAAATCCAGCTATAGATTTGCTCTTAAATCAGTAGACACCAGACCCTTAATCCCCAGCTTTAGTTATCACCAAAAGACCAATCTAAGCAATAAAGGATAATGAAAAGACATCGGCCTAACCCAAGCAGCCGAACAATCCAGTATTAAGGTAGCCTCTTGGTGTTTCCCTAGATGTAATCTTGATTTGAAATATTCCTTCTCTAAATGTGATTAGAAATATAACTGAGACACATTTCTACACTAAATGCAAATACAGAGGAGTGGAGACACTGCTGACACCACTTCCTTTCCACTCTTGTTGTCTTTATAATATGAAACTACCAGTATGTGTGAGGTACTCTAGTTTATAACACAAGAGTGTTTGGAAATTTTTGAGAGTGGGATGGTTCTAGAGGACTGCATAGGATGAAGGGAGTCAAAACAAGTATGGCATTTTCCATACTGGGTAATACTGGGATCAGCTTAATGCAAAATATTTCCAGGAATAAAAATCTGGGATTTGTTTTAGAGGGAACTAGACTGTTCATTCCAGTATCGGAGACAGGAATAAACCAACCTTTATGAAATGTGGACAAGTGGAGGACCAGAACCTGGGAGTAAATTGTAACCTGGAAGTTTGGTTGTATGGTACATCCAAGCAGATAGATCTCCCTCCTTTGCTTGGCACCTAGCAGAGTCTTATTGCAGGGTCCATTTCCAGATGCAACCCTCTATTTGCCAGAAGGTAGAAGGAAACTACACTTAGTTTGATTTTATACTCTTGCCCTAAGCATCTGCTCCTGATCACTACCTAAAACAAGACTGCATAATCCCTGGTGTCTGATACAGAAAAAAAACCCTTGCAGTGTTTAGTTTAGGGGCCAGACCCTCATTTACTGTTAATCTGCAGATCCACTAAAATCAGATCATAACCTGAGGATATGGATCAGTGAACACTGAGAATTGTAGGATCTAGTCTGTTATTGTACAGGTTTTGAAGAGTTCCTGATTATTTTAAAAATCATTCACAAGTCCTTACCCCTGCACAATTATTGCACATGTCTAATTGATGTACAACCTCAGAAGATCATTTGCTTCATACTGTACCTGACACTTAATTTCTCAAACAGAGATTACTATTATTCATCTCTTTTTCCTGCTTTGCATAGGTCAGTAAAGTAACATCAATCTGTGCTAAAGTGGATTTTAATCTGAGTCATATTCTGATTGGATCACAGCTACAATTGTGTAAATGCTTGAGTTCAGTGGAAAATCACCTGCAAAATAGATTTACTAAGCTCTTCCTTTCCCTTTATTCTTTTTTTATTTCCAGTAAAAGATAGAGCAATCTACTTTTGAAACTAAAAGACAATAGTTCACAAAAAATATCATACGTATCATGCATTGTAATCTGACTGCTGGAGGGTTGTAATTAAAGAGGTACAGTTAAAAAAGCAATGTCACAATTATGAATCTTTCAAAATCTAAAAACATTTTACATACTGTAAATTAAGCCTTATGGCACATTAACGGTAATACGTTAAAAAAATATTTGGGGTCTATTTTGGCGGTGGATAATCTGAGTCATATATACCTTTCACCCTGTAGGAGAGACTGTATATGCAAATGTTAGCAGCACAACTGTGTGATCCAGGAAGCAGGATTAAGTTCCTCATTCAGTTGATGATTTCTTGTAGAAATTTGGGACCATATTATCTAAACAACTCAATTTTCACCACAACAAGGATAATTTTTTTTCAAGATTATCCAAAAGCCTTTTTTTTCCTTTCTATTGCTGTCTTGTGATATTTACTGATGAGCTCTCAGACTGGCTATACATCTTCTAAGCTTAGCTCTGTAAAAATCAAGTGATTTATTTTGATGCATCTAATTGGTTTTCAAAACACGTCAGTCACTCATCTCACAGTTTCTTATTAGTTATAAGGAGATATTACTGTTTCCTTCCTTTTTCACAACAATGTCTTTTAGAGGTAACTGTTTATTGCTTTGGGTAGTGTATCACCCAGTGCACAAGCTACGTCTATGCTAGTAGGTGTAATATACCTGGGACTTCAGTATCAGCTCACTGATGCTGCAGCCAACTGGATGACACGTAGTGCAGCCATACTACCACCTTCTATTACCCTCCAGAAGACAGCATCATCGTGCAGACTGTCATCAGGAAATAATCCCAAACTGCACAACAGAATTGCCTGGGAGAACGTTAGGTGGCTTCAGTCCAAACACAGTTATTGCTCTACCATCTCAACGCCTCCACATTACAGACCATGGATGAACAGCACCAGGAAACTTTCTTGATACTGTTTACAGATATAGTCAAACATGAGACACTTGTGTAAATCAGGCTCTGTAAAGCATTATTATTGATAATAACGATGCCAACATATGACCTAGAACCTCCAAGTTGTTAGATATCAGACTACGCATCGGTCCTCAGAAATGCACATCCTAATTCAAAAGGATCAATTACAGTTCCTTAAGAACAAGGAGATATTCAAGTCTTTCCATATCAACAGAGTAATTATATTGTAAAGCATCTTCTGGTTTTAGGGAGAAGTCTGTATTGAAAGTATACTGATGATAAGGCAAACTAGATTTTAAGTGTTATAAGATTAAGCAGAAAAAGTTTCTACCTCAGCTTAATTTAGTTTTTCATTTTACACTTTATAGGCGTGTTTGCATATTCCTAAAGAAAATTCAGTTTCACAAATTTGCTGAATTTTGTAAAATTTATGACTAATGGGCATAGGTAAACTTTGCTAGATGGGGGAGTAACAGATGCATATGGTATTAAATGTGGAAAAAATAACCTGTGTTTCAAAGTTGGTGATTGGCAGGAACATTTGTTTGGCCCTACAGACATTTATGAAAAAGCTTGCTGATATGAATAAACCTGCAGAAGGCACTTTCATAACCCATGAGAGTGAAAATTCTCCAAGTGGTTAGTTTGATTACTTAAGAAGGAATACTTGATAGCTGTAAATAATACAACATATATCTCGGTGGTAGCTCTGTATCCAAACTGCTGAGTTCAGTCCTGGTCAAAACAGAGACAGAAGAATGAAAGATAATTTAGGGAAGGGCAACAAGAATGATTAAAGCTGTGCAAAGAAATTCATAACATGCATAAAAAGAATGAGACAGTTTATTTTACAAGGGAATTAATAGAAAGGGACATGATAAAATTAAGCAGAATAGTTAGTGATATTTAAAAAATATATTGTGACCTGCTGTTTAGTGTATCTCATGAGACGATAATGAGATTGAGACACAGACACACTTCAGTTAATCAGTATGTAAGTGATCTGTACTGTAAGAATATCCAGAGTTTTGGCATGAAATCTCAGGGTTTATGTGGGCTGTCTGGTATCAGACATGAGGAAAACTGTAGTTTTTGTGGCCCTGGAAGGAAGCTTCCTCTGACACCAGGTGATTCCTGACTGCCCGCTCCTTCTCCAAACTCTGCAGCTGTAGCCCAACACCATCTCAAAGTGTTGGATACACAAGCGGCATCTCCTGTCATGATATCTTCCGATGTATAGATATCTATTGCCCTGGAGAAAGGGGGGAAGAAATAGGGAGAATATAGCATACTTATGTCTGCTGTGAAATTTCTGATACCAACTAAGCATTACAGAAGTGACTGTAACATCTGCAGTTGTGGTTTTCCAGAGATTTCCTTGAGCATAATGCCAAGTTTATCTTCTTCTGAATGAAAAATCAGAATTTTTTTCATGTAACAGGTAATATTCCTCTCCCTACCTGAACTTTTCTGCATCTTTGGTATGGATTTGCAGCCAGTCCTCTTTCATATGCCTCACTCCTAGATACCTCATTTTGTCTACGTTTCCTCTTCCATTCCCAATTATAGTTCCCTTTTTCCAGGTCTCCTCTTTTTTTCCCTGGTTTTCACCAAGTATTTCCAAATTCTTACTTATAAACATTGTATCTCTCTGGTTTCTTTTTCTTTCTTGCCAGACTATTTTGCACCCTTATTTTTCCCATAACCCTCAGATGTTTTTTCTTCTGTTGCTAAGTCTCTCTATCTCACCCAGTTATTTTTTATGGTCTCCCTCCTAGACCTGTATCCCTTTTTATTTTCCCTCAATTTTCTGTTTGCTGTTTCCCTTGCACAGTTCTGTGGCTCTGTGTACAGCAGCTGCAACCTGTACGAAGATGAGGGAAACAGATAGTGGCAATCGACAGATGGTCTTTTTTTCTCTGATTTCTGTCTGATAATGATGCTAACATAGCAACGAAATCTTAGAATTCTCACAAAAATTTACCAGAGCATCACTTTCCAACAGCATGAAAACTAACTCTTAATCAGGCTTAACCAAAAAGTAAAATTATAAATCTTACCAAATAACTCTTCAAAAAAGAAAAGAAGAAAAATACACATGCTAAATAACTAACTGCAACTTTTGTTTTTGCCTGGGAAATGTTCAGGATAGAAAAAGAGGCTACTAAGCGGCACAGATTGTGAACTAGTGGCTGAAGCTAGAGCTTGACAGATGTCCAGTGTTTGATGGGCCTCTAGCATTCAAATTACTCTCAGATTAGCCAGCACATCTCCAGTAATAAAGGAGAATAATTATTTCAGCTCTCTTATTTATTCATTTTACACTGAGTCTGAAAGCCATAAAACACTGTGCTGATGGATGTAAATTGTCTCAGACAATTAGCTCCAATTGTACAAAAGCAAATTTGAAGTCTCTCCAGTTTAATAAGCAAGATGCCTTGGATTGCATTTCAAATATTAGTGAAGTAAACAAAAAGAGGAAAAAAAAAAAAAAAGGCTTATAGTGGGCAGACAGATGTGTAATGTCCAGGATGAGACTGGAAAGCACTGTTAGGAATATAAATTTACAATGAGGATACTTCAGCACAAACTCATACTGCTGCTCAAATGCAAATTTGCCCATCCTTTGTGTATTATTAATAAACTTTTCTTAAAAATAGTAACACTATAATCCTGCTCTTTATTCTATTTCTTGGTTTGTTTGTTAGGTCTAGACAGATTCATGATGTCTACAATTCCTTCACTGAACAGGTGAAGAAGACTTCTACCTCTGATCAGTCAGTAAAGTCACTGAAAAAAATTGAGATTTTTTTCCTTTTATGGTGCCAAAGAGCCACAGTTCAGTCCAGACACTTTCAAGCTGTACTGTAGATATTTCCCTAAGTCTATGTTTTTTACAGTTTCAAGAATTCCTGGGAATGCACCATGGATTTGAACCAAAAGTTCAAGACCTAGCAAAGTGGACTCGACTTCTTAAGCATTATTGATTATTAATTTCCTTCTTGTCTTGCTGTAATTTATTTCCCTTGTTGGTCCTGAGAGGTTTGCAGTTGGAGGAGGATTGAGTCCTGGTTATTCAGAAAGGAATTTGAAGGAAGTATAGGAAATGATGGCTTAATCAGTTTCAGATTTAAGACATCCTTTATCCTTATGGACATTAAAAAATTCGTGGTGGTATATATATAAATGGAAACCATGACATATGTACAGCAAATCTAAGGAATTCCACAAGCATCAGATGTATCAACCTTTTGCTGGACTTGGGCACTGGGTACGTCGTGTTCCCAGCATGCCAGGATGATGGCAGATTTCCTGAACTTCCATAGAAACCTTTAGCACAACCTCCTGTGTTACTTGTCTAGTTAAAGGGACTCAATAGATCCTCCTTCAGTTGGCTCAGGGCTGTCTGTCCCATTCGACTCTTTGGGCTTTGAAGTTACGACAAATGGCTTCTGTGAAGCTGACATCAAAGCTGAAACAGTGGCAAAGGCTGAAATTGGATGATCCCTGTGGAAGGTATCGGTTTCCACAAAACTGATGGGAAAGTAGTAGCGATCTACAAATCACCAATTCACAGCAGTACTGCTAGCTATTATCTAGTACTCCAACTATGAGTGCTGTCATTTCATATAACTGGTCCCAAATCAGTGAGTGAATTTTTCAGTATTGTGAGGGAGAAAAATATTATAAATGTGAGATGAAAATAAATAATATGCTTAATATAACACAAGTATTCAATAGAAGAGAAAGAAAATCATCCCAGCGTCTCTTTGGGTGAACCTGACCTTTGATACCTAGACCACACTTACTCCATCAGCAAAAGAGAACTGCAAGGGATATCAATTAGTTATTACAAAGGGACAGCAGTCCCTGGAGCAAAAGACCGGGTTCTCATTTAGCCTAAGGCCTTTTCCACTGCACTAACAGTGTAAATGAACTTACACAGCGTGTGAAAATTGCATTTGCAGTTGTAGAGCAGCAAAATGGGCTTTTGTATATATGTCAATTGGATTCTCTCTCTCTATTTCCTGCTTTCCAACACATCTGCTATTAAGATGAGAATGGTCCTGAAGGACATACTCAGTATGTATTAGCAGTCCCAGTGTGCTCTGTTTTTTCCACAATGATTGTTTCAACTTGAAGTTGGGTCCAAAACAATAGCTGTCTAAAAGGAGGACTGCCTTCAGTTTTGTTCATGGAGGTCAAGATAATTAAATATATGGTTTTCTCAGCTAGTGAAAACTCAGAATAATGTATATGATTTTCTACAAACAAATACAAATTGTGTGTTTAGAAGACATACATTTAAAACACTATGCTTCCTCAAATTCTGAACTTATAAATGGCCTGTAGTCCTAGTAAGCTTTTTTGGTAAACCAAGTATCAACAACATGAGTTTTTATCTATAAATTCAAATTTTCATTCAGCAAATGTCATGTTCCTGCCTTTAGAAACATCTTATTAAAAAAGTCATTAAGAGTAGTCCCAAGAACACTTGTTGACCATCTCTGTAAAAAATTCCTTCCAACTTGATAGCCTTACCTGTTGTCTTTTCTCCTTTCATCCATGGCTGGTCAATACCACATTCCACTTGTTCAGAAAACCAGGTTAAGCAATTATGAGTTGGTTCAGGCAAAGGCTGCATTTTTTCTGTGTTGTTTACCGCTTATTCTTAATGACTTTGTATGTCAAAGTTCGTTCTAAGCTTTACATTACATTATTAAGCTCCTATAGAATCTTCCTTAAGAGTGAGCCAAACCATGCTTCTTTTTTTAGAAGAAAGAAAGAAATGCCAAAGTCTTTGCCCAGACCTGATTGCACTGTCTCCTTTTCCTCTCTGTTCTGCTTTTATTGATAAGCTTAGGATCTTTTTAAGATTTATTTTAATTTCCTTTGCAAGATCTAAGTCAGTTTGATCAGCTCAGTCAACTTTTGGCAACCCTTACTTTATTACTATATTTCCTAGCCTTTAATGTACAACTTTCTTTGTTGATCAATCCCTTTCTTCGTTCCCTGTAGGCATTCTGCTTACTCCAAATATCCTCTTTAAGGTGCTATTAATTGAGCATAAGATTACATATTTTTCATGTCTTGAGCAAATTATTTTTTAAAACCACAGAATTTAACACATTTATTTAAAGCCAATATTATAGTTTAACAAATATGGATATCTATCAGCATATCTGCACAATCCATAGTGCATACCAGTTGGTGTCAAAGTAGTAATTAAATACAGTGCAAAAGCAAATCAGGTCCTCCAAATGTTAATCTCATTATCACCTTCTCAGCACTGCTTGCCAGAAAGTTAACAGCCGTTAAAGCTCTGCTGCTCATCCAATCAGAATATTAAATTAATCAGTATGGCCTGACACAAATATTGCCAGTGGTGTTAATCCTTTGCTTTGTACATAGCAAATGGGGAAATAAGCGGCTGTCTAAGGAGCTCGATGCATTCCTATTAATATTGCAAATATGCATCCCGCTTTGGAATGTTTTATGTCTTGGTGTGCAATGAAAAGTTTCTCAGAGACTGGAAAATGCATCTCATGTCTGGTTCCCAAGCTCTTTCCCTCGCCTGCGTACCCCTAGCACTGGTAATAGTTTTCCCTCTATTCTCTCTCTCTGTGCTGTCATATGATTTCCTGGCAAATTTTTAAAAAATGTGCCAACAGTCTATGAAATCAGATATGATTAGATAGATGTACTCAGACAGGCTCCAGCGTTCAACAGGCATCTCTTGTAGGGAGCCATCTGAACCACAATCTAACATTGTTCCTTTAAATGCATTTCGGGTATCACAAAAGCTAGAGAGTAAATTCTTTTTTTTTTTTTGCTATAAGCAGGCGAATGTGTGAAAACAGTGGCTGAAAGAGTTCTCCTGTGTTGTAAATCTTGGCTAATGAAAGTCGTCGTGTTCTCAGAGACTTGGATACTGTTCGACTGAGGCCTTTGCCCTGCCTTTGTTATGATAGTTGCAGCTAAGCCATGATCCTGTCAGAATTAATCATAGATAATAAAAAAATATTAAATGTACATAATTCCACCTTTCATGTGGATGCTTCTATTTATAAATAATGCACATCTATAAAAAGCGTGTTTACAGCCTTCCAGAATTATAACTGAGAGTGTACATCCAGATGTGCATATGTGTATGGATGGAGACATATAAATGAGAGTACACATATATGGGAGAATCCATATACATGTATATCCATGTATATAGAGCTACCTAAATATTTTTGTATGTGCATGTCTTTATAAACACAGAATATACATACCTGCATGTACTCGTGCTGCAGGAGGAATAAATATTCATTCCTCATTTTAATAATTCATCATAATAAATATTTATATAACATACACAATGATGTGTTGTGATATAAATGTTTCAGTGGCATGAGTTGGGGCTGAATACATTATTTAAGAGTGACAAAGCCACAAGTAATTCATGCAGGTCAGCAATAAAATCCTTCCACTTCACTCTCATGAATTTCTCACATATTATGAACAGCAGGGAACTATTTTTCAAATGTGTAGAACTGTTAAAAATTATTATTTCTGTTACTTTCCTGTATTAATGCCCCTCCTTCTGACCAGAAAGAATTTAAAATGACTGCAAACATGTACATAAATTTCACATTTTACATCTTTTGTATTTTGGTAAAATTAAAATCAGTTGTCATTCATTAACAGGGAGTAAGGACAGCATTGAAACAAAGATGTTACTACACCTAAATTACCTATAATGTTTTGAAAGTAGACCTGTGATTCTGATAATAACAGAAGGAAGAACACAGCATAATGCGGAGCAAACACAGTAATGACAACTTTTCCAGGACTCAGTTACACATTTTGGGCTTTTGTCATGTGTAAGTGATAGGAAAGCTCCTTATGGAACAATCTCTTCTTTGGTTGTAGGATTTTCTTTTTTCTTACTTAACAGACAGTTGTCTGAAGCTGTTCAGAGGTGTGGAATATTCAAGCCAGTCTTAGAGGAGATGGATTAGTGGCAAGAAAAAGATGAGACAGTCAAAGGTAACTGATAAATTGAAGAAGCATGAGATGAATTTTATTTATAACATGGTTTAGCAATTTATCATATGACTATAAAATTTGTCTCATTGCTATTGCCACTACTTGTGTAGCAATGTGCATTTGTTTGCATGCTTTTACCTCTGTCTTTTCACTAGTTTGGGTACAAGGTGCATTTGTTTAGGTCTGTAAGATATCATAAAAAAAATGCATGCAATATATCTTTTCCTATATCATGTGGTGATGACAGGAAATGACTGGTATTAATATGGATAATTCTGGATAAAAAGGCATACTTGTCAAAAAGGGCTCAACCTAGGCAAATAGGCAAGTACAATTTTGAAAAATATGAGTGTGTGAGGATAGCTTCCATATAGATCTTTTATTGTGACGGCCTGAAAAAAATTACTTTACATTAGAATAGTATAGTACTAAAAACTCCTCTGTGGATAAAGCTTCTGTATACTTTTTTATATACATATATATACACACATACTTTTTTTTTTTAATTTTTATTTTTATTACATGATCTTTTACATCTGTCATTTGGAAGAAGCAAAAGAGAAGGCACCAGGCAATGTAACATTTTTTCTCTAACACATTAGCAAACAACTGCTGATACCAGTACCTTGCAACCCCCTGCAACATAATACCAGTATCTCTTCTTCCAAGCCCCTAAGCCTAACTGTGCATATTTTCATTAATTATAATTTGGAGGAGATGGAGAGTTTCTTTGAGGTGACAGACAAACAGCAGGATATCATGAATATGTATTGTATGTCTGAGAAAATAAATTAACAGGGGCCATCCACTCTGGTGACCCACTTAGGCTGTCATTGATGAGTGTGACAGGAAGGTTCTGTAAGAACTGAATTTGCATGACAGACTTTTCTCCTGATCAACTAATTTACCCTATGCATTTAGATTATTTTAAGCACTACACGGCAGTCAGATAATTAATCACTAAATCAGCAATAGTGACTTTAAGGTACAAGCAATACATTATTGTTGATTACCACTTAAAACTAGCTTGTTGGGCTTCAGCTCAAAAATTGGTGTAATCTTACACTAAGTAATGAAATATATCATCTGATATGTTCATAAGGTTAGATGTTTAGGGAAAGAGGTTGATATGCTATAAATGAATCCATTTTGTTGTTCTTTATGACAAATATCCACAAATGATGGAAATTCTCACAGAAGTACTTGGTTGCCACCCATTATTAGATTATTATATTAAAAAGAAATTCCATTAAGCTTGTGTCTAAAATTCCTAGAGTGAAAATGTTTGTGTGCATGCACATACAACTGTACATGCACAAGCATATAAGTATACGAATGAAACAACCTTTTCTGTGACTCACCTTCATACAAATGTGTGCATTTTCAGCCAAATAAATCTAAACATTAAAAGAATATAAATAAATATTGAATTATAGTAAAATGCGTCTCTCAAAATACAGCATTACAATGTGTGTTTATATAGTGCGGCAGAAGCGTAAAGACAACATCTTCCTGTGTTGTAGATTTTTACTGATTCATATTAGCTTGATTCAATGCCCATAGCAATTTACAAAGAGTCTCTCAGTTGTTTCCTTAGTGAGTTGAGTTTAGTCTTAAAGTTACGCTATGAAGGCCAGATATAAGCTGTCATGTATTTTAACAAAGGCATCAATGAAGGCATGTAAAAAGTAAAGTAAAAAAGGTCACCTCATCTCTTAACAACTCAAAAATGAAGAATAGGATTTATTTTTTTTTTCCTAGCAAACATACAATAAGTCCTCTGCTCTAAAAACTCATCAGGCATCCACAGTCCTGTTAATCACATCGGGAATGCACACAAAGAGCCTATAAAACTTTGTTTTGAGAACTGACAGGAAAGTCTTAGTGTTTGCATGTTTTTGACTGCCTTTAAACTACATGGTTTTAATAAGAGCAGAAAGATCCAGCACAAAATTCCTTAGCCCAAGAGGGCTCCCAGACTTTTGGAAACTTAAGCTTCTTAGTTGGAGGATAACACATTAGTGTTTGAGATCTGCTGTCTTTAATCATCTATGCTTACTTGCAGTCAAAGAAACAAGTCAGATCTAGAAGGCTTATTTATCCTGAGGTGCACCTGGCAAATCGCTTGTTTGCAGCTCCCTCGCAGTGACCAGGAATTCATCAGTCTGTGCACGTGTTTTGGGTGCCTTTTGGAGACACCCACCTGTTGGGATATAATGGATTGGGAAAAACATAATCCATTTAGTATCCAAGGTAAATCTTTCTATGTATCATTAGTTAGTTTTCTTTCCCAAGCAACAGCTACTTCTGATTCTCTTCGGGCTTTTTTGTGCATCTATTGAAGATTATTGAACAGTACTGAGAAAGTCCCAGGAAGCAAGGTTCTGCAGCTAATATTTTTTATAAATCCACCTTGACTCCTATCACTTAGCAATTTCTTGTACACTGAGCTGCAATTGTATCTTAAAGGCTTATTTTAGTTCCCAACCAGCAGCTGAGTTTAAGTAACTAGAGGAGCACAGTAAGAGGTGAGGCCATTCAAGTCACAAACTGAAGTACTCTGGAAACTTAGAAAATTGTGTATGGTTGTTTTGTTCAGAAACACTGGAAGTACAGCTATTTCCAGTGCACTCCACAGGCAATAAAATTTTTCCCATAAGCCCTTTAAAATCTATGTTCAATAAATGAAGCAGTAGTTTTTTTGTGCCACCAGCCAAGAACAGGAAAGGCTGATGTCCTAGGAAACTGAGGCAGACACTTCAGGCTCTCCACAGTATAAAGTTCATACGCTGGGCTACAAAGGTATGCACACGAGCAGTAATCATAATAAGCTTGCCGATCTTAAAGGAAATTGTCTATCTCTACGTACTTTTGGAAAGTGGTTTACCCCAATGTGTGTCAGCCAGACAAAGCTATTTCTATGCTGCTATTGCCTGTAACTAGTTTTTACATGTTTAGAGGACTACTCCCCATTTCCTAAAAGCCAAATTGTATCTATTGTCCTGTCATTAAAGTCCAAGGACATCTCATCTGAAGTTCAGATCTAAGCTGTTCTTCATACATAGCTATGAAGAACAGAGACCGTGAAACAGAATCAGGTTTTCCAGGCAGTGCTAAAGCCCAAAAGGAGAGAGAAATCTTGTGATCCTTAGCCCAATCTGACCAACTATATATTAGACCAAAAGCAACCCAAAATCCATCTTTGAATAAGCTGAAGTTTGTGATCTTGGAAAATATTTGTTCACATCACATATGTTACTGTGGCAACAATGAGAAATGGTTGAAACTGAGACATCTTGCAGAAAAGAATCCAAGACTAATTTCAAAGGAAAAGTGAAAAAGAAAATGTGAAACCAGAAATATAATCACAGGCTCATATGTCAGTGCTCCAAGGGAGGTGATGGCTTTTATTCCCTGCTCCAAGTCCTGTATATACAGCGTGCATTAAATATAAAGACAACGTATCAACAAACCTTTACTGAGAAGGAAGAATCCGGGATTCATGTCCCACATCTGAGTTTGTGAACACAGGTCCATGTTTAAGCTCATGGTCTCTCTCCAGACCTTCACAGGGGGAATGAAGGGTTTAGTTCTGCAAGACCGTGCTCCCCCTTGCATCGCACACAGTCACGTGCAGGCTCCAGAGCAACGATGGCAAATTCGGTCTCCCTCATACCAGGTAGCATAACACCAGCTACACTGAGAGCACAATATCTGTCCCCAGCAATAATACATAGTAATTCCCACTAGCTTGCCACTCCAATATCTGCCAGTCTATTAGCTGAAAGAAAAGAATTCCACATTTCCTGGAAAGCAGGAAAGAAAAAGGAATTCCCTGACAACCTTGTTTACTTAGATAAAATGCAGATATTGACATTCATTCAAGGTTTGGAATGCTAGCATAAATCCTCCTATTTTAGCGGGATTAGTGGGCAGAGTGCTCATGTAATTCAAGAAATTTAATATGTACAATTCGCTAGGTTTCAAAGTGAGGAAACGGGATGTGAGTCATTCTTAGAGAAGAGTGGTTTGTGAGCAGAGATATAAGAAAAGAGCATGTAGCATGAGCTATAAAAGCAAGGAAGTCCTTTCATCATTTTTCTTTCTTTTTTTTTCTCTTTATATTACATGATGCCTAAAAAAAGTAGTCTGTTCCTGCAAAGGTATTAATTTTGACCAAGTAATTTTGAACAATGTCATCTTGGTAGAACATATTTTTTTGTTATTCTGTTCAAGTATTTTTCTCTTGATTTATATATTTCCTTGAGGGTTGTCTGGATTTTCAAGACTCATCTAGAAGGAAAAGGGCCATGAACAGTAAACAACTTAATGACATTCTTCCTGCAACTAACTTGTGTGGGGACAAAGGCCCTTTGTAACCACCATTTCTCATATTTAGGATTTGAAAAAACACACACACACCCAAAAATGGGTTGTTTTCTGTTCATGAGTCCATATCTTTCATTTAAAATCAATGGAAACAGTGGATTTTTTACACCAAAGGTTTCAGGAAGAAAAGTAACTTTTCCGTTTTCCAAACAGTAATGTACAAACCACAACTGAAAAGACTTATTTGCATGCTTACTTAATCATATGAATAGGTCTGTTCAGTATGTGCACGCGTGTTTGCAGAGTGGAAGCCCAAAAGACCAATCTTAGTCCCAGTGGAATTTGGAAAGGATTTACCAATTATTTCAGTAGAAGCAGGATCATGACATTACATACGAATGAGAATTGATGGTTTAGAGACACGATTGTTTTCAGAGCAAGTGTTTTGTACACTGCCAATTTGTCCAGCTCCCTGAGGCCTGTTACTGAGTCCCACAATTCCCCGCCTTTGCTGGGAAAGATACATTCTGCTTCACCCTTACAAGAAGCTGTGAAATTGGTCATTTAGTTTGGGAAGCAAAGAGTTATTTCATAATTCCTAGCAGAATAATTTTGCGTAATAGTTGCTTAAAATGTTTAATAATAACTCAATATTAAACAAGAATAGAAGAAGAAAGAAAGTGAGATTAACGTACAGTTGACCATGAAAATGTTGTGAACCAGTAGATAAATACACAACCTGTGGGACAACTCCTTTCCCAAAGAATTATTTAATATTTAGTAAACGCTGATATTTAGAGGACAATTTGTGGACATAAGAAGAGGTACTATTTAATGAAATACAGCCATCCATTTATTCGGACTTTTAATTTTTTCATAAGAAAGAGTTAGAAATATAATTAATTTAAATCTGCAGTGAGAAATACTCTAGTTGAACTTCCAAGTTTGCAAGCACTCACCAACTCCTTTATCTAGACCATTCTCTACACTCCTTTCTCATCTCCTCTTGTTGGTCCCTTTTCCTTTCCCTGAAGCCAAAAAAAAAAAGAAGAGAGTGCAGCAAAGAATGACCATGTAATTTTATAATCATATTAAAGTTGGACTGAGCTTTCAGACAAAAAATATGGACTCCAAATATTCCTTTTGCCATGGTAAGTCAGATTTTTTTTTCAGGTGCTCATAGGTTGCTTTGCCATCTAGGATCAGGTCACATCTTTGCATTTCAAGATCCATTCATTTGCTCCCCTAAGTCCTTTGCCATTTACATTATAAGAGCAGTAACAAAGTGATAAGCCTGCTGATCATGAATTCAGAGGTAATCACTCCTTTTCTTTGGAAAATACGAGATGGCTGAAGGGCTGTGAAGGTGCTTAGGGAAAAGACTGAGGAATAATCTGTAATCTTTTCTTAAGATGGCCCATTAAGAGAAAATCTAACTGGGATTTACCATCCTCATAAAACATGCAGTAGGCATATTCTTAATGAATCATGGAGACACAGATGACTACCGTAGGTGCAAAAGCAGTCATCAGCCTCCTGCCACCCTTTGCTTCTTCAGGGGGTCATGGCAGGGACATACTTTGAAATATTCCTTGCATTCATGTAAGTTTTTGCTTCATTCCCCTCCTTTTCATTCCCTTCCTCTGCAGCTACCATAATGGAAGCTTCCACTTTTTCTGCTTCCTCCTCTGGATTTTCCCTCTTCTGTAGTTAAAGGTATCTCCTCTGTTCCCTCACCCCTGCAGTCTCCTTTTCTTTGTGCTGCCAGCATCCTCCACCATCCATCCTGCTTGCTGTCTTCTTCGGGAGCCTGCAAGCAAATCCCCTCTCTTGGCAGCAGCCCTGGATTCCTCTCTCTTCTCTCTCTCGCTATTGAGCAGCAAGGCACCGCCACCTGCAGAGAGCAGCTTTGACAGTGACAACTGCACGGGAAATGGGAAACAGTAAAATCTGGCTGCTGAAGGAGCAGCAGCTACGTAGGTTTTGGAGGGTTTTATTTTGGATTAGGTATCAGTTCTCCTACATTTTCTTACATCCGCTCTTATTAAATACAAGGTAAAAGAAAGTGCGCCCGTTTCAATGCTTAAACAGGATATGGTAGTGGAATGTTCCTCATGATACAACATTAAGTTTTGTTTTATTAAAATTACATAGTTAAGTCAAAGTCTGACCAGGCTATGAATGGTTCACTGGATATTTAGTTTGCTATCTGATCTGAACACAGGTTTATCACCTCCTTGTGTGCTGCTGTCTATTGCAAGTGTCAGCGACTACCTATTTCTGCCTGATTTAACATCTAAGCTTCTTCAGAGGCACTGAGAAAGGATCCAAATAAGTTTGCGCCCTGGTTTTAGGTGCTGCCTTACCTGTGAAAATCTGCGTTAAGACATACGCAGAGTTGTCTTGCTCTGTCGCTTGCTGGAGACAATAAGAAGCACTTCAGTTTGAAGAAAAGTTTTTCTGTCTTTTTCAGGACCATTGGCAACCACAGGAGCATTCAACTTTGGAGCCTCAAAATCTGTATTTATAAATCAAATGTGCTCTCTGGAACTGAAGCCAACTTCCTGGCATGTCCTATTCACACTACTAAACCTTCTTGGCCTTCAGAGTAAGATGGTTGTATTCACGTCTCATATTGAGAAGGTCCCTGGCCAGTGCCAACTCTTGAACTGTACCCAAGCATTGTTTCTGAAAGTGTTCATTATCCTGGGCCAAGTCTGTGCCAGAGCTGTTCTAAAAACAGAAGTTTAGACAATGGAGTTTTAGTCTTAGAAGCATCCTTTGGTGATTTTTACTATACTTGATGCAGCCTTTTATCATTTAACTGTTTGGAGCAAAATCTGTATAACTCAGAAGTGTTTGTTTCAGACTAATTTATTTCCTGTCTGGTGATACAAGGTCCTTTTCAAGACCAGCTTGTTCTTCCGCAATGTGCAGACAGCTCTGCAACTCCTTCTCCACTATGGCTCCCCTCTACTAGCACTTTGGTTTTCACTCTGAGACAAAAAGCACATCCCCTGTCAACGTTATTCAAAGAATAATAACGACTCCATCCCCTTCAGTCCTGTACTTTTGCAGATTCAGTGCATCACAGATGCCAACTACTGCAGCTGGAGAGTTTGTTTAAGTGGGTGGACAACACATCGTCTGTACTGTGTACAACTCCCTTGCCATGTCATGGCCTAGACGTGGACTTGTCACTGAGTTTCCATCAATCACGTCTCTGAGAACTGATTAGGCACATCTGGATATGGAAGTGTTTGATGAGAAGGTAGGAGAGCAGATATCACCACTGATGGACAATTCATGGACAGGGTAAGGGTCAATGACAGCACTGAAGAAGCAGCCAGCTGTGTCTTCTCCTTTCTAAACAGTGGATGTCATACTGTAACAGATGTGGAGGGAAAAGAAGATGACTTGTGGGGACTTAACTACAAATTTCATCAACTAGGCTTACAGAAATTTCACAGCAGACTTTAACCAAATGAAAATACCTTAGTATCTGACATATTTATAAAACATCAACATTTGTCAAAATCTACAGTTTCTTTCACTGTCTCTGGATTGCTAAGAAATATTGAAAACCATTTGCTGTAGCTGAATTATTGCTCTAATTTAATTCAGTCTAAATTCATTTTCACCTGTATCTTGCTTGTGAGATCTAGAGAAGTCCCCAGGTTAAAACTATTCTTGCTTTTATTGACCTTAAACCTGACAGCCAATAAAAACAGTAACATTTCTAAAACTTAAACACATGCAACTACAAAAATTAGACTGTTTCCTTAACGGAACGGACTAAGTTACTCCAGTGACAAAACAGTGCTGTATGTGTCTGAGAAATTATTTCAGCTCCTGCAGAGACCTCTGCAATCTCAGAAAATGTGGAGTTAGTCATGTAATTGTCATTCAAGGAGAAAAGAAAATGTTTATAAAATAGGCTTCTAAAATAAAATTAAAAGAGGAGAAACTTAAAAACTTTCACTTGACTATAGAGCTGAGAAAAAGATGGGGAGGAAAATCTTTATTTCCAGTGCAAAAATGGCCTAGCAGCAATTATACATAGCATTTGCACTGCCCTATGGGAACTCCGCTGTATGTTA
Organism: Burhinus bistriatus; assembly: GCA_013397275.1. Lineage (NCBI taxonomy): Eukaryota > Metazoa > Chordata > Aves > Charadriiformes > Burhinidae > Burhinus > Burhinus bistriatus. The sequence goes on along the minus strand of VYXH01004672.1, from coordinate 2,713,538 downwards.
CATGCACAGTATTTTTCTCGCGCTCTCATTCTCCAGATAAGCTAAGGCTGAAGCAGCGTATAAATTCATACCTGGCAGGAGGCCAGGGCAGAGTCATTAACTGTGTTCTGGAAAAAGAAGTGTCATGTAATGTCTGATCAAGAATTATGCAGCAGCTGAAGATAAGAAGATTTTCCCTTTAAAAATCATGAGAAATGACTACAGAATCCTGGAAGCTGGGTGACCTAACCTGTCCATCAGTGAAGAGACAAACCCCAGTCTGCTGTTCTCATTGCTGCTGCTGCGCTGCCTCCTAAGTCCTCCTGCCTCTACAGCCATCGTGCTGTAGTTCAGCTCGCTCTCATCTGAGTAGCCCAGCTCAACCAAGCAGTCATTTGATGTGATGTGTTCCTTTACAGGTGCACTGCCATAAATCAGGAGCAAGACCATGGAGGTTGGAGTGTTAGCATCAGTATATAAGCAACATAAGCTAAAACAGGCTCAAACAAGAGGAAGAACTTTAGCCAGCTTTTTAAATTTATACAGAATGACAGATTTATGGAGTAGATTATAAACTATTCAAGGCAGGGACTATCTTTTTCTTCTCCAGTATTCCACATACTGAGACTGGAGCCTCCAGAGTATGAATAATCATATGTCTATTATAAGGAACATTTTTATTTTTAAACATGAAAAACAACATTGTCAGCAAAGCATAAATATATCTTTTGAGAAAGACGGCCCACACAACCAATCTTTAGTAATGACAGAGGGGAAAAGGTCAGTTCCTAGAACTATACTGAACACGTATCACCAAACCTACCATATCCAGTACAGCGTTGGCATACCATGATTGTGTTTTCTTTCACTCTTTTCCCTTCACATTCAGTGTTTTAGGGCTTTTCATCTCAGAGTTTCACTGCTATCTATCTTTGTATGTGGATGATACAGGGACTTTCCATATGCTCAGAATAACTTAAATAAACTCTTCAGCCATTTGAAATGTGGGTGTTACTCTTTAAGGGGAAAAAGAGAAGATGGAGGGGAAATGGCAGATGTTTTTACTCAGCAGTGTGCTCCCATGATTTTAATAAAGATTTTTGATATATAAATAGTGCTTGCAAGGCTAAATATTTTTCATGTGGTATTCAGCTGCAGCTTTGTTGTTTTTTCCAGAATGAAATTCAGCTGGAAAAAAAATATGATATAGTATTAATATATATGTATGTGTTTCTTTATGGTTCTATAAAAATATATGGTTCTTTAAACTGAAAACAAAACCAGAGTATGTATTAAATAACATTAAAATATTAAAAACTTGATCTACCTCAGTGTGTAAGCAACCATGTTTGCAAATATCGTTACAGACTCCATATGTTTCCAGCAGTCAGATCACCCCTCTAATCTGAGACAGAAAAGTTAGATTCTCCGTGGTACATATCTAACCACAATGTCAGTCCCATTCAAGCCCCACACAATAAGGTGCGTGTTTAAATGTGTATCTTGAGAATGATGTTTTTGTACAAAAAGACTGAATATAGTCACAAAAATTGGGGTAGATTCACAGTTTACAAACAGTTTACTGGCAATATGTCATTTTCCTGAGCTCTAAATATGATACTTAAAAATGGGTCTACGTGCTGGAAAACCAAGCTGTTTTGAACCAAGACTCACAGAAATCAGCAGGTCTTTTCTCGCTTTATTAATTCCTTGAACTTTGTATCAAGGCTGAAGATCTTGATTTAGCACAGCCAATGACCACAGACTTCAGATTATCTTTCTTCAGCACCACATTTAATTTTAAACACATATCAAAAGTGCTTTGCCTAAGTGAAACCTCATTAACTTCCAACTATATATGGAGATGATATCATGATACCTCCCAACAAGCAGGTGTGCACAAGATGCATCGGAAATCACTGAGAGCAGAGGGGTGGCCTACAAAACAGAAGATAAGGTTTCATTTCCAGGCTCTAGGTCTTGCTCTAAAAGGAATCTTCTCTACCTCTGGGCAAGTCACCAGGTGTTTCTCCAGTACTACACCCATGCTAATATAGTATGGGTGGGGTTCATATCTTTTTTATGCATCCTTAACCATTGATGCTATCAAAAGAGGTAGCCCTCTCCACCTTGATATGGTTGCAAGTCCCCATTACTTGCCTTGCATTGGTGCTAGGAAACATGTCATTGCACAGTGAGCTGAAGAAAGGACTTGACCTGATGGAAAAGCAACCATTTTTCTTTGCTGGGCAAATTTTTTAGCTGGGTAGTGTCTCTGAGTTGTTTTTCCACACAACTGAGGTAACTTCAGGCCAGGCAAAAGGGAGTTTTGAGGTGGATTGAGAACTGGCTGAATGGCAGAGCTCAGAGGGTTGCGATCAGCTGCGCAAAGTCCAGTTGGAGCCCTGTAACCAGTGATGTTCCCCAGGGGTCAGTACTGGGTCCAGTCTTGTTCAACATACTCATCAATGACCTGGATGAAGGGACAGTGTGTACCCTCAACAAGTTTGCCGATGACACAAAACTGGAAGGAGTGGCTGACACACCAGAATGTTGTGCTGCCATTCAGCGAGACCTGGACAGGCTGGAGAGTTGGACAGGCTAGAGAGTTGGGTGGAGAAAAACCCAATGAAATTCAACAAGGAGAATTGTAGCATCCTGCACCTAGAGAGGAATAACCCCATGCACCAGCACAGGTTCGGTGTTGACCTGCTGGAAAGCAGCTCTGCAGAGAAGGACCTGGGAGTCCTGGTGGACAAGTTGACAATGAGCCAGCAATATGCCCTTGTGGCCAAGAAGACCAATAGTATCCTGGGGTGCACTAAAAAGCGTGTGGCCAGCAGGTCAAGGGAGGTCACCCTCCCCCTCTACACTGTGAGGTCACATCTGGAGTACTGTGTTCAGTTCTGGGCTCCTCAGTTCAAGAAAGACAAGAAAATACTGGAGAGAATCTAGTGGAGGGCTATGAAAATGATCAGGGGACTACAGCACCTCTTTTATGAGGAAAGGCTGAGAGACCTGGGTCTGTTTAGCCTGGAGAAGAGAAGACTGAGAAGGGATCTCATCAATGCTTATCAATATCTAAAGGGCAGTTGTCAAGAGGATGGGGCCAGACTCTTTTCAGTGGTGCCCAGCAACAGGACAAGGGGCAACAGGCACAAACTAGAACACAGAAAATTCAGGCTGAACATGAGGAAAAACTTCTTTACTTTGAGAGTGACAGAGCACTGGAACAGGCTGCTCAGAGAGGTGGTGGAGTGTCCTTCTCTGGAGATACTCAAAACCCACCTGGAGGCGATCCTGTGCAGCCTGCTGTAGGTGAACCTGCTTTGGCAGAGGGGTTGGACTAGATGGTCTCTGAAAGTCCCTTCCAACCCCTGTGATTCTGTGATTCTGTGACTCCGTGAGTTGTCAAGAATACACAGGCAGAAAAGGGGGAGGTCTGAACTACCCTTGCAGCCACATCCTCTGCTGTGAAAGTCAGCCCCCAGACTTTCAACACAGTATGTTAGCTCTGGTGCAGCATGTGGCTAGAACTGTGTCTGGACCAAAAATTTAGATGCAGACGCCTACATTGGTGTCTTTTCCCATCATATTTCCAATTCCAATATTAGCATGGGAAGACCGAGCTCGGTTCTGTCTGTACCTGCTAATGTACACCTACACATAGCTTCTGTGCATCTGCTCTTTGTCTGGAAACTTGGGGAAAACTGTATTACCTTATATGACAGAGAAACATTTTCTGAGGGAAAACGCTTTCGCAGCTTGTGAGGCTTTCAGGCACTGAGGTAAGATGCACCAGTAAAGCATCTTGGATAACTATGCCAAAAATATGCATACAGTTCCCAATTAGAAAATTATTAAGACACTGAGAAGGGAATACTCATATTTTAGTATCCTGCTCTGTTCAGACTATGCATGTTTTAAAGTGATTTATTTAGGCATGAGTCTCTGTTTTATTTTCATACTGTGAACTGGTTTTAATCCTTCATCAGAGAACACTGTACAATTATTGAATACACACATAGCCAGAATGGCTTAGGGAAATTGATCTTTCAACAATTTTGTTTAGTAACATGATTTAACATGTGTTTATTTTAGGCTTGCTGATGCAATACATGGTGTGTAATAAAGACTGCTAAAGAATCCTAGTCTAAATAGAATTCAGTCACAAAATAAAGAATACACACTGATACTAGTTTTGCTCAATTTGTGGACTGCTGCAACCAGAACACTGCTAATGGTTCTGATTCATGTTGAGAATACTGAATGGACCTTTATTCTCCACCCTTACTAGGTTTTTTGAATATTTATTTAAATAATTTAATTTTAGATAGGAGTTTATATATCTTGAACAACATTGTTACTAAAATGCCATATTCAATAAAGGGATCAAATGTCATTTTTTTCATTTACAAATGTGATATTGTTTCTGTTTAGAGAGGAAAACACATTGAAGTCATTATTGGAACCAGATTTCCCAAGTGCTTTTTAAATAAACTGTATGAGACACTTTGATCTAGTTAGCTGACTGATATCACAGTTCCATGCATATGTCCTTCCCAATTCTATTGAAAGCCTGTTACTATTTCAGATCACGTGTTATACTGTCAGTGGGTTTGGTTGCTAGAAGTTAAGGCCAATAGTAAAGGATCTGTAAACTGAAAAAAAAAAAAGCTGTCTAAAATTAACTGAAACATTTTGCACAAATTCAACTCATAAACCCAAAAGGAATGATTTTTCTTCCCCTTTTGTCTAGCCTCTGTATAGAACTATTGTTTAATTTGGGTGAGTGGGGTCAGTGGAGTCATCATCCTTTAAAAATATCATCATTTTGAGTCTAAGCTTTTGGAATCTGCCCTGCGTTTCCAACCCCCATATTGCTGGCATTAGGCTGCGACTGAGAGGCGATCGCCAGCTGACGCGCGTCTTACCTCTGTGTGCATGGAAGGCTGGTGCAACATTTAGCCTGGTGATTTATCATTTGTGCACAATATCATGTCATGAAACACTCTCCAGCCTCCTGAAGAGAGTCAGAACAATATCTACCATAATGAAGTACAGTTCCAGTGGGCACCAAATTACATCTTAGATATTTTGTTACTTGTCCTTTATCAAGCAAATGTAAAATTGTAGTGAGGTTACTGACAGACTCTATAATTCAGCTGTCTGCTGTTTTATCACAGCTCTCAGTAGGTCTCTAATGAATATTTCTGTATGCATGTTTCTGACTGATAATCAAACTAAGAACAAGTCCTAATTGGGTTTTCCAGTGCACAGAAAAGTGCCTATATTACATTGGCAGATATCCCAACCAGTGTTAAATTAAAAGCACAAACATAACAGACTTTCTTTTACAATTTTTTTTTTTTAAATCAAGTACTTTTTTTTTTTTGAGTTTTAAATGTGCATGGAATAGAAACAGACACTTATGCATAAAGCTACACAGTGTCCTAGAATAAAAAGACAACAATGAAGGGGTATGTTGCATCTGAAAGTATATAAATCAGTGACTGTGGGTCTGATTCTCCACAGATTCACACCAAAGCAAACTGAAATGTCTTCAGTGGAAATGGGATGAAGGCTTTATTAGACATATAGTGTAATAATGACTAATATTTGGGACCAGCATTCGGGTACGCAGCATTCAAGCCAGTGGAAGTTACACCAACACACAAACATGAAGACCAGTTAACCAATTTCCCCGCACATGATTTAAGCAACACCCTTTAGCTTGCAGTGGAGAATTAGGTGAGTGACACAAGAAAAATCTACCTTGTATCATCTTACAGGTTACTGTAAATAAGTGTGTTGGGTTTGCATGGCAAGTTTTGGTTGTCAGGAGGCTACATGGATGGCTTCTGTAAGAAGCTGCTAGAAGCTTCCCCCGTGTCTGATAGAGCCAATGCCAGCCAGCTCCAAGATGGACCCGCCATTGGCCAAGGCTGAGACCATCAGTGACAGTGGTAGCGCCTCTGTGATAACATATTTAAGAAGGGGAAAAAACCACTGCACAGCAGCAGCCAGGAGAAAGGAGTGAGAGTATGTGAGAGAAACAACTCTGCAGACACCAATGTCAGTGGAGAAGGAGAGGGAAGAAGTGCTCCAGGCACCGGAGCAGAAATTCTGCTGCAGCCCATGATGAAGACCGTGGTAATGCAGGTTGTCCCCCTGCAGCCCGTGGAGGTTGACAGTGGAGCAGATATCTACCCTGCAATCTATGGAGGACCCCACCTCAGAGCAGGTGGATGTGCCCAAAGGAGGCTGTGACCCCGTGGGAAACATGAGCTGGAGCAGGCTCCTGGCAGGACCTGTGGCCCCATGGAGAGAGAAGCCCATGCTGGAGGAAGTTTGCTGGCAGGACTTATGACCCCAAGGGGGACTCATGCTGGAGCAGTCTGTTCCTGAAGGACTGCACCCCGTGGAAAGGACCGATGCTGGAGCAGTTTGTGAAGAACTGCAGCCCATGGGAAGGACTCATGTTGAAGAAGTTCAAGGATGACTGTCTCCCATGGGAGGGACCCCACGCTGGAGCAGGAGAAGAGTGCTAGGAGTCCTCCCCCTGTGGAGGAAGGAGTGACAGAAACAAGATATGATGAACTGACCACAACCCCCATTCCCTGTTCCCTTGAGCCACTTGGGGGGAGGAGGTAGAAAAATCAGGAGTGAAGTTGAGCCCGGGAAGAAGGGAGGGGAGAAGGGAAGGTGTTTGAAGATTTGGTTTTATTTCTCATTACCCTACTCTGATTTTGATTGGTAATAAATTAAATTAATTTCCCCGAGTTGAGTCTGTTTTGCCTGTGAGGGTAATTGGTGAGTGATCTCTCCCTGTCCTTATCTTGACCCACGAGCCTTTCATTATATTTTCTCTTTCCTGTTCAGCTGAGGAAGGGAGTGATAGAGCGGCTTTGGTGGGCACCTGATGTCCAGCCAGGGTCAACCCACCACAATATCCGTATGCAAGAAGGCAAATGATGGTTATATAGCCAGATGGGATATTCCTCCTTAATCAGTGCAAGAGATGTGATCAAGATACGTCTGTGGCATCTAGTGACATATATACAGCAGGTAACAGTCAGTCTTACATATTTTATGTATGTTAGTCCAGAACCTGATCTCCACTGCATAAATTGCAGTTGCTTTAACTTGATTTTCTACCAGTATAAACATTTACAACCCAAGAGGTTTCAGTTGCTAGAATCACCAATGAAAGATTTTTCAGTTTATTAGAATTACTTTTCAGTAGTTTGTGGAGTCTAGTTTGCTCTGAATTAAAATATATGTGGGAAAAAATGTTAATCCAAGAGAGACTGAAGAAGGATCCAGCTGACATAAACAATTGGACAGTGTTATGGTGAAGTTACTTCCTAGGTAAGGGTAAATTGATTTTTTTGGTAAGAAGGGAGTTCAACAGGGTATGCACACTTACAGTCCTAAATTATCTATAGCCATGGACTGAAGACAGCTAAGTATCACAGAGAATAGCATTAGATAATGTTAAACAGAGTACAGTTATAATAAAACAGGTAGATAAGATGCAATATAGCACAACACAATAGAAATGATTTAACACTGTAATTGGGTCTTTAACATGAGTAACTTCTAACTTCCAATGACTCTGATGCATGGTCCACTTAAAATTGCAATTGTTTCATTTTGTGCAAAGATGTTCCATACTTTACAGATCCTTATTCATTACTTTCCTAAAACTCTCTGTGTAACACCTAGACATCAAAGTGGGAAGAACAGATAGTTACAAAATGAGAGATATGCAGGAGTACTAGCAATATTAAAATAACAAGAAGGATCGTAAGAAAACACAAGATACGGAAGCAGAATTGCTACAATCTCTTTTTACAGAGACTCAGTTTCCAGCATCTTTATGGACTTTTGCCAAAGGCTCTCTCCTTGTCTCACCACCTTCCCCCCTACCTCTACTGTCAGGGAGTCATTTTAGCTGGGGCAGCGAGAGGTAATGTCAGCTTCATGATTCGTGCGCAGGCTGCTGGCCCCTGTGAGCCTTAAAATCCTTAGTCTGTTTGAGCTTAAGTGAACTCCTGACCTTCTTCAAAGAGAGAACCAGAAATTTCTCATTATATCCTCCCATTCTGAACAAGGTGGAATTAATACACTGAGACAATGAATTAAAAAAGCTGTTTTTCAAGGCTAAGTCATGCCTCCAGCAAAATGCAACAAGAAATAGATACAGAATGAAGAATAGGTACTGTCTTTCATTCAGAGCAGAACTGAAAGTTTCATTTAGTTCTCAAGATATTTTTCCTCTTCCTGTGAATTATCTTTACTGGACGTGGCTGGAGGCAAGATACTGGATAAGGTGAAGTATTCATCTGGTAAATTTGAGCGTTCTTAATTTTATATGCCTGACTTCAGATGAAAGTGTTTTCTTAGAAAGATTGTTTTCCAGACTTCCTAGACATGGGTTAGGTTTCAAACATATTAAAAGTCAGAATGATGATGAAAAGGAGCAGGAACTAAGAAATGTATTAAAGATGTTGTGGAAGGTGGAAATCTTCAATGTCCTTTCTGCTTACAAAGTTGTAAATATATTTTTGATCCTAATATTGAGAGCTAGGGAAAGATCCTGCAGCTTTAGACTGTTACATGTGCTAAGACAACCAATATCTTGGTGTTCAAAATGTGCCTTACCGGCCTCAAAGATATGTATAACTTTGATTGGCAGAGGCCAGAACTCCTCTCGTCTGCTTCATGAAAGTAGTTCTTGAAGAGCAGATATCTAATTATTGTCAAATCCACTATGCAAGTTTACAGTATCTGATCTTATGATTACAGACAGGTGCACTTAGAATACAGAAAATGTTTCTAATTCAATTTCACTGATGAGATAATCATGACTGACTTTCTACTAAGGCCATGTACTCTGCAGCCTTGAACTTTTTTGTCTGTGCCATTAATGGCCATTCCTACTTTTTTTGTAAAGCAAACCAAGAAGTCAGTACTGGAACTGAAAGAATGTTACCATTTTCTTCAGAAAAAGCAGACTGGGTGGAGAAAGTGAATAAGTAATTATATGTAACTGGTGAAAGTGTGTCCTGGTAGGAAGCCGAAGAATTTCAAAGCTAGTTCATCCTAATAAAATGAAAACCAGGCCTGAAATCTAAGGTCCAGAAGGAAATTATTAATTTTACAACCTTGTAGAGCAAATACAGTTTGATTGACATAGTTTTGTTCTCCTCCAAAAAACTTTCAGGGAAGAGTCAACCATAGACACCCTCATGGGACAATTACTTAAGGAAACTTTTATCTGTATCACCGTCTAATATTATCCACTTATTTGAAATAATGCTGTTGCTATTTAAAACAAATGTAAGGAGTCCAGGGTGGATCTGGGATTTTAATCAAAAAGCTCCAAGTAAGATTAGTCTCCCAAACAGTGAAATCACTAAAGCAGTTATTAATTATAAAGATAATACAGTCTTCTTATGTTTTGAACAGCTACACTGAAATTTGATATGAACTAACTCATTTGTATAAAATGCAGCTGAATACTCCTCATCCATTTGATGAATTTGTCCATTATTATGGATCTGGGGACCACAACATACACAGAAAAAAACATTTATTTTAAATGAAGTATCTCTTATTGGTATTATTTATTTGACAGTAGCTCTAAGAGGATCCAGCTGAGAGAGGGTTGGTGTTCTTGATATGGTACACATGTGAAAAAAGTCTTTTCACCTGCTCTCTCTGTAAGATGTAACCATTGCTACTCTGCCAATACAATCTGTACACATATGTACATCTATAATGCAAAATAAATGAATACTTTATAAAATGTATGGCTATCCTTTTCTTACACAGCACATTGCACTGTGTGCATGAAGCAAACATAGCTAGCAAAGCCTTACTTGGCAATATTCTGAATTTTAAGACACAAAACCAGCCATATTTTCATTTATTCACCCAAAGCATTCCCAACAACTGAAGCCCATCGCCCAGTCCCACAGTGCTGATTGCTACAACAACAGTGATCTCCCTGTGCCTATGTTATGATGGTAACCCAGACATTTCCACTCCCATCTCTGCAATTTTTCTTTCCTGTCTGGGATAAGCATGTGGTTGACAATTTAACTTTGCTGCTGTTAGGACAGGATTTTACAGCAAGATGAGCCACCTCTCCTTGAGGGTATCCTGGGAACAACAGATTGGTTCATATCCCTATGTTTCTTTCAGAGAAAACAGACCAGGTAAGTAGTAGGTTCAGTCCAACATATTGTAACATTTTCTTCAACGAGTTTGGCAATTTTTCTCTGTCTTTAATAGGGACATTTCTTTCAAGCATGCAAGCAAGAAAACGGCATTGGGGCTCATGAGAACTGAGGAAAGGGATTAAAAAAACAGAGAGAAGACAGAAAATGAGTGCGCAGCAGTCTTGAGGCATTTTTTGCTCTAAGGTTTATGCCATCCAGTGCTGTCACTGCTTTTTCACCCTGTTCCTTGCCTGTAGGTCCAAAAAGCACCCCAAAACCTTGCTGATTTTGTTGAAGTGAAATTTTAGTAAAGTTGAGATTCATCCTGACCTGGAAAGGAAATAGGGAGCCTTTCTCCCCTCAAGTCCCTTATGCAAAACCTTGAGTGGAGTGCTTGTGACTCAGTGAAGAGTAACACCAGTTGAAGAATGTACCAAGACCCTTGAAGCAATCACTCCTTGCCTTCATAATTCTCTTCTAATTGTTTACTGTGTCACAGGAACAGTGGATTTGGTTTGGTACGACCACAACCGTTTCTTGCTGTCCTGAGGAACAGGGCAATCCATTTTACTGCAGGCTACACAAATCTCAGCCTCACAGCTTCAGTTCACCAGTGAACTCAGCTTATCTGAGATTTTTCTGGTGGTTTCACAGTTTGCTGCCAGGCTGTGGCACCTTGGCTATAGCTGGTTCTTCCTACTCAAGCTGACTTCAACAAACATGTGTTGATAACACAGCTGTAAAATTATCACATTTTGCTAGATGTTTTCTTGACTTCTGAGAAGTGGCAGCTTCTCATAAAAAAAAAAAAATAAAGGTGTTCTGGCATAAATTATAGGTTATAGAGCAAAAATAATCTCATCTAGTAATAAAGAAATAATAAAAAATCTCTCAGCCAGGAGCACATCTCTATATGTTTTATACGATTTTAAAAACTGATTCCTAGCAAGGAAATCTGACCCTGCATGGATTCCAGGCAGCTCTTTTTCAATTCCAGTTGTCACTACTGTTGAAAGTACTTCAAAATGTAAGAAAATGAACTGAGTTCAAATGCATCCCAACATATCTTTGAAGCAATAATCAGAGATGTTTAAGTATCAATACTAAGTTGAAAATTAATACAGGTGATGTATTATACCGTATCTCTGTACAGGTGATAGATAATATCAAGAGAACTGCTTATTTTTATGAACAATACTTTAATTTACAGGCAAAACAGGCTCTTGCAAGGGATTTCCACTAAAATGCATTACAATTTCTTTGTGAAATTAGAATAAGTTTATGTAGCCAACATGACAGAGCATATCATATGTAAGTACATCTTTCATTTATAGGCAGATTATGCCACCTTTACCGTTATTGATTTGAACAAGAACACTCCAGCAACAAGAACAATACTTGGAATGGATGAGGCCAGTCAATAGGTCAAAGATAACTATATTAGATTCCTCAGAGAAGCGAGGGAAAATGTTTTAAATATTAACAAGGTACTGAGGTCGATCTGTATTCCTTCAGCTGAGATGGAAAGAGGGAGTTGAACCCTGCAATTTTATGATTGTGTGTAAACTATGCAGAGACTCACTGCAGGCTTTGCACTTACTCTTTCTCTCAGTTCAGTATAGCTTTAATCCTGAATCTGAAGAAGAGCTGTGAGAAGTATGAAAGCCCTTTTCTAGCAAACAAACAAACGCATCTTCATCCATCAGCACACCAGGGACTATAGCGGTTTTCACATTACACAGTTTTAGACATCAGCTAAATTAGTGTTTTAATCTCCCTCAATTCCTCCTGTAGTCAGTGGAGAGAAAGAGATGGTTTGGGTTTCTGCTCTGGATTACTCTGCAGAACTATCTAGCTTTCTCCTTTGGCTGAGGAGGAAAACCAAGATTAAAAGAAATGTTTTAAATGTTCCTAGGACATCAAAAATAATCAACTAAAATAAGTAGCATCAGCAAATATTGTGGTAGGTATTTGTATTTTATATATATGTATACTTTATAATAATTCTATGAAAACATCAGATCAGTGCTCAGCAATGGCCAAATAAACTCTAATCAAATGTTAGAAATTATCAGGAGAGAAATAGCAAAACAGAGAATAAATCTAGAGTATGGCTACAGCTACAAGTACTTTTTTGAACAACTGGTTCCTTTGACTCAAAAAGTATATAGTTTAACTGGAAAAGGTTCAGAAAAGGTTCAGAAAAGGAACAAAAAAAAAATCAAAATTTTGCACTGGCTTCTGTATAAAGAAAGACTAAGTAGACTAAGACCTATGAGGAAAAGAAATAAATGGCTAAAGGAAGAATATGACAGAAGAAATATAAAATCATGAGTGGCCTGGAGATATTCAATATAGAATAGTTACTTTCCATTTTGCTCAAAGAAAAAAGAAAAAAAAGAAACCTAGGAAGTACTGGACAAGACTTGTAGATTGTATACTCAAAACTAACAAACAAAAAAGGTTGTTCACCTCACATTCTATAAGCTTCCTTGCTACAGTACTCTGGCTTCTAAAAGGTTAAAAAGGGGGATCAAAAAAATACCTACATACGTTAAAGGAAGCAATTGCTATTGGAAATTGTTAAATGCAAAGACAACACTTTTTCCTCAGGAGGTCCCTTAGCCCTAAATCACTGCAGAAGCATTGCTACAGGTTTGCCCTGTTCTTAATCTCTTCTCCTGCTTTTGGCCCCTCTCCAAGGTCGGATTTGAGGACATTTACTCTGACCTAATAGGGCTTTTCTAAGTCTAATACTTCAGAATCGCTTAGAGGTAAAGGCATAATGTGTCTTAAATTGTTGCACATGGATTTCTCTTGAAATCGTACCAAGGGCATTCTTAAAATCTAGGCAGGTGCTTTTGTACCATTTCTCCAAATATTGTCAAATAGGTAATTTTAGGAGGCTTGATTCTCCTGCAGATGCCAAGAGCTCCTGTTAAATTCAGTCTTAGTGGAGCAAGCCTGTTGTGAATTATATCGTTATTCTCTTTCATTTCACGGCATCACACGCTTGGAGCTGTTTGGGTTTCCTGCCAGTTTAACAACATGATTTTCAGTGATTTTCTTTTTCCTTCTTTGTTTTGCAACCTTGCTTAACTGTGAGACTAATGGATATGTTTAACATTGGAATAAATTAGAATTTATGATTCTAGCTGGCAAAGGAACAATAAGCATGCATGCAGTGAAGACATTTGAAATCAGAGATTAGGTGCTTTGCTGAAGTTCAAGAGACATGGAGTTCCAGTTGCAACCTGAAGTAATGCTTGGCTTAAGTGATGGTGGGGCCAGGAAATCTACGTAGTTGGGAATTTCTGTAGGAAAGTACTAACACTCAAGCAGCAAGACAAGCACTTTTCAATGTATTTCTGCTTCTAACACTAAAGCTGTAAAAAAAAATTGTTTCAGCTGGGATGGAGTTAACTTTCTAGTAGTTGCTGTGGTTTAGGTTTAGCATGAGAACAATGCTGATAACACATATTGTTTTAGTTGTTGCTAAGTGATGTTTACATTGCTCAAGGACTTTTTCAGCTTCCCACAGAAGCTGAGAGGGAGTGTAGACAGGACAAGCTGGCCAAAGGAATATTCCATACCACAGATGTCATGCTCAGTGTATAAATGGGGGCTGGCTGGGGAGCGGGAATACGCAATAGCTGTTCAGGATGGGCTGGGCAATGGATGATCGGGTGGGGACAGTGACTTGTGTTGTATCACTTTCTTCCGTTTATTCTGTATATTTGTCTATTATTATTGTTGTTGTTGTTACTATTATTATTATGTTCCTCTTCCATTACTGTTCTATTAAAGTGTCTTTATCTCAACCCATGAGGGTTTTTTTCTCCCTTCTTTTCTCCCTCTTCTCCCCACCTTACTGGGAGGAGGTGGGAAAACTGAGTGAGCAGCTACATGTTCCTAGTTGCTGGCTGGTGTTAAATCACGATACCCCAAAACAGACACCTATACCTGATGAATTGAATGCTGTTCCAAACCCATTGCCTGTAAAAGAATCCTTGGGCAACTGACTACCTCTTGTGTATACTCCCACATTCTAAACATAAAATAAGGTGACCGTAAATCCTGTCTCATGTTTCCAAGTTTGCACATTGCAATTACTGCATCAATTACTTGTATAAGGATGTTTTCATTGAAGTCAGATGTGCCATTTACACTGTCAAACCCACCAAGTTTTAAAGATGCTTGAAATCCTGCGATACCTTCCAGGGTGTGACTGTTTAATTTGTTTATATTTCTTAGAATTAGTTCTGGGATACTTCCTTCTTTACAGTAATTAGCTATACATTTTACACTGTAGTAAAATTACTTTAAAATTCTGCTGTAAATGTACTTCAATGTCATTAAAAAATATTAAGTTATCAGCCAAATTCCCAGCTAGCATAACTAGCAATTCTTTATCAATTTCATAAGGATATACTCAATTGATACCAGTGACTGTGAAGGAAAGCTTCTGAGGATGGCGTGGTCTCACATAGGTAGATATTGTTAAACTAATGTGCCAATTTTTTCAGCACATTATACCATTTCTGTTTGTACTTAGCTTAGGACAACACAAATACTTCAAAATCTTTCCAGTAACTGAGTTGTAACAATATCTGACTTATAGATAGTTAAAAATAATATATCCTGTGACCTTAGATTTGTTCAGAACTGGTACACAGACTCTTTCTGTAAAAAAGAGTCTGTTAAAAAAAATTTCTTATTAGCACCCTGTAAACTTAACTGGGCACGACTGAGTATTTAATTTTGTAAGCTTTGTGCTTTCTGCGTCCTTATGGTAACGTTACAAATTTGCAATAGGAAAATTAATCATTTTCAAATGGGTTCTTTGAGTTCATTTTCATCATCTCACTGGCAGAAATAAGTGGTCTAGAGAAAGAAGGGTTGAAACATGATTCTCCCTTGCGTGACTGTAGAAATAGTGGTCTCTAAAACCGATAGGTGTGGATACATTTCAGTCAGGATCTCAGAAGAAATTATCCAGCATGTCTGTACTGTATTTTCTTTTTGAGTTTCGTAATCATTTTAACAGTTCAAGGCAAAATGAAGGTAGACTGGGGTTTTCCGCAAATGATTCATTTTGTATGAGTTCTTCCCCACCCACACCTCCCCGCTGCCTGAAATGCCACAGATGTATATTTATTATCTTACGTTCAATTACTCTCTTTGTAAAAGTTAAGGCAGGGAGAATCATAAAATCACAGCCTCATGTGTCATCACCTCCCCAGTAGAATCCCCCACTGCAGTAATCTGACAATTCTTTTGATGACTTTATGATATGATTCAGCAAAATTGATATACTAAAAGATTTGTCTGTTTATTTAGTGAAATATCTACTTGTCATGAATTTGTGTCTATAATCTATTTTCTAATGTTTTGTCCAGTCACTTTAAAATTATAAAGGTCTTGTTTTTAAAGTCTTTAAAACTATGAATTTCACTGCTTTCTTGGAAAGTTATTAGAATGAACAGAAGAAAAGGGAGACTACATTTACCATTCAGGAGCTGTTACCTTACAACTCTTCTCCATGCTTGCCATGCAGGATTTAAACCTTTTTAATTCTCCACTTTTATTCACAGCGTCACCTAATGGTGCAGTAAGATGTACTAAAAAGGCTTTAAACACAAGGGTAAATCAGTAAACAGAGGAGGACAAGCCTTTAAAACATGAATTAGGGCTTTCGCGTATCTTCAGTAGCTGTAGCATGCATCCTTGAACCATCTGAGAATGAACATAAAGGAGAATTCACCAAACACTTGAGAGAGGATGCTACCAATTGTTCATTTCTCTTATTCAAAGTAATTTTTAACTTATCATTTAACCCAAAGCTTAATGTGAAATTTTATTTCCTCCAGCACTGACACCTAAACAGCTTCTGTACTCTATGTCTGTATGTTACTGACAAGATTTTTGTAAGTAAATATCTTACCTGTTCATTAACTTATTTCAGTCCTGAGTAATTATGACAGTTACTTCCCCTGGCCAATAGAAAGTAGCTTGTGTTAGACAATAATTTCTATGTAAATGGGGAAAAAAAATGAGAACTTTTTCTTGGCTCTGGCTGGAGTGAATTTCCAGATAAATTGGAATTGGGGTGTCCTCATTCAGGTGAAGCAGAAATAATTTGTTAATGATGGAAGAGGCTAGAACTGCAGCAGTCAGATGACAGACTTCAGGTCAACCTCAATCTCATTTCAACCCTGGGACTAAAGTTTGCCTGAATTTAATCATTGTGTCAATGAAAAAGACAATGAAGTGTCAAAATATCTGCCATGTGTGACTATACACAAAGACTTCCAGCACCACCATATTTCCACAGCAGGAGCCCCATGCCCATGCATTTAGGATTAAGAGTGTTTTGCATTTAAGCAAAGACTGCAATGGATTGCTGATAGTGACATCCCCTCCATCCACCGAGTTCTCCATGTAGAACAGGACTTTAGTGCAGAAAGAAAAATATAGTCCATTTCATCCGTCATAACCAAATATAGATATTTGAATTGACTGTAAAAAGTTGGTATAAATTATTAAATTACTGTCATTAACAATCTCATCATTTCCTTAAAAGATTCCCCATGGTTTCTGGTACAATCTTGCAACGTAGAACCATTGGAAGTTTTATCTCCCTATGGTACTGGGATACTCCTATACAATTGCTTCTAAGTACCTAAGGGGTGGGTTGAAGGAGGATGGAGCCAGACTCCTTTCAGTGGTTCCCAGTGACAGGAAGAGGGGGCAACGGGCACAAGTCGGAACATAGGAAGTTCCATTCAAACAGAAGAAAAAACTTCTTTACAGTGAGGGTGACCAAGCACTGGAACAGGCTGCCCAGGGAGGTTGTGGAGTCCCCTTCTCTGGAGATTTTCAAGACCCACCTGGATGCAGTCCTGAGTAACGTGCTCTAGGCATTCCTGTGTCAGCAGGGGAGTTGGACTGGATGATCTCTAGAGGTCCCTTCCAACTCTGAAAATTCCGTGATTCCGTGATTTGAACATTTGGGGTGGTGACAATTTAATATGAGTGGTCATCTCAGATACAAGAGGAAGAAACTTTATCTCTCATTAGTCCATCTGGTACAGTTGAGAGAAGAGGTTTCTGTTGAGGTACTTCTATCCCTACCTATCTGATGAAGTGAAACTGATACAATACCATGATAGCATCAAACAAGAATTACGCAAGATGTAGGGCCTGTGAGTTCCTAACTATTCCTTTAGTGCTTGTGAAGTACAAAAAGGGGGGGAAACATCTTTACTGAGTCCACCTTGAAAGCTAATATTTCTCACAGCACAGTTAAATGGACTGCAAATATGCACAGGTGTGTAACACATGAATAGGGTTGACTGAGCTAGTGAAGGGTGTGATGGGAGCATTGTATGCATGTTACTGTTAGCCCAAGCAAAGGAATGTCAACAATATACAAGATATTGCAGAGGCTGCAAGTTAATAAAGAGCTACGAGGTGGCCTTGTAAAAAAAGCTGCCTTATCTTTTTTTTTTCCTTGCTGCAGAGTGTGGTTATTCATTTGCATATCATCTGTATCAATTAACTACCAAATTATCTTTATTGATAGTGGAAACAATAACTTTAGTGTCAAAGAAAGGGGCTACTTCTCAGAGATTTTTTTTCTTGAGAATAGTTTTAAATATGAGCTCTTTTTCGTCATAACCAGAAATATGCACTGAAATGGATGAACAGTCATTTAAAAATTAGCAGTGACCCAGCCCAACATACGAATTAGCAGAATTAAACTCCAGTGTAATGATATGTGATTACACACATGAATAGTGTCAAATGGAATGGTTCTCATGTGTAAAGCTATTCACCTGCTTAATACTGAAAGTATATCTTCATTTTAAATCTGACTTTAACCTTTGCAGAGATATCAACTTCTGTTCTGCCTGAAACTGCAGACATGATATAATTAGTGAATGAAGAACTTCCTTTATACATTTAAAATTATTGTAAAGCACAATTTCAAAAGTTTTATTTCAAAGTAGACTGAATAATAATTACCAATGTGTTGCCATTTTAACAATACTTTTCAAAATAATTTATTCAAGTCTCAGCATTTCACTGAGATACAGAGCAGGGGTTATTATTTGGAGGTAAAGAAGGGATTTCTGATTCATTTTTTTATCTGATCTAGATAACTGCATCCAAAGCTACCCAGTAAGCTTTGCATTTTAGAATGATTTATTTTCATCAGTAAGTTATTTTTGTCAAAATCGTTTCCTTCAATTCTTGATGAGATATGGGCCAAAGTCCATATAAATAAATGCAAATATTCACTTCTTTTTAAAGGCCTTCTATCTCTCCCTCCCTATTTTGGCCTGCTTGTCCTTCAAAATATGAGAGCTGATTACATGACTAGGATGCCTGAATGGAACCTGGAAGAACTGTATTTCTTCTCCTGTTTTGCCCATGCTGTTTGTGCTACCTCAGACGCTTCATTTATTCTCTTTGTGTATCATGTCTCCACCTGAAAAACCCGAACAGCAGGTGCTCTCTCACCCCCTCATCTCTGGGGTATTTTCTGCCTACCAGGGGTATAAGCACTTTTTGGAGTTTTTGAGAAAAGGAACAGTGGCTGGTCCCAGTGTGCACAGTTGAGTAGAACAGTCCATATACAGGCAAAAATAAAGCTAGAAGGTATCATCTACTCTGCATACATCACTGATTTCAGATTGCTGAACATTTACCAGCTGTAGTTATGGTTTTGATAGACTGAGCTGAAGCCTAAACATGCTTGAGGAGAGAGGATGCTGTCTCATCCTGCCATCCTCCAAAAAACAACCTCTGCACCAAAGGTCAAGAAAGGGAAAATCTTTTTTTTTCCCCATAGACAGACAACAAAAGCTCTAATCTAATAGGGTAACAACGTGGTTTGATTTCATTCATTTATTTAATGAATAAGGTGAATGTTGAGTAAGTCAATCAAAATTTTGCAGCACAAACACTAAGCAGTAACAGTTCATTAAGTCCCCTTTCCACTGTTGAACTCACCTTGAGGAAATTTTTTATTATTATTAAAAAAAAATATCACAAAGCTCAAATTAATAGAACAAAAAAACCCATTTTGCCTTTGTGTTGTCCTAAGACTGTTCTCAGTTGCCGACACTATTAACAATCAGAGATTGTTTTCTTTCAGTTCTCCCACCCCCTTGGGAGCATTAGCCAACCAGATACACAACAGCTCATATCTCAAGCTTAAATTTTAACTCTAGATAGGGGCCTCAAGACACCATTATAATATAAGTAACAAAACGTATAGTAATTAATAATGCTTCTGGGGCTTTCTCTGCTTCATTTTTTCCTTTCCTTCTCTTTTTCAGCATTTGGTGAAAGTCTGTTTGGTAGTCTTTCATTTGTGACAGATTGCTCTAATTTTGTGTGCCCGGATCCTGTTAACTGTGTTTATGTTTAGCTTACCCAAACTTTTCTCTTCTATGAACAGAGATCTCCTTTGTTCTGGATAGTTGAAAATGCTCTGTCTTTTGGATGGAAATCTCTGATGAGCTGCTTGGATCTTGAGGAAAAAGTCTTTTGTCCTAGTACTTGCAGAAAGACTAGTTTAAAGTCAGCTTGAAAGTAATTCACTCCTTTCTTTGCTTTACTCTTGCTTCTTCTTTCTCAAAGAATCACTAATTTAGTTGACAAAGAATCTAAATGTCTTTTCTTCTTTGATTTATACCTATTACCTGTCAACACCTTTTTTTCAACATCAAACAATCCCCATTCGCCCAATTTCTAGACTATTCTGCAGTTGTGTTTTCAAATTGGCTGCTGATGAAAGAGGAGAACTTCCTCTGATGGGATTCCATCATCCCTGTCTGTGTATTCCCTCTCACCTCCTTATGGAGCATCAACATTACACCTAAGAGAGATACAGTTTTCCTGTTGCTGTGGCCCACGTGGTATTAATAAGCCTCAAGTACACATCCGACCAGATTATCGGTGTTGTACTCTGTGGTCAAAGGCTTGAATTGTTCAGGAAGTCTAATTTGGTGCAGAATGCTGTTAAAATGTGGCCCGTGTTGGCTGCATTTTTGTTGAGTGCTCCATACTGGGTACTTAGATAGAGTTTGAGACATTTCCTTGGCGCCTGTAAGAGCAGGTTTAGGCTGACAGTGGGTAAACCTAGAGAAAAGCAAAGAGGTGCCCAACACCCCAAATGACCTGGAAATGAAAGTAATGAAAGCCCTTCGAAGAGCACCTTGAATCTTCCCTATATGAGATTGGGAAGGGTGCTATGACTCCAGCTTTTACCACAGAGTAAATATAATCTAAAGGTAACAAATGGAATCAGCTTTCACCAGAGACAATACGTTCAGTCCTGGTTTTATTTTAATGTGCTTTGTTGAGAAACTGAGCCTGTACAGCTCTGAGAGAAAGATTTCTCCAAATAAGAAACTAACAACTGGGTTAAATTGGTTCAGTTATGAGTCAAGCATCTTGTAAGTTCCCCTCAGAACAAAGGTTTAATGTAAACTGTCTTCTGGGTTGAACATCCTGCTAAAACATGCTTGAAGTAAGTAATAAATAAACAAAATCTTGACTTCAAAAAGCTGAAAGTAAGGGTTAATAGAGAACAGATAAATTATGCCTTTGTAGATATAATACTTCCCCTTCATACGTTGCAACTAACTGACAATGATGTGTTGGGATTTGGGCTTGGTGGGGTTTTTTTGGCTTTTTTTTTTTTTTTTCTTTTTTTAAGAGGGAAGAAAAGATTTGAGTTGGCTCTGATCCCACTGCCACGAGGTGGCTGGAGCCCAGCCATCTGTCACAGCTGCTGCTCACCATTGCTGCCACTCTAATTGACAATGAACCCAGCGCCCCGCAATAATTGGGGCTGCGCTGCGACTTGGGCAGGTAACGGTGCCCTGTTAGCATCCCACAGCCCCCATCTGGGTACCAGCCCTGCCTCCTTCCCCAGGCACGGGAGTGCGGTGGCCCCATGACCGGCTTCCCAGGTGGGCAGGAATGGCCTCACCCGGGAAGTGTTAGGATGGCCTAAGGGAAGCCATGCCCACGCTGAAACAGAAAACCTCCCCAAACTCACTGGAAGATTTTAATCCTGTTGCCAAGGCACACACACAACATCTGCCATTCAGCCCTTGTTTCTACATTGAAAGAAAAAGAAAGAAAAGTAACTTCCAATATTGAGCAGTTTATGGACAGTCCCAGTCAGGGTTTCTCTGTTAAATTACCTCTTAACAGTACTTTAAATTGAATGGTCTGGGTTTTTTTCCCCATCACAAACACTACAGACACCAAATGCTTTTATGCACAGGGAATGTAATTCAGTCTGTTAGAAGAAGTCTTTGCAGCAAGAACCTCTTCAAGGTTTAGGCACTTGGCATGGCAAAGCCAGATCTTCACCATTTTTCTTGATTGCAAGGTGTTGGAAATCTCAGCCTTTCCCTTATGCCGTATGCATAACCTTGGTCCCACAATATTTCATCCAGACATTTCTCTGTCCCCTACAGGCACTAGTCTGCATGATATGAACATCTGATTTGCAAGTTTTCTGCTATTTGATAGTACTCTGGGAACTGCTGCCTTCCTAACTGGAAGTAACTTGGGTTTTCACAGCAGGTGCACACACGCTGTAAAATAAAGGCCTACTCTTAAATTATACAGCCCTTTGGGCCTCATCTAGAACACAATGAAGTAGATAGAAATAAATCAGCTTACTCCAGAGAGATTCAATCTAAGATCACAGGGTAGTTTAGGGCTTAAGACGACATTTTGGGGCTAAATCTCATTTCTTTCTTCAATTCATTCACAATCCTGTATGAATTAAGATACCTATGGATGTCAGGACTAGGCCCAGTGATTCCGACTAGCCTAGAAGGATTGATGATATCATTTACTTCATAGAAACTAACTTTTGTTTCAAAAAGGATTATTTAAAGTTGTAGTGATTGCTAATTCCAGCTAAGTGCTTCCAGAGCAGTCCAGGCCAACCGGTCAGCCAGCCTGGCAACCTATCTCCGACGGGAGCACTGCCCTATGCTGCAAGGCAGCCCTGGCTGTCTGCATGACTTCAGAATCTGTCATACCTGGCTTTAGCATGATTTGGACACTAGAAAGTCCTTTACTTCTTCTTTCATCACTATTAATTAAGAAATAACATTTCTACTTTTATTATCTTACTTTTTGCCATTTTCTCCCCAAACCAGAAGTTTAATACGCTTTCAGTTCCCTTTGCAAAAGCAACCTTTGAAGAGAATTTAACTCATGTAATTTTTAATATTATTGATAGGTTTATTATTAGGAAAATCTGTCTGAGCTAGTGCAAAACTGATTTACCAGCTCTTGTCTTCAGAAGTGTGATTTTTTTCTTCAGTTTTTGACAGAGTGGTGTGGAGTGATATTGTACTAACACTAAGTAAATTACTCCAAGGGCAGCTTGTAGCAGGGAAATGCAGTGTAATGGATTTCAATGTTTTCAATCCCTTAACCACATATCAGCAAAACTTCACCTGAAAAATTAATGAAACTGTGAGCTGAGTGGTGGGAATTGTTGAAATGAGAAACACATTACACATGAGTTGTTAAGTAGCTGGAGATGCAGTTACTGTACACTTGTCCCTTAAATACAAGAAAAAAAGTTTAAGACTTGGCATACAAGTAAAGACAGGAAGTATTCCTCACAAAATATGAAATTAGTCAAAATTCACGTGGTTAGAAAACGTTGCTGACGTGTGAATTTTTCCTACAAAAGATAAACCATTGTGGAGAGAAACTGAGCTCACATACACATCCACACACATGCACAAGGAAGGCCAGAAGGATGTTTCTGAACCTGACATGAAGTGCTTAAAACATTTTGTTGGGTCTATGTCTAGTCAGTTTTCTATAGCACAATATTAGACTTGCAGACATCAGTGGATTTCTACATCGCAGATGTTTCTCAAAGAATTAGTTGTAAAGCAGCAGATTCTGCAATAATTTAAGCAAATTTATTGCAGGACATCATAAAATAATTTGGCAGGAAAATGATAACTCCAAAACGTTTGTTTCTAGTACATTGGCACTCAGTTTATTTTATTAACATGGTTTACAGCACGGTTTCAAAAGCAGTGAACCTAACTGATTTGTGAAAACTGTGGCAGTGTCACCTCTTGTCAGAATGAATGAATGAATGAACAAATGTGGTACATGGTGGCCTGCAGTGGCTTGCAAGGACATCTAAGGCTTGTGAAAATGGGGTTACAACACATTTCCTAGTTTTACTTAAGGAAGTATATTAAAAGCAGATAAATGGAGGACACATGGAAAGGGAAGAGAAGAGGGATCCTGCCTCCCTTTGCGAACCGGGAGCCACCTCGCATTCCAGGCGGTGTGCAGGCTGCAGAGCTTGTGCGGGCACGTCTGCTCTTCAGCTGTGTGCCTGGGACTCACAGTCAGACACATTTCCTCAAGCTTACGGGCTGGACTTTGCATTTGTGTGGCACAGACTTTAATTGCCTGGCATTTCCCTAAGTTTAGAGCTGTGTTTTCTAGTGCACCTCCTCTGGGTTACTTGTGAATAGAATCCCAGCATTGGAGGCAGCTTGGCCATGGTCCAGCATCTAAAAAGAGAGAGATTGAGGCAGAACTCATCTCAGATTCCAAAGGTGTTACTCCAGATTTATATGAGCATAACTGAAAGCAGAAGCAAGTTCTATTATGTCAAAGACATAAGATCTTTCAGACAATGGGCTATAGATACCAGGCAAAACACTCATATGTTTTGCATCCTATTCATTGAATTTCTTTGCTTGGAAAACTTCCTAACTTTAAATGTAATGCTCATATATTGTGAGGGGAGCTTGGAATATCTAAAAAAGAATCTGTGGGAAAGATTTATATCAATTTTCACACAAAAATCTGTCCAGAGATTGAGATAAGCAATCCACAGACACACACAGGACTTCAACACTGTTTCTAGACCAACTTTAATTGTCAAATAAAGTAGTCTCACTGTTCTTTTTATATAGATATTCTATATGTAAAATGAAACATATCTCTTGCTTCTAGCTAGAGTGACAACTTCATGCATCTTAACAAGTCATCCCATAACAAAGGATGAGAAACTTTACTGTTAGGTTTGAGGTATATGACATTTTATAGCTGACAATATGTATTCTCTGAGGGTGAAGCACAGCTTCTGCAAAGTCTTTATGTCTTGATATACTGTGTCACTTGAATATCTGCTTTTCCAAGGTAGACTGTTGAGGTTTTGTGCTCCTTTCAATATTTCTTTGCTTTTAACAAGCTTTTCAGTTTAGGAATTGAAGCTTTGACTTTCTAAGAAAGGGAGGGCACCCTGAGACACTTGAGTTACTGTATCTTTCTATCCTTGCTTACCACTACAGAAGCAACTATTTACTTACACAATTTACAGGGGAACATCTTTCACAATGAAACCTGAAGTTTCATTAGCATATTGTTGCTTCCTCTAGATCATTATTAAAGATAAACATATTACTGTATCTAACACATCGCCATATCCTCATAGCAAAGACCTCCTGGTTGATTACCAAACATCGCTACTTTTCTCTTTTATATCTTCCCAAGCTACACAGCTTGTTCTCATGTCAGTTACACAGATTTCTCTGGAACTGTCAGAAGAAAGAAAAAGAGACCAAAGAACCAAGAGACCAAACGGGCTCTGTTTTTTGCCATGCACAGGCAGTCCTGTGTGAAGGGTCTGGAGAACAAGTCTTATGAGGAGAGTCTGAGGGAACTGGGGTTGTTTAGTCTGGAGAAAAGGAGGCTCAGGGGAGACCTCATCACTCTCTACAACTATCAGAAAGGAGGTTGTAGAAAGGGGATGGTCTGTCTTTTCTCCCAAGTAACAAGCACTAGGACAGGAGGAAGTGGCCTCAAGTTGTGCCAGGGGAGGTTTATATTGGATATTAGGAAAAATTTCTTCACAGAAAGGGTTATCAAACATTGGAACAGGCTGGTGGTGGAATTGCCATCCCTGGAGGTATTTAAAAGACAGGTAGACGCGGTGCTTAGGGACATGGCTTAGTGGTGGTTTTGGCAGTCTTAGGTTGATGGTTGGACTCGAGGATCTTAAAGGTCCCTTCCAACCTAGATGACCCTATGAGTTTATGATTCTGTATTCTTGATAAACTTGTGGAATCTTTGTCATTTGAATGCCAAGCAGATTGAATTTTGTCACAATATTTTCCTTCCTGAGACATATTTTTTACTACTGATAAAGGTCAAAATGGCAATATTCTTTCTTTATAGAACAATTGTAAAGTTGACTTCCTCAGGAAAGCTCCTTTTGCTGTGGTCATAGAACTTTGAAGAACTGTCTACAAAGCGTCTTTAACGTACTCAGCTACTGCAACTTGCAAACCTGTTCCACCTGTAGTGAAAAAAACCATCCTGGTCTGCAAAATACAGGTGCTAAAAGTTGCCTTCAGAACTAAGCAAAACTTTTTTCTACCCAGCAGTAAAAATGTCTAAGCTGCTGTAGACCTGAGAGCGGCAGGAGGATATAAGGAAAGAGCTATATTAAGTGAGGTCCCAGGCACAGTTAATAAATCCCTCAGTCGGGTTTATTGTTCTGGTTGAAGTGGTGACTGTAGTGTGGGGTGGGAGACTTTCAGCCCTGGGATACAGTGGTGCTTTGGCTTACTAATAGTACCCACCACCTGCTGCACTTTGACTTTTGGCTCAGTGGTAGCTGCAGAAGCCAACCCAGTCAAGAAAAGTGAGGGAAAGTATACTTTTGTGCAGGTTGAAAGGTAGGTAAAAGGCAACCAGAGGCATACACCAATATTAAAGAGGGAAAATTGTCATTATATCGTGAAGTGATACAATGATAAAATTCTGACTGATACAGAGTCCTGCTTTTGGGCTCTCACTGTACCCTGCAAATGTGCTTGAGCAGTCACGGTTTGATCCCTAACAATATTGCTACAGATACTCACTCAACTGAACAAGAAATCTGTCTGGGCAATGTCCATTTAGGGACTTTTAGAATAAGAATTAGGTTTGGGTTGATAGGCACCTGTACCTAAGCTCCCTGTACAATTCTGTTTCGAAAAAGAGAGATCAGCTAGTCCACTGAACAAATGCTGAGAAAAACCTTGATGTCTGGACCCCACTTCACTAGGATTAGGTGATGGCTAAGTGGGGTTATGATGGTTAAGTAAGGTTTTGCAGTTCTAAAGTTTGAACTCAGGAGGGAAAAGTAATGGTTAGGTAGTTAAATCTTTTTGTTCTTCTAGCTCTTTTTTTAAAATCTTCAGACCGACTCCTGAAGTCTGTCTGTGTTCTGTCATGTAAGTATTTGCACTGTAAAATAAATGGGGACTGTTTAACATTCTCTTCTAAAAATGTGTGTGTGCATTTTCAGCTCCATTAACAATAGGGGTGTGTGCTGGGCAGGAGAGACCCTGACCCCAGGAAATTATTGCCTAGCTGCTATAATGGCAATTGCTTATCTCTTATTTAAATAATCAAGTTAAACACCAAACAAATCTTCTAAACTCTGTTTTTTGTTAAGCTCAAAGAAATTTTGGGGAAAATGAAACACAAATCCTGCACAGGAATGATTACAAAAACTCCCCCAAACCCTCCTTCAATATCCTGCTGGTGAGCTATACAGTCCTTCCAAAAAAGATTAATACTTTAAAAAACAGCAAACGAATGATAAACATGAGATGTCCCTATCCTCCAAATGCCAACTGAAAGGGTAGATTGCTATCTATGTCAGATTAGCAGGAAATTTAAATTATTATCTATTGTGGGTAAGAAATTAGTTTAGGATAAAAGCACTTCCATTTTGAAACAGCAGGGTGAAATTGGAATTTGTCTGTTAATTAAGCCACCAGAGTTTCATAGCAAAGATTTTGCTATCTTCTTAGTTTTGACCTTCTACTAACTAAACTGGTTTTATCTGCATCTGGGTGACCATGTAATAATATACCAAGGCACCAATGCACCACCAGATCTCATTCACTGGTGAATACAGCACATTCCCTATCCTGAACCTGAGACCCCACAAATGCTATAATAAAAATATTTAATTTCTTCTAAGATCAATAAAACAGTTAAGCAGCACTAACAGTATCAATAAAGTCAGCTGTTAGTGCAGGTTTCCTTTTTATTAAAACAGTCATAGGATAAAATCAGTATGTACAGTAACCATGTGCTGTGATCACTATCTCAAATGACTATAAAGTTCTTACAGCAGGGTAATTAGGGCTTTGAATGTGATCTGAATAGGGTAAGTTGACACCAACTTACATTCTGATGGTCAAAGAGATGTGATGGTATCTCCTTTACAAAGAATTAAGTAACACTTCAATGTTTATGTGCCCAGCAGAAAGAAGCCCCATAAAGGGGAATAAACACTTTTAGATTCTTGTCACGCTTAAGACTCTTTTTTCTTTCAATGAAATTAAGCCTAATTGTCCTCTCAGTGTTGTTATTTTATAATGATATTGTTAATACATTTTGAGAATACAAAATCAATTTTGCAATCAAAACTGGAGAAACACAATACGTAAGTAGAGGACTTTTTAGTGGCTGTCATACCATCTTTGATCTCCAAAGTTCCTGGACCATTTCTTAATCTGTTATAGATTTCTTCTTGTGTACAGCCAAAATCAGAAAGTTTTTTAGCCGACTAACTGCTATTTATCTAGTCCTCGGGAGAATCAGTGGGAAGAAGCAGCCTGTAGGATCCTGGCTTTAGTGTTTGGCTTTAGGGTTAAGACATCCACCTGCAGAACAGGAAAGCTACTGTAAATTTTCCTAATGGTTAGGATTTAAGACATAACATTACTGCAGCAGACAGCTAACTTAGAAGAGGAAAAACAAATGGAGACTTATAGGTAAGGTGAATATTTAAACAAAGCAGTAAAAGTTAGGATGAAAGACCCACATAGGACAATCTACTGTCCCTAACTCTCACTTACAGTGGGACTGAAACAACTCACCAAAGTCCCAGATAATAATCCATGCAACCTGGTGTCCACAGCTACTCAATGCTGTACAACCCTAAACTCGCTGTGCACCTTGCGATGCTGCTTATGTTCTCCCAAGTGCCCATCTTTATGCGTTCACACCGGTGTGACAACCCTACACAGACAAGCATCCACCACACCCTCACAGCTCTGCGGTGGCCCAGATTTCACCTTTTGTGATTGAGACTATGGCTAACATCACTGACTGCCTGCAGGAAAATTTCCTGCATCACAACCTATTGCACTGATACAGAAAGCAGGCAACCCTAATTCTGTGCTCTTTCCAACCTGGAGACGTAGAAATTTAGCTGAGATTTGCATGAAAACAATGCTAACCAGTAAGTGATATTCCAAATAAGAGTGCTCTCTAGCTATCAATGATTACAAGAATCAAAGAGTGAAAATGAGAGTAGATAGGACAGAAGCTGAAACTACAATCTGATGAAAGGAGGAAAAAGATTTGGAGCTCTTGATGGGACCTACGCATGTATTACAAGACTTGGAATCCCTCTATACAAGGTAAAATCCTTCTGATCTAATCTTTCTCTGTTTCCATTATTCATACTTCTAGTTCAGAGCTCTTCTAACAATGGGCTATTTTGCAAGAGGATGATACTTCTAATATCTTCCTTTGTCCTTAGACCCTCAGTGGAGAGAATCAGATACCTAAGCTCCAGGGCTCAGTTTACTTCTGCCAATCTAATGGGCATCACTACATGTGGTCTAAAACTAATGAAGAATTGGAAAAGTGTGTTCAAAGAGAAAGAGGAGAGAAGAGGGGTTTCATATGTTGTATTAATAGCAAGTATATGAATTTTGGTGGAATCTGTGTGAATGGGGCAGAAGGAAAGAAGGGTGAGATGTACTCTGAAACTATGAATTTTTCAACAAAAGATGTCAGTAGAGCAGGAAAAGGGGTGGAAGAAGAAGAAAATGAGATGTTCAGGTTTTGTCATGCATACTTTAATTTCAGTAAGAGGTGAAATAGTTGTGAGAAAATACTGATGAATCAGGAAGAGTTTGTGGCTGCTAAGAAAAGTATGAAAACCATTAGCATAAATGTCATGAGTAAGGCCTCACAGTCTGGAAGGAACCAGTATGAACAAAAGGGTAAGCCAGTATCACCTGAGGAGCAGTGGGGACAAAGAGAAGAGAGAGAAGAAGATTCAATAAATGTGATGTTAAGTTGGAAAAAAAACTGAAAAGATATTTCCTCCACAAAGAGCTAGTTAAGAGGAGCTGGGGATTGAACTCAGGAGAGAGATTGAAGATAATCATAATGGAAAAGACTGTTTTACAGGTAGATAATAGGGAACTTTTTACTTTTATCAAGGCAAATTCAATATAGTGCATAGATTAGAATCAAGGCTAGAGGGGAATGAGAAAGGAGTCAGAGAGCATCATGTCATGTCCTCCGGCAGAGAGAGCCCCCTCACAGTGAGGACAGAGAGAGGGACAGGGGACAAGGAGAGATGGGTGAGTTTCAGCAATGACAAAGAGCTCAACAAGGTACAGATAGGGGAGGAATAATGCATAGATAAAGGAAATGGTTGATAATGTGTCATGATTGAGGAAGAAAGAAGGAATTTTGAACTGAGGAACAAGGAGGTGGGCTTGAGCTGAGACATTTGGGAATGGCACTGGAAATGGAATAGGACATTTGGTCAAGAGAAGCGGTGGTCAACAGAAATAAATAATAAAGGCACAGACAGGCTGTGCATGAGCCTGTCAGTTTTACTTTTCGAGATGCCAGCAAGATCTTAGACTAAGGAAAGGAAAACTGAAAGTTGTAAAGAGCTTTTGAAAACAAGAGTTAGGAGAGGACATAAATGAAACCTGAAGACCTACTCTGAATGACCAAAGAGACGACATTATAAAAGTTGTATTCATAAAGAGTATTAGAATTCAGGAATTTTCTCCAGAGCATTCAGCAGATCAAGAGTAGGAATAGGTGGCGCCTGCAGAGCTAAGAAAGAGAACAAGGCAATGAATAGCAAGGTGGATCAAAAGGCCCAGATGGTCAGATGAAGACTGGGGAAGAGCTCTGGGCAGTAGCACCTCAGGAGCTGGAATATTGGGTGGGCAGAAGTTAAGTTTAGAATGGGTTAAAATCAGAATGATTGACAGACCGAAAAACAAGTTTGGCAAATGAATAGAGAGGCAGAGCATGAGAGCACCAGGATTAGGATTAGGCAAGGGAAAAGCCAGAGTACATTAGAGACAAGGTCTTCATATGGAGTAGGAGGTGGGCAAAATAAAAAACATATGTACTTTCAGGGAGACAAATTTTGTAAAATATGGTTTAATTTTGAGAATTCCATTTAAACTGAGCAGTTCTGCAGCACACAGTTTTCCTCACCTACCTCCATGCTTTTCAAATTTACCAGAAATCTTTTCTCCTTTTTGGAGAGCTATGATGACTACCTCCCCAGATACCATTAATGTATGTAATCACCCTGTAGTGCCTTTCATCTAACTTGGCATAATGTACATTTGAAAACCTGTCACAAATGGGCCAGTTTGAAATGATGCTGTAGTGCACAAAAATTAGTTCTCCTGCCCTTTGGCTACTGAACAAGAAAATTGATTTTTGTGCATTATGCAATGAATTTAAATGGTATATTTGAGACAGCTTTGTAAACATAGGACTTTGTAAACAGATAGACTGGAGGGACTCAAACATAACCAAAAGCAATAGAAACTGTTCTGCCAACCTATTAAATCATTTTTTACTGACTGTTGCCCATCATGCTGTTGGAATAATGTGCAAGCTTGTCTGTGTGTTTTATGTGTTCATTAGAAACTCTGGTTCAAAATGTAACTGGTCACTGCTACAGCTTCCATTCCCCATGATGGCTTTTAAAGGTGCTTCTGGTTACAGTACTTAGGTCATATATATATATAGCGAGTGCTTTTGAAAAGGCAAATTCCTGTGCTGTCATCCAAGCAATCAAAACACTCTTTGTTTGCAGAGCGGTGGAGGATGGAGGCGAGGGGAGAGGAGAGGGGGAGATGTTTGGAGAACCAGCGGTTGCCACTCATTGGCGTGGCCGCTGCCTTCCCATCCCTTCCTGGCTGCCCCTCAAGCTGTTTGTAAAAATCCAGTGTTCAAGGTAAGGCAACAAAGAATGTGGACCCAGCCCTGGCGCTAATGCATTTCCTGGCCGGCACATCTCCTCCTCGCTCCACTGCCTGCACAAAGCCCCCCGGAGCGCTTGCAGGGAGTGGTGGGAGACCAAGCACCGGTGCCACACCACCACCGGGGATGACAAATTAAACACTAATGTGTTTGCTAGAGGCTTAGTTGCTGGGCTGGGGTGGCAGATAGGGTAACCCCTCTGCTCTGTGACCTTTGCTTCTTGTACTGGGGATGGGTGCAGAGAGGTTAAAGAACAAATACTCTGCTTTTGATCAGCAGTGCGACACCGTGCTCCAGCCCAGCCACCTGAGGGGGAAAGAAAACTCTTCAAGCTTTTATACCCTCTCCATGGCAATACACTGAATGCTTCTGCAGAACAGGCATTATTTTTTAAATGGGATTAAGATCCCCTGCCACCAGGAGCACTCTTTTTGCACTGCATGGTTTTATGTCTCACAAAGATCTGAAGTCAGAGTAGATTTTTTTTTTCTCTGAAAATAAGCAAGAAATTATGTATTTATTAGCAATTTCTCTGACTGAAATATTATCCTACAAGCACCAGCTTCTCTCTCACTAAGTAAAGCAAATAAGCTATTAATTCTCTGTTTTTCCTCGGGGTATGTGCACGAACAACCGTTGTAGAAGCTCATCAAGCTGCTGTTTGTTCCTGATGGAACCAGAATCTCTGATGAATGTTTGATTATTATTTTCATCCAAAAAGGGAAAAGAAAAAAAAAAAAGGTAATTTCCAGGAGAATTTACACTCCTTTAAATGACACTGTTAGAACCCTCCTGTTGCAGGTTTGTCTAGGTCTCGGTTTCTCTCTTCTCCAGTATAAACTTTCTGAAGTCTGGTACTGAACTGTGTGGAGAAGAAGACCAGGTGACTGGCTTGGAGCCTAATGTCCCCACTTGAAGTACTGTTTTAGAGCACTACAGTGAAGTGTGCCAAAGGCCTCAGCTAGAACAACAAATCGCTTCCCACATGAAGACAGGTCTCCATTACCCAGAAGAGATCAATCGCTCTCAGTGTGACTGATGAAGCTGAGGTGAAAGCACAAAAAACAGAATGATGCTAGCTCAATATTTTATTTTTGGTAATGAAAGTGATCTATTGCTGTTTAACTAGTAATTCCATGAACATCAACACAGAAGACAGGGTAAAAAATGTTGGTTACAACATTGTTTATGTAGCCAGATTTCAAGATGAAACTAACTGCATGTAGTTCGCAAAACATTGGCATTTCATCATCTTTTATTTATGGAATTCATTAAAATGTGAGACGTTAACATACCATGCACTAAAAAGAAATCCTATAAACTATTCTCCCCTGTATCATCAAACCCATCAACCATACGGTAGTAGATGACTTGGAGGAGGAACACCTCATATTCCAGTGATGAGCCCCTTCATCCCTTGCGGATGGTGCATGTGCTTCAGCAATTGTTTTTCAGAGAAGGCCCATTTGTTTCGGTGGCACATCAGGGCAAGCCAAGTAGAGCTGCAAGGGAGCGGCGGGGAGAGAATTCAGCACCTGCATTTTGGCTGTTACATTTTAGATGTAGTATTTATTTTTATAAGCCCCTGGGGGAACAACTCTCCCAGATGCACAGTATCTGCATAATCATCCAATTTTTAGAGAGATTAAATATTCATATCAGGCTTCTTGAGTTGTGGTAATGTCCCTCTGGGGTTCTGAGGATCCAGGAAGAGTTTTGCCACAGCATAATGATCGGTGTCTGTTGTTCAGACTGTCAGGGTTGGTCTCTCCCCATCGCAGTCTGTTTAAAGGCAAGTCCATGTTGTGAACTCCTGAGAATGGTGGGTTTTTCCCCCCCGTATAATGAGGCAAAGTATTATGGATTCCTTAACACAAGGTAGTTCGAAGATGACCAAACCTGCATGAAGGCTTTTGGTACACCTGTGCACTGAGATTTATTATCTGTCTGTTTCGTTTATACCCATCCAGCAACACAACTCTTTCAGATGAGGCTGAGGTGAATAACAGGTCAAGATCACGGATATAACTACATTAAATAAAAATATTTGTGGAAGGAGTGGGAAGAATTTACTAATAGGTATGGGTGGCCTTGGTAACATCTTTCCAAAATTTCTTCTAGGGCTTTTTTATTCTTTTTTTTTGTTTACTTATTAGTTTGTTACAAG
The DNA here is from genome assembly GCA_013397275.1 of Burhinus bistriatus. Taxonomy (NCBI): domain Eukaryota; kingdom Metazoa; phylum Chordata; class Aves; order Charadriiformes; family Burhinidae; genus Burhinus; species Burhinus bistriatus. Next base: position 2,680,025 of record VYXH01004672.1, on the reverse strand, counting down.
ATTAGGGTACTGGATGTAATTTAATTTTTGGCAATTAAATTGTTGATGATTAATGAAAAGCAAAAAAAAAAAAATCACACTCTATCCCACTTTTACCTCCTGAAAGTTCTTTGGGTCAGTTAATTGATTACATTATGTAATATGTCTAAACATTGTCCTTGCTCTCCTGTGGTCGACAGCAAAGTTCTCAGGGACCAGACAGCGGTATGCTTTTATGAACTGTGAAAGCAAAGCTTCTTGAAAAACTACCACCATCTTTCTTTGCAAGTATGACTATGACCCATTTACTGTGCTGGCTTCTTAAAATCCAAACATTTTAGAGGGCAAGCGTGGTTGTTTTTCTGTTTGTCATCTCTATCGGTAATGACAGATTTAAGAGGCATCACCTTGTTTGCATCCAAAGGATGAGGTGTGCCTCTCCAAATTCAGATGCTTGAAAGATAGGTGTGTACATCAGTGTTAGTTGTTTACAGTCTCTCTGCACATAATAAAAGGAGGTGGCATTGTTCAGAAAAATTATTTTTGCTTTACAACGAGTATCTAGAATAGGTGAGATGAATTCTTCTCCGAAAATGTTTTCCTCCCATTACATGTGAAGAAATGTAAGGTGACTATCTCAAATGTAGATATTTGCATTATAAACCTGTATAGTTAGGTCAAATGAATTGCATGTTATATGTTACAGGCTATTTTTCAAAAATTGTGAATGATTTAGAATCTGCTTTTATTCATTATGAAATTAATGCAAAAAGGGAGGAGGAGAGAGGCATCCCAGAGTGGCCAATTTATAAGGTAACTAATCTTGGCTGTATATGGATAGGCATCACATCTGATTGATATTCAGACATTCAAGTTTTATATGCTTCATCTAAAAAGAATACCTTCATCACTCAAATGTCTACATACTGAGGATATTTCATAGTCTCAAAAGAGTGGATTTTTTAGCACTTAAGAATAAGTTTGCAAACTTCTAAAAAATAACACTTGAAATTGGTTAATCATATACATCGCAATGCAAAAGAAAATGAATGATATGGAAATGGTTCTGGAGAGTCAACAAATTATTTAAATAAATAGTGAGACTTCACTGAAATATTGTTATGTTTGCACATTTAGTAAAATACTTTTTGCAACCGTTAGAAAATGCTGTAAGACTTCGATGCCTAAAGCTAATCAACTAATTCATGTCTTAAAATATTTTTTTTAAAAAATGCTGACTATACTCAAATACCACACAAGCTTTTAAGCATACTTTTGAAAACCAAGCCAATTCATTCGGTTTCTAGGTCCTTAGCTAAAAAATTTGGGGAAACTGTGAAAAAAATGCCATGCTAAGTTTTAGTAAACATACATTCTAGATGTGGGGTATCAGCTTAAAATGTTGTGTAATTGTCTTTGCATTTTGCTATATACTAACTTCATAGAGCGACAAAATACAGCAGGTTATGATGCAAAATAGAAAACTGCTGTTTTCTTGTTCGATAGGCTTTCACCAATTCCACATGATGAGATGCTGCTCATCTTACCAGTTCAACACAAAAGGAAACCAGCAGATGGAAGCAATGAAAAGCAGAAACTTTTCTGCGCTCATTGACAGCTAGTGCAATTTACTGACTTTCCAAATGTGTAATATACATTACCGCATCTTCCACTCCTACCATGCCGATGGATGTTGGATGGAGTGTCCTTCATTTCAGGACAAGGAGGAAAGAAGTAAAAAACTTAAGTGGACAACTGAAAATAGGACATGCTGATTCTATTTCCACAAGTCAAAATCAGATGTTTCAGCTCCCATACTTTATATGTAATTAAAGTTAGTATAATTATAAACTACTAGGATAGCTACTTTGCTCTGACTATGCAGAGGCAAGGCCTCCTTTGGGAGGAACTAACTTAATTCCACTGAAGTGAAAGGAATTGAGTTCCTGGCCCACTCTTAAAAACTGAGCTGCCATGGCAGGCCCTTTTCTGCCAAAAAGTTCCTGTTATTTCATCCTCACATGTTTATTTAAAATTTTTATTAATATGAGTCAGTAAGACAGTCAAATGCAGTGTATAAATCTATGAAAATAGGATTTTGGTGAAATCTGTTTTTCAAAGAAGTCTACTTAGAGATTTCTAAAATAAAAACAAATGAGTTATTGAAATATATGTAAGTTGTCTTTAAATTCTGAGAGAGATCATCAGATCTAAATCAGTGTATTTTAAATGGCCACTGTGAAACTAGATTTTAATAATAAATTAAGTGAGAAATAGAGAAAGAAGAGAAGCAGAAAGTTTACTCTGAAATTTTTAAGGGCAGCAGGCTAGTGGAACAGAAGACAAACTGTTTCAATATTGTACTCTATTTTCAGTCTAAGTGTAATTAAAATCTTCAGTGTGAGTGCTCAGTTATGGCATCTATATTTTACTGGTAGCAAGTAAAACTGTTCAGGAGGAGTTTAACAAATGTTTGAAATTTATTTGAAATTCATTACCACATTTCCACCAGCTGGGATATAGCCATGTCTGCTTTCAGTCTCACACCAAAAGCATGTTACATTGCTCCAACTTTTATATGGGAAGCTGAATTTATAATAATTTGGAACATATCAAAGATTGGAAAGTATTCAAGCCACAGTGGTAGTGAGATGAGACTTCATGCACTGGTTGCATTTAGAGGGGAATGGGAGAAACTGAGCAATGGGTTTGTTATGCTCTGGATCTCTTCTTTCTAACATGCACTGGTGTACCTCAATTCCACAAAAGCCTTGTGATCACTCTCCCTAACCACAATCCTTGTCTTCCTTCACCCCAAGCTAAAGCAAGCTGTATATTACAGCCCTGTTTATTTTTAGAAAGACTCTGAGTCCTGTCTATTTGGTTTTTGTTTTCTTTTTACATTCACACTCCAATAAACCTAACCCACTTTCCACACATTAAGACAATTTAACTTATCCATACAAGGATAGTGTATTTTAACGCAACGTACATTTGTACTGATTTTTTCAAATGCCCTGCATGTTGTCAAATCTTGTGAAAAGTAAATCAACTTTGTCTTCTTGGTCTAAACCAAATTCTACAAACAAAACAGAACCCAGAACAACAGCAAAACCTCAAATTGTTGTTTTTTCTGAAAATAGATATTAATGTCCAATGTAATTTTTTAATTTACAGAATGTGTGGAGACTTTTTTGATAGTATTCTCAGGAGTAACATATTTCAAAAGTCTTCTGAAGAAGTCTACATCCTGATAATTCCCTTGAGGGTTGTAACCAGATTGCTTTAACTTTTAGGAAAACAAAAATCTTTCTTAAGTAGAGGTTACAAAAGGCTACTGAAACAGATCTGCCCTCTTAGCAAATCCAAAGGATTGTGCATATATACGGCATTATGTTTGCATGGAGTGTAAAGACAGCGGATGTGGGAATAGACCTGGCAGCAGGAGGGAACTGTCAACATGGAAAACATTATGCCCTTCACAGAGGGAAAACATTCATGGTGATCCAGACTCATCTTTCCCAAGTCCTTCTATGTCTCTTTCAATACCTGTGCCTTCCGACTACCTCTACATGCTCTCCACTTATGTCCTTCCCAGACACCTCTCATCAAGTTCATTCAAATCCCCTCTGTTCCCTCTCTATCTCACTCTTATTTTCATCTCACCGTCCCTGTCCTGTTGGCCCAAGGTTGCTAACACTGTAAGACACTCACAGCTGCTTCTTCAGCATTGCCCAATTTGCGGAATGAGAAAATCGCCCTTCTATATTTATTTTTACAACACTTTTTTCTCTCTCTGCCTCTTTCCCCAACAGTTCTCTAGGGAATATTTTTAATGTCAAGTAGCACACTAAAAAACATTTCTCAAAAATTAATCAAATCGTTGATAGTTTGTACTTGCAAAGAGTTAAAAAAAGATATTTCCCCAGAGTTTAATGACAAAGAATTTGTGAAACCTTTAAAAATCCTTTTCTAATTTGGAAAAAAAATTTTCCAGAAAATTGATTTGCAGCGATTAGTAGTGAGATGACGTAAATGATTTATGGGGAGTCTGTTTTGTTCTGGGGTAGCTGGTAATTACAGCAGGCATGAGTGGCTGAAAAGTTTCCAGCGGTCTCAAACACTGTTCCAGATATTCTCTACAAAAGCATCATGGATGTATTTACATTCAAATGTACGTGTTCAGGGTACTTAAAAATGGAAAGTAAAAGAAAATAAACCCATAGCAAAGCATCTTATGCACCAACAAGAGCAAGGTGGCATGACCACATAGTACATCCCAGAGGTGGCTGTCGGGAGAACTATGACTGACTTTACAAGCACTGGGCCTATAACAAAACAATGGTAGTGTTTTATTTTAATTATGGGTATGAATGTGTTTCATTTATTCTCTCAGTGGCTTCAGTCTCATATTGGTCACTAGGGCCGTAAGATATGTAATATGGCTTATAATACACAGTGTTCTTTGTTGCTTTTGGAGTAATCAGAAGGTTGCTTACACAGTGTATTGCGCAAATAGGTACGGTAATCCTACTGTTACGTTACCAAAAACTGCGGTGAGCGTTGTTTAAAATATATCGTGTTTTGTACTGCCATGTTACTATGACTCCTCAGGCAGACAAGATTAAATTCCAAAGCAAATGCTTCAACAAGAGCAGTATGCAATGTGTGCTATCTGTCATCTCAGCTGATATGCCACTGTACCTCTTGGCACCAAGAAATGGTCCAGACCATTTACTTTAGAGACCTCAGTCAGATGCAGCAACACTTGAAACATAGTTCCCTGACCTCAGCAGGGCTGCTGAAATTGTCTGAATTTTATGACTAGGTTCCAAACTCAAAAAAACTTTATAGTAGTAGTTATAAAGGTAATTTGGTCTGTTCCTGAAGTGGTTATTAAAAATCAGCTCCAGGAAATTGTATTGTTGCTCTTCTCTTGGGATCAAGCAATTCTCCATTGGAAAGGCTTTCCTCTAGAACTGCTTGTTACTGGTTTTACAGTACATCCCTAACGTGGATTTCACAATATGGTACTCTGGGGTATGTTTCCGATTATGAGTCCTTGGAGTATTTATACATTTTCCTTGAAAAGAAAACAGAAGCGTTTAAATGAAACGAAGGCGTGCCTTGTGCTGGCTGAAGACCTAAACACTGGGCACCAGACCAAGGGTCCTTCTTGTCTGTGGGCTTTCTGCCCCTGTAGCTAGTTGTGTGCTGCAGCTGGATGGTTGTGAGGTGCTTCACAGGTGGCTGGGAAGTGTTGAGAGAGCAGCAGGCAATGTCAGGTGAGAAAGTGTAAGCAGGTTGCAGTCGCTGGCTACGACTCTTCATACTAGTCAGTGTAAACCCAACTGCCCACGCTAGTCACTAGCTACCTTCAACTGACAGCAAGGGTACATTTCATCTAAAACAAGAGACTAAGAGTAACTATTTCCCAGCAGGAATTATAGCTGGGTTTTGCCACCCTTAAGGAGCTGAACTTAAAGGGTAACACAAATGTTCAGATGAAAGTTGCCTTCACAAAAAGTTTCAGAAACGCTGCACTGGACAACCACCCGAAAGGAGAATCGCTGTTCCTGCTGGTCTCCTAAAACAACAAGCAGGAGGTAGTGCTTAACGTGGAGACTGAGTCCTGCTTAGGCATAGTCCTCCTCCTTGAGGTGCCTGCTGGCTGGCTCCTGAGTGGCCTGAATCATCCCACAGGGTTTCTCATAATTCCTGAATGGTTGTCGTGGTTTGGGACAAAGGAAGGAAGTTGCTCCTTCAAAGCCAGGCTTTTGTGCATGAAAGTTTTGCAAGAAACTTTAGTGCTTTCCATAGCTGTTCTGAATCACTGAGGTTTCCTTGCTGTGGCTTTGCAGCTCTGTCCTCAAGCCTGTAGAGTGGATGGTCTAGATGCTGGAAGGACAATCTTTGCTTATACGTGTAAGGAGTTTGCTACATACCTTTTTCTTTAATTTGAAGAAACAATAACTGTTGGATATGTTGAGAAATTTTTGCTTGTTGTTTTTGTTGTTGAAAAGTCTTATGTAAAGTCATAAAGGTCAAGAAAGTCACACCTCAGAGTGACAGATCCATGAAAAAGTAAATCTTGGTAATCTACTCTATAGTGATTCAGATTCTGTGTGTCTGCTCCTGTATATTGCCATTTTAATTGCTGTACATGAGACTACATAATATATTCAGCAAGGCATGATGCCGAATAATGAAACATTTCATTACAGAAGCATAAGCCTCTTCATTATATTGTCATGGGAATAGATTTGTTCTATTATAATTGTTTTTATATTTGCAAAAAAAAAATCTCAAATATATTAAGCTTTAGTACACTAATTAGATTGTACTTTACAGTACCTGTATGTGTGATTTTCTTTCTGTTCACAGCTGGCAGATGGTGTGGAGCATATAGTTCTGCTATTAAGAGCTGAGGAATTTTAAAGAGGTGAACACAACTGTGTGTATTGCTCTTTGTTGCCTTTTCATTATGTCTGCAACATTGGTCTGTCTTCTGTTCTTTTTTTTTTTTTTTTAATTTTGCTTAACTTTACCTTTTTTATTTAGGTGCTTTTGCACTTTAGGTCCACTGTACTACTTCCAGTAAGTCAGCACTAACTTCCTTAACCATTGTATTAAGTTTTGTGTGCTTGAACACAGTGAATTTCCATCCATACTGGAATTCATTAACTTTGCTGGATTGTAGACACATATAAAGTTAATCATGCTGTTAAACATTCCTTTGAATAAGCTTATGGACACATAAAAAGCCACAACAGGGTAGACAAGATTATACATTCAGAGGCTGTCAGTCAGTTACCCAGTAGTGACTGACCATATGCATATTCTTTTTAGATAATAAATTTATAGTCTCAGTATTCAACCACTTAATAAAGAGCAGCTGATCCACTGGTAATTTTTATTCTATGGTACCACAAAGTAATTTGTAACCCAAAAGAAACTCACAAATTTATGTGAAAACAGTGGGTTTGGTGATTCTTAAATTTAAATAAAACATAAGGGATATATGTTCCAAGGGTGAAACAGATAACTATCAGACAATTAGAATATACTGCATTTCGGCAAATGAAGTAAAATAATAATTCAATAGAAAATATAAGACCTCAAGTTTCGTAGATACTCATTACAAAGTGTGTACCAATCTGTATAATTACAATACTCCCAGCATTTCCTGGGAATTAATCCTAACTTGAAAAACTTTACCATATTCATAATCAAAATTATGATCTATTATTAATTATTACTGGTAAACATGTTATGCAACAAAATCTCTTAGAATTCTCAACAAAACTGAATACATATACAGGATCTCATACTTTGAAAAGCAGGGATAATAAAATGCAGATTTTACATTTTTAGCCCGAAGAGTTCTGTATATGTCTTGATTAGATTATTATCATGAAAGGTTACCTCCTGAGGCAGATAGTTCTGCCTACTGATGGTCTTAACGAAGACCAGAATGAAGAAAAACAACATGCTTATAGCCTATTAAGTACTAGTTCCTAAATTCTTTAAGAATAATCCAACTCCAAGATAAAGTGTGTAAAACTAGGAGTTTCAAGGCCGTATTTTTAACGGTAGGAGCTTAAGTTAAATAACCCAACGAATGACTAATCTCAAGAAGGCAGATCAGGGCACCTATTTTAGATGCTCAGGCATTCAGTCAATGTAGAGAAAAAGATGTCTCCAGATACAAGTCTGAAGGCCTCTGCCTCATCTTCCTCCCTCAGCCACGCAGAAAGCCTACGTACTGAGAGCTGCAGTGGGTGAGCCTGTGCACTTTAGGCACCGTGGAAATGTTGACGTTCAAAACAGCAACACCACCTTGATTCAGGTGCCTGCCATTTCTGAGTATCATGCCCTGGCTAGCAGGAATGCGTGGATGATCCTTATCCACTCACACATTCACTGCAATGGGTAAGTTCGTTCCTGACACAATGCTAAGTGATCCGGTGCCCAAGGCTTAAATGCAGAAACGTCAGATCCAGTTGGCCACCTTCCCTGGAGAACAGACAGAAGACGCCCTACCATACAGTCTGCAAACTGCCTGAGATTTGCAAAAGACTATGGTCATTGGTAGGAAACTCTTCTGTCTCCAGCAGGTGCTGGAAATCCCACCAAGTCCCGGGAAAAATAATACTATCAGCCATTTTAAGGGGGACACTGAGGGGAGGAAGGATGCACAGGAAAACAGCTGTTTATTTTTTCTGATGAGACTGGGTAGATAACGGATGTTCAGCACCTCTTCCCCATTTGTTTTTCTCTTAACTAGCCATGAATTCTTACACCCAGAAGGAACTGTCAGCCATAACTTACTACTGCAGTCCTTGCAATACACTTAAAAGATCTTCAATGCTTAAAAGGATAGAAAAGAAATTAATTCAGAGCACTCTTTACTTGATTTCTTCGAATATTTTCTTAATAATTAGCCAGTGTTTGCTCTTCTGTTCTGTGCCTCCCTCAGCTTCCAATTCGTAAGACCCTGTCATAAGCGTAGTACTTTCCCAGGCAAAAATGAAATCAATTTTTTTAAAAGTCCCAAATAAAGGAATACAGCATTTCCAGATAGCAGGAAATACAACAAAAAGAGATAACAAAATGAGACATAGAACAATTTTCACATAACAACAAAATCTCTTACTCTAAAAGACTGCAAAATCAACCTCCATTCAAAAATATCCTGAATAACAGAATCAACAACAACAAACATTTTCTGTAAAGAACTCTGATTAGAGTACATATTATTCCCTCTGTTGATTAATTGAACTGGTATTTTGATTACATTTAATTGTACACATTAAATAAGTTAATGCTGCACGATGATACAGCAATGCATATAGAGGGTTTTTTAATTTAATGTAAACAATTATATCCTAAATCACACAAAGCATTGAAACATTCACTTCTTTTTTTTTTAAACTCAGTAAACAATATTTCCCTTCATATATTTTGAGAATCATGGTTCTGACTGAGGTTATAGACGCACTCTCGCCAAATAACTTCCATGGTTTTTGATTGTGTTGCAGGACAGGCTTCTCCGAGCTCCAGCTGTAGGCTCTGACTTTGCTGCAGAACCACCTTTCTCCTCAACCAGAGGAGATTAATCCTCTTGCCAATGCTTATCTGCTCCCAGGGGTTTTACAGTCAGGAATAAGGAAAGGAGAAGGTTGCAATAGTAAAAATAACGATAATGAAGAGCACTGCAGGTCTATCTTGAAACTTTCAGTGTTTGAAAGCGGATCAGTCATTTACTTGGGAAAGTGAGAAAGGGAGAAAGGGTTTAAACGTGCGGGGTATTTTCCAATAAACAATGATGATTCCAAATCTATTGGCTATTTATTATTTTCTAGGTTTGACCAACTAGCATAAGCACACATGCTAAGTTTAAAAAGTGCAAGCAGATCCAACTTTGAAAGACACATTTTTCTTCAGTTTTGTCAGATTAGGGCCTTACTTTTCAGACTGTTACAAATATTCTAGTTTCTACTGTAATGCTACTCAAAGTAAAAATACATTTCTCGTCTAGACCACAAAAGCATTTTGCAAATGTGTATTTGCCTAAATGAAATGAAAAGTTAAAGACTGGGAGAGAGGGATGATGTACAAATATAATTGCAACATGAGAAAGATATGGAAGTTTAAGGTCTCAGGTAAACTGGAAAGTGACTTTGTTAAAGCGTGGAGGTGAATCAGTAATATTCTGCAATATTCTGAACTCCTCTCCAGTATACATGTAAACAGAGCTGATTTTATAGTACATTTAAAACTCAAGGAAGGACAACCTGTCAAATATTATGAGTGACTCAGAAATAAATGTTAATTTGTAATTAATAAATGGATAAATAAATCGATAAATATTTTTTCTAAAAAGTTTATATGCTCTCTTAAGCAGAAGTGGAACNTTCTATGATTCTATGAAAGAAAAAACATCATGACCTAAAATCTGTTTATTAAAAAGTAACTCAGTTTTTTTAACAGATGAAAAAAAGAGATAAAGGAATACAGAACAGTAGGCATATATGCACAAGTCCAAGAATGAACACGCCATGATAGAAAATATCATAATAAATAACATATTGCTAGGGCCAACATTTTTTACAAAACTGATAAAAATAAATTAATCACTAATAAGGTAACTGATTATTTAAAACACAACAAATAATAATTTAAAAAAAAACAAACCACAATTTTTAAAAGACTCCTTAATGAGCAGACACATAGTACATTGTTAAAAGTAACCTTGTCAGACTACCTTGGTGTCATTTTCTAGACCTGGTAAAACGGTTTTGTCAATATCTAGTGAGCTGCAGTGGGAAAAGGCAAGAGATAGAAGGAAGGACATATAGTGCATAGGAGGGATTCAGAAACATTGCCTGGACATGTAGGGAGGTGTCAAGAAAACCAAAGCTCAGCTGGACTTAGGAGTTGATAAGTATACAAGAAGAAGAGCTTGTACATTAATAGTAAAAGGCTGAACAAGGAAAATGTGGAACTGTTGCTGAATGGGAAGGCTGATTCAGTGCCAAGGGAGACAGACAAAGCCAAGGAACTCAGTGCCCTCTTTGCCTCAGTCTTCTCCAGCTATTAAAGAGGACTTCAATAATTTTTTTCATGTCCTTGGGAGCAAAGACCACATTTATATTTTCATTAGTAAAACTACAGTTTCGAATTTCTTGTGAAGACAGGAAACTGTTTCCTAAAGTCTTAACCCCCCAGATAATCACCCTTTCGTTATGTACTTCACTACAATTCTTGTACCCCAAGGTCTGTGATGCATGCCATTAAGAGCTGCTTGGTAAAGTTAATAAGGAGAGTTGGGTTCCCTGTGTGTTCCTTTTCTCTGAAATAGGAAATTAGTGAATTCATCCTCATATTTTTGGTGGGAAAAATCATTCATACCTGAAGCTGTCAGCCTTCAACCAGGGATGTCAGAACAAGATGTCATGAGCACACCCAGGGCTGATTTTGACAACACCTTGCCCCAGGAGCAGGCGAAGAACCCCAGTGAGGAAATCACAGGGCTTATGAAAGTCGGTGAGGAAGCACTTTTCCAGTGGATGGGCATTTCATTAACACCTCTTTTTGAAGGGCAAAATGACATCTTGGCTACAGTACGCTGAGATCTTGACCCTCCTCAAGAAACCATCTAATTACTATCCTCTGTCAAACCTCCCTTTTTGGAGAAGGTGATTAAGGAGGCAGTTGCTAAGCAACTTCAGGAGCACCTGGACAAAGTGGGATTTTTAGACTTCTTCCGATCTTCAAGTAATGGTTTCCAGACAAGTTTTTATAAGAGTGTTAGCTTCATATTTCATAATACTGCTCTTGGGACACTAATGAAATATTGCTTTATATCAACTCTGTTAATGTCTTTCACATATATTTCTGTTATTGATGATTCAAGTCATCTTATGCTGAGTAACAGCAGGATCATGTTATTACTAGAATTTTATAAAGAACATATGCATATAAAATCAAATGTATTTTACTTATATTCATGAAAAGCAAAGCTCACCTTGAAGAACAGATAATGATTTTATTCATATTCATCTCCATGTTTCTCTCTAAATCCCAGATATCAAATATACAAATCCCCCAGCTTCAGGAAAAAAAAAAAAAAGAAAAACTGAAATTGTATCACCATCAGGACTTCAAATAATGAAGCCATGAATACAAAAATCTGTGATAAATGAATTTCTAATAACAATGGGGTTTCTAATAACAGCAGGAATCAGATTATGAGAACATAAAGTGGAAGTTTCATGTGCAAATGGTTTAAAGAACTACAACCTTAAGTTTTCTTTATTGCTTAAAATGAGGAATGATGCAGACTGTAGCTGTCAGAAGTTCTTCTGTGGACCTGCCAAGCCTCCTGCTTTCACCGAGCCCGGGGCTCAGCTGCAAAATTGTGGCTAAGTAATTAACTAAGTGCCACAAAAATCAAACAAACAAACAAACAAACTGACATAGAAGCTTCCCTCAGAAAACCTGTCCAAGTTGGAAACACTCTGACAATATGAAATATCTAGGTTTGTTTACTGTCCTGGTTTGAGGTAATATATAGAGATATTCTGCCTGATGTGAAAGAATTGGTCATCTTTCATTATATAATTAACTGAAGCAAAGATATAAAGATCTTTTTGTTGCAAAAGGATGGTGTTTCTAGAAAATTATTCTGTTTGGCTCCAGCAAGACATGATCAATCTGGTGCTGCTACAATAGCGAGAAAATCCTCTCCCGAAGTTCAGACAACTTGTCTGCGAGAAGTGGCTGAGGTGAACTGTGAAAGGGTTAATAAAAGGTAGTGCCAGCGTGTAATTTCAGCTCTATTGCCCTCCTGTATTGACTTTCTCTATTATCAAGTTTCTATTACATACCCAGATTTATGCCTCAACTCCGAGCATTGCGAGCATAAATCAACGGGTGGGAGCAGCCGGCAGAGGCAGACAGGGAAATTGTATTTAAGTCCCACAGACGTTTGGTTCTGAGTCTGAAACTCTAGCAGTGCTCGTGAACTTATGACCGTGGAAAAGCAGGGTCGGTGGAGGAGCTCAGCCCCTCTCCTGAAGCATGCCAAGCTCTCCATTACTTCAGCTGCTGAGGAAGTCGCAGTGAACACACAGGAGGATGGAGCAGAGCGGAGGGAAACAGCAGGCAGCCAAGGCATGAAAGCACCACAGAACAGCTCTTCCTTCTGTCACAGCTCCCAGTGTGGAAGGTGGAAGTACCTGAACATTCATTATTTCTTGAGGAGCCTGGCAAAGTGATCATTTTACTGTTTTCAGTCCTTTTGATAAATGAATTAGATACTGAGAAGAAAACTTAAGCTGCAGAAAAGAAATTTTTAATATATTTTTTTCTGATTGAACATAGAAAATAAGGCTATTTAGACAGTTTCTTCAATACCCAGACTAGGATCAGAACAGACTTCTTTCTGCTTGTCTTTCTGTTTGGCTTCAAAGGAGCTCATTTCAGGCAACAGGACACCTGAAAAATATCCAGTGTTTTCCGGGGGAAGAGTAACAAGGAAGAAGAGCTTTATGTTTTTCTGAGTTGAATGTGCAATTCCTATATACCTGTTTGTTAACGGTACAGCATTGCCCATTCCTGATTATCACCCCTCCAGTAACTTTCAGAATAACTCACAGCCAGGAGGGTGCTAGGCAGATCAGTGGTCCTTCCATTCTGAAGAGCTGAAGACCATGGTCTGTTGTAGAGCATTCATGTCTATCTAGCGGTAAAGGTCCTCTCTCCAGCAGGTCCCACCAACCTGGTACCCCAGCTGTAGCAATAGAGAGATCCACTAGAATGCAGCATGGCTGCACATTGGCACACAAATATGGATTTCTTTTGCATCAAATCCCGGATACCTTAGGGTACAAGCACATACCTGAGTCTTTTCCTACCATGGACTCTAGCCCCAGCCATGGTAAGAACTCTTGGCTTCCACAGCAAAAATATAAGCACAAATGTAAGCTTAGAAGGAATCTTTACTGTCTTGGAGAGAATGAGAGCAAGAGAGTGATACTCGCAGAAAGGTATTTTCACAGACTTCACTAAAGATAAAGAGACTTTCCCTGGATCTTTGCAACTCCCTCTGCTCTTAGGTGTTCTGAACCCTTCTTGGTGTTGTGCAATTTCCTAACACATTATAACTCTTATCCGCCATTATCATGAGGATGCTTTCTGTCTGTCTATGAATTAATTCCAATTTGACAGCATGGATTTCTTCTTGGGAAAGAAGCACTGCTTTGGGGATGTTGCCATTTGATGGTTCTTTATCCAATCAATTCAGTCGGGTAAGTTGAAATTAACCCACATTTCCTTCCCAGGCTAACACATCTTCTGAAAGTCCCCAGATGCACCTACATCATGGAGGGTTTTCTTTGTTTGTTTGTTTGTTTTTCCGGATAGGAGCTGTGGCATTTTCCACAAGCAGGCAACTGCCTATTCTATATCTACAAGTAACCCTAATGGTAGCTGACTAAAGAAGGCTAAGAGGCAAAGTTACCTTCGGTTCCCCAGCAATTGTGGAGTTAGAAATAATTCCCTTTAAAGTGAATAGCTCTGGACAGTACCTGTGGAGAATGATCTGGCTGCCTTTTGCCCATGGAAATCCAGGAAGAAAAACACTTTCAAGTTCAACTTGTTCTTATGCTCCTTTCCCACTTTCCAGGTAGATATTCCAGCTGGTCACTATTGTACAGTACCATCACCTTTAAACAGTCTTTCCAAATAGTAAGACTATCAAAACTTGCCAAATTCCTAGAGGAATTTTGTCTACAACTGATTACTATTTTTCCACCCAAGTAATTTTTGCAAAGAGCGGTTATGTCTTGTGCCTCTCTGATTTACTTAGGTAAGCACTTTAGAGTCATTGTGCTTCAGTTTTCTTGAATGAAAAAGCACCTATACAGCATCTTGGTTTCTGGGACCATTGCAGAGTTTATGTAACATTTACACCCACAAGATATAAAACTCTGTAAGTATTAAATATATGGCCTTACATTTGTAATACTTGTTCTGGAAGTGACATTTTCTTCTTATTGCCATCCAACATCAAGCTGAAAACAGTTCTTAAAAATTAATGGCCTATGCTAAATAGATACTGAAGGATCAGTGTCTAATTTTAGCTAGACGATATTATAATAAGTAATTACTTTCTCTCATATCATGTTTATATAGCATGACCAAGTTTAAATACCTGATTTAGTAAGGCCCTGAAATGAATAATATAGCTTCTTGAAGGAAGAATAAAAAACCTTACATTACTCATTGAAAACTTGCACAGAAGTTTATTTCAGTTTATGCAAGCGCCATGTGGATGAGCTGACACCTGCACTAAGACACTGGGGAAGAATATAAAGAAAACTGTGTCTTTTAACAGCTTTTTGTACGTGCTGTTTTAAAGCAAATCACCCCTTTCCCTAGAATATTTCTCTCAATTTTCTGTATGGTTAGTAAGACAAGCAGGTTACCGTATTTTCTAGTGCCTTGGTGGGGAATGGATGTACATGATGGTATTGAGAGTCCATCCAGCTGAGGACCCGGTTCTGCTCCCCTTTCTAGATGAGACCACTAGACATGTATGCTGCCAACGGTGAGATCTCATTTCTAGCAGAAGAAATTAGATCAGATGTAAAATCCAGTACAGTGTAACAGGAGTGAAGGTTTCAGTATCTGTCCCTCAGACTTTTTTAAAGGTCTTTTGGCATCAGATTCTCCTTTCCTCTAGAAAGATGGTTCTTGAAAGCTGCTCTTGCTGTTGTAATTCCTAGATAAAATGCTAAAGACCTGGTGCATGGTTGTCTGAACCTGTATCAATAACCATTAATTGCCAAGAAGTCTAGAGCATCCATAATGCCATTTTTGATCTTGTTAGCTTCAAAATGCCTTGTAATGATACTATTTTTATGTATCAGTGCACAGAGTTCTTACTACAGAGCACAACTCCAATATAAAATGCTCTATTCAAATTCAGAGCAAAGAGATGCTTTCTGCCCTAAGGAGATCACATCTAAATATGACAGATAAGTGACTGACAGACATAAATATAGATGAAATAAAATATTGGTCAGCCTAGAAGTTTGTATTCTTACTGGATTAGCAGTTTGATCACTGTTTTGGGAGGAGGAGGAGGCTACAGTGAATACAAGTAGTGCTTACATATATTTTGTGCATTTTTCCATGTGCATGTAACCCCATTTATAAGAAATATATACTTCGTACAATAAATTTTATCACTTGCATGCTTACATTTTTATATTTCACTTTGGGTCTTTAGCAGGAAAAAAAATCATGGATGGTAGTAGAACTGATCCAAAACTCAATAAAGGTAAACATATCTCTGTATGCATGTACATACATTTTCAGTATGTATGGTGTTTTATACAGACTGCCAGTGCAGTTTTCTTTTCCTGAACAGCTTCCACAAGTAGTTTCATTGGATTTCTACTACAGTACCAGCCAGTCCAGGCAAGTGACATTATCAGTCTCACAGTAATGTGAATGAGATTACGTGTGATAATGTCAAACAGGAAATGTTCAGGTACCCAATTCAATCTGATGTAACTTGATTTTGAGAAAAACTACACTTCAATCAAAACCTATGTCTAGACATTACAACCAAAAGTCTTTTTTCTTTGATTTTTTTAAATCTTTTAAATTGTTTCAGAATAGGTTAAACGTACAATAATCATAATGTTTATGTGAAATCCAGATATGAAACTGAGTGATACTGATGATTACACCTCGTTCTTAACATTCTGGCTAACACAAATGCATTGACTCTATAACACTGTCATATGAATTCTGACAAAGTGTTGTTATATTAGAATTTTTTCAATTAATTGAAAAATTGGGAATAATAGCAATGTTTTTGAAAAATTCTTATTTTCAGAAAAATTCTGAAGCTCTAATATTTTTGATAGCCAAAACTCCAAGATGTTGGCAAAACTGATAAACTAAGTGAAAGAATATGAAGAAAAATATTGATTAGATGAAACAAAATCTCATCAAAATGCTTCAAGGGGAAAATTGGTTCTTGTTATCTTGATCAATGTGACAGAATAATTTAGAGCTATTCATACAGTTCGCATTGGCAAGAGCTTTTAGGGCTCACGTAAAAAATAACATACGCTTCCTTTCCTGGGCTCATCCACGGTGACCAGTAACAATGAATTCAAATGTGGACATAAAATTTGCTTCAACCTATGATTCACAAAGAAAGCCTTTCTAGATATGATATGATATGATATTCATCCCAGAAGAATGTACAACTTTTTTTTTTTTCATGCTTTTGCATGCTGGGTCAAGTGGAAAGGACAATGAAAGCTGTGATATTTTGAAAGGAGACCTATAATACTGAAAATTACCACTTTTGGTTTGGGTTTTTTCTCCAGAAAAGCCATATAAAATAATATGGACTTAAAATTCTACCCATACAAATAAGACAAAATGCAATTTGCAGTTGAAATTACATTATATTCATTTACCGTTGCCCCAAATAAAATTTTATAAACCAAACAATTTGTGTTAAACACAACAAAAAATTAAATTCCTGTTTCAGTGCAAAGTCCAGCATAGATTTAACTAGAATTATTAGTGGCACTCCTGTAACATAGCAGATGTTACTATTCTTTTGCTGTCCTGTCTTGTTTTTTAGTAAACTACAATCCACAGAAGGCATATCCTGCACATTCAGACATCAGATATAGGTAAATCAATCTAAGCAATTTTGATAAGAAAGGACCATATATACTCCAGATTCCCCTCTGCACAGAGAATTTTGAAGAATTTCTTGCAGAAATATAGCACTGTAAGCCAAAAATCTCTGTCCATCCACTGCCTCATCACCAGTTCTACTCTCAACTGTTAAATACTCTAAGCGAAAGGAAAAACAGAACAAAGACAGAAACATCATAAACCCTGAATAAAATGAGGATTGCTATTTGCAGTATTTTCCCCCCCATTCCCAGAACAGGGAATATTTTTGAACCCTCTTTAAGGATGAACTCATGCTGATCTAATGATGCTGATTCACAGACACACTGAGGTAATGCACTTCAGATAAGGACATTGCATCATTTCAACAGGTCTCAC
Source organism: Burhinus bistriatus (assembly GCA_013397275.1). Classification (NCBI taxonomy): domain Eukaryota; kingdom Metazoa; phylum Chordata; class Aves; order Charadriiformes; family Burhinidae; genus Burhinus; species Burhinus bistriatus. The sequence continues at coordinate 2,662,430 of VYXH01004672.1, read as the reverse complement.
AATGTAAATATTAAAGGGAATTTCACCATGGCATCAGCTTTTACTGTAATCAAAGACTCCAAGGTATGATTACAGTTAAACAGGTCACACAGTGAGAGAGACTCACTGAGGCAGTAAGATGGTCCCTAACTAAAGAACATAAGCCAATTCTTTTACTGTATAATAGCACATAATGTTATATTATGTCTTTTAAAAAATCAGTTTAAGTTATGGTCCAGCCAACTGTTTCTGGTTAAGGTGGAAAAAACCTAACCTGAGGACTGCACATATTTATATCAAAGTTAAACACTGGAAAAAGGCTGTAAAATGAGATTTTTCCTCAAAGGACAGCATAAGTAGCATTTAACTGAAGCGTGCAAGCAAAGTGCATTGTTTAAAGATCTGTGGTTTTCTATGTGCTACATTTCATATTTGGAAGGAAGCAAGAAATCTGATGGTTCTGATGCTTAATTTTAAAAAATGAACTCAGGAGGAGAATATGGCATGTAAACATGTGTCCCTTTCCTTGGGAGAGCAAAGAGAGCTCCTGGAGGTATTGTTTGTCTATCTTTTTTAGAGAGTCTTGACCTGAACCTGCCACAAACTGCTTCCACCAAGGCCTGTGGTTCCTCCTCTCTCCCAGGGGACAACCAGCTGTGAAATGGAGAGTTTTATTTATGTAGGGTACGCAGCTGTTGTGAAATATAAACACCACTCTACCTAGAAGGTAGAAAAAGCAGCTTAAAACTTAAGATAGTGAGATCTGGGTCAGCCTTTCCTCCCTGTGGGCATCCGTCTAGACCAGGCTTACACACACTGTGCTCCAGCACCTCTGCACTCAAGCTATTGCTATTGATGAAGGAGACCCGTACCCACCACCCAGGCACAGGCACCATTGGTGGGCCAAGTCCCAGGTAACTTTTTTGCAAGAAAGGTTAGCACAACGCTTCCCAAACTTCACTCTTTCTTTTTATGGGGTCTTTATTTTATCACACTTATTACATAAAAACATAAGATGTTCAGACACCTGAGGAAATCCCCATAACTCCCAACTGACTCACTGGCTAGAGAAGTAAGATTATTACTTGACTGCTTGGGTTGTTTTTTTCTGGACAAATGCCTGTTTCTCCTTCCCCAGAGATGTACACTGGGTAAATCTTGAGGAACTACAGCCAGGATTTCCTCTCATATAGTAGTCTTATTCTTGTCGAAATGTCCTAAAATTTCTGTGGATTTTCAATAGGATGGCCATACACACGCTCTTTACCACCCGTTTTGCATCTGGTAGCCCACATGCTCATGATAGTCATGCACTGTGGTCCTGCAGCAAGTCTGAGGCATTTTCAGCAGTGCTGGGCTTGCTCGGTAGGTTTATACAATGCCCTGTTGAGGGAACTGTATATTCCTATGGATTACAATGCCTTCAAAAACAGTGTACCTAAAGGGTTTAAGCAGGGCATTGATGTAGATTCCACCTAGTTCAAATATTTCTGACATGTGGGGCTGCTCTGGACAGGCTTTCTGCGCATTATTCGTATAGAGGAGAGTAAAATCTGAATCCAAATTTTTAACTTGTTGGTTCAGTGCCATGATTCCTACACATGCAACACCATCATTTTGCTGGGCCAACCCTTACACTAGCTTATACATCGAAAGTGAAGTCTGGGCCCTCCTATCTCTCTTGTGTGTCTTGAGTGCTTGGATTTTGTGTCTTCTCTTCACTAAATATCCTACATACTTCCTAGTGCTGCCCAGTATATTGGGTAAGAAGTTTTGGCTACACACTCTTCTGGTGCTCAGGAGCCCTTTCGCAGATTAGAGCTGTGTTTTGTAGTGCAGGTGGCTGGAACACCAGAATGATTGATTCCTTATTCTCTTATTCTCCCGTTGTCTGCAGGTAGAAGATTGCTCATTGTCTAGCTCTTCATGGTGACTCGTGACTCAATAGCCCAAATAGTTTCTGAGCACCACACCAGAAATTCTTCTTTCTTGCTGCAAAGGCTCATATCTACTAATTTTCTGAAACATTGAATTGTGTAAAAAGGGTGATGTTTTGATTATTTCTTTTTGCCTGTTCCTAGAGGAAATCCATATCTGTGGAAAGAAGAGACACTTAATATGTTTGTATCTGAGAGAAATTTTCATTTATTTTACTCACTTAGTGAAAAATTGTCTCTCGTAGATCTTTCCCAAAACCTTCCTTGTTTTAGTTCCCCAAGAAAAGCTCTCTGTATCTGTTTCCAAACTTCATCTTGGTGATAGTCGTCTATAAGAAAAAAATGGCCTGCTTATTTAAGCTCTGTCATTGTATACAAAATGAAAGCTTTTATTGTATCACATTACATATATGGTGAGGTAGGAGTGAGAGTGTATAAAAGAAGTCCAGTATCCACATTTGTTCATTCATTGCATCACCGTATTTAGTTGCTTATTCACATGAAACAATAATGCTTTTGTATAAATCTGATGTTTAAAACCTAGTCTACCATGTAATTCTTATTCTATGTTACTTTCATTTTCTTAATGCTTGCTTTACACTTCGCAGAGATATGAAAGTATCTTGCCGTTTGGCTTAACATCTGGTTGGGAAGGCTTTGCCAGGGAAGAAGGGATAATAAGGTAGTGTAAAAAGAAATGTGTACGGGGGTCACACACCGAGCTCTGGTAAAAGTGACATGTTTAATGCCACTCAGCTTTACTTGTCATTAGTGTGCCAAGCAGCCTCTTTTGTGCACACTGAATCTTACCAGTGTCAATGTGTTTATCTAGGTGCGCTTTTATGCCAGAGAATTACACAGTGATATGTACTGGTGCTAAAACTGGCTAGACTCTATACCTGTGCCTAGTTAGAAATTATTTTGAAAGTTTCGCCTTTTTTCATTGGAAGAAAGTTTACCTAAGAATAAAAGTTTTGATGATAACTGAAATAGGTGTTTCCTATCAAATTACTCTGTAACATAAGGAGAGCTGCTGAACAAGAACCATAGTCAAATACTTGTGTGTCAAATTTTCCTAATGTTAAATGAGGAACTTAAAGTAAAAAGTAAAGGTGCTTACACTGTTTTCCTGCCTTCACTATATCTTTCATTGTAAAGCGTTTGCCTCAGACTGTTCCCAGGCTTGTCCTGCGTGCCTTTCTCTTACAAGTTTTAAAGCAAAAGCATAATACTGTCTCAAGAGGGCTGCAGAGCCCAGGCAGCTAATCTGGCAGAGACTGTCCTCAGGCACACGTCTTCCAGTTTTTAAGCTATTTCGAAATTAAAAAACCATCCCAAGCTGGCTCTTTTGCGCAGCATCATTGTGGACTTTCAGCTCCCCCAATTAGCATCATTAAATGTGCAGATCCTGTCTGGATATACCGTCTGTTCAGCACACATCTTGATATCTAGGTTGTCACATGTACTCCAGTATCAGAAAATTCATGTGCCACAAATTTACTCCCAAAACATTTCTTTTTGCTTTTTACAAGAAGCAGCCTCTTGCCTCTGGAGGTTGCCTGCTAAGCTGCAAACTCTAGCTTCTATTTGATATCTTTTCCCTCGAAAATCAGCTTTTGGCCTTCTGGATCAAAAGCTGAGCAGGTGTAAACCGGTGGAGGTGGCGGGAGCTGAGCCAGCAGCATTAGCCAGCCCCCCTCCGTGGAGGCAGAGGCCTTCATCCATGACATAAGCCCAGCGCTCAGTCAGAGGTACGTCATGGAATAGCATCTCTTTCTTTATGTTTTTTCCCTGTCCTCTTGCTTTTATTGGACCATCTTACTGTGTATGTAACTACATAGATGTATTTGTACCTTAAGCACACAACGGCCTTAAAAGAACAAAACTCCCAAATATTTATATAAAACAAATTTGAGTTCTCACAGAGGAAGAAAAGTGTCCAAAAGAACATTCAAGTGTATTGGTGAGGTGACCATACACACATGTTCATGCACAGGATGCCCAAATCAGTAAATTAGGGCTGTGCACAATTTCATGTATCTCAATTTGCCATACCTCCATATAAACCAAATGTGAGTAAATATGTGACATAGAAGTTCATATAGATATTAAAGGATTCCGTTAAGCTAAAAAAAAAGGGTTACTTTTCTTTATTAAAGGCAATTTTTGTTTCTATATTATAGGAAATTGTAGGCCCATCAGTCTTACATCAGTCCCTCGGAAAGTTATGGAATGAACTCTCCTGGGGGCTATCACAAGTCAAATGAAGCACATGATTGGGAAAAGCCAACATGGACTCACCAAGAGCAAATCGTGCTTGACAAACCTGATCACCGTCTATGACAAAGTAACCTGCTCGGTTGATGTGGGGCAAGTGGTGGACATTGTCTGTCTGGATTTCTCCAAGGCTTGGGACATGGAATCATGGAATCATGGAATCACGGAAATTTCAGAGTTGGAAAGGACCTCTAGAGATCATCTAGTCCAACTCCCCTGCTGATGCAGGAATGCCTAGAGCACATTNTCAGAGCTGCTTTCCAGCAGGTCCACCCCTAACCTTGATTGGTGCCTTGCATTCTTCCTCCCCAGGTGCAGGACCCTACACTTGCTCTTGTTGAACCTCGTTAGGTTCTTCTCTGCCCAGCCCTCCAGCCTGTCCAGGTCATGCTGGATGGCAGTGCGGCCCTCTGGAGTGTCAGTCACCCCTCCCAGGTTGACATGGTTGACCACAGCCTCCTCCTAGAGAAACTGATGTGTTACAGTCTAGTCAAGTAGGAAACTGGCTGACAGGCCACACCCAGAGTACGGTGGTAAAGAGCTCCTTTTCAAACTGGCAATCTGTCACAAGTGGGATCCCCCAGGGATCGATACTGGGCCCAATGCTGTCTAATATCATCATAAGTGATGATGGGATCAAGAGTACCTTGATGAAGTTTGCTGATGATACCAAACTCAGTGGGGAAGTGGACACTTCAGAACGCAGAGCCACCCTGCAGGAAGACCTGGATAGGCTCGAAGAGTGGGCTAACAAGAACCTTATGAAGTTCCACAAGGACAAGTGTAAGGTCTTGCACCTGGGAAAACATAGTCCAGGAGTGCAGCACAGGCTGGTATCTGCCTGGCTGGGCAGCATCTTTGTGGAAAGGGACCTGGGGATCCTGGCGGACAACAAGCTCAATATGAGTGAACAGTGTGCTGCTGCGGCAAAGAAAGCCAACGGGAGGCTGGGTTGCATCTCCAAGGGCCTCACCGACAGAGATGAAGAAGTCATTATTCCACCATACTCAGCACTTGTCAGGCCACACCTGGAATACTGTGTTCAGTTTTGGTCCCCACTATACAAAAAAGTTGTGGGCAGGCTGGAGAGGATCCAGAGAAGGGCCACAAAGGTGATCAAAGGACTGGGAAGCCTGCCATATGAGGAAAGGCTGAGAGAACTGGATTTGTTTGACCTTGAGAAAAGAAGGCTTAGGGGAGACCTTATCATCATGATCCAGTATTTAAAGGGTTGCTACAAAGAAGATGGAGACTCCCTTTTTATAAAGAGTCACATGGAAAAGATGAGGGGTAATGGGTACAAGTTAGTCCTGGGGAGATTCTGATTGGACACAAGAGGAAAATTTTTCATAATGAGAACAACCAGCCATTGGAATAAACTCCCCAGGGAAGCATTGGATTCCCCAACATTGGACACTTTTAAGATTCAGCTGGACAGGGTGCTGGGCCATCTTGTATAGACTGTGCGTTTGCCAAGAAGGGTGGGACCGGATGATCCTTGAGGTCCCTTCCAACCTGGTATTCTATGGTTCTGTGATTCTGTGTATCGCTATGAATGCTGAGCTGTGGGAGAGGGGCATCATGGGCTTTCAGGGAGCAGTGGGGCCAAGGACCAAATGCTGCTGGGGCAGGAACTGACAGCCATGAGGTTAGCTGAAACAGGGTCCTGGGGCCATGGGCAGGCTGGTCAGGGCCACTTAAACTTCTTGGTTCCTTCAGGACCCTGAGGTACCTGGCTTTGAGCAAATAGCCAAGTAAAATGTAATAAAAGAGATTCTTAGCAGCAGTTTGAATGATACGAGTAAATACCTATTTTTTAAATTACCCTTCAAAAGGCATGGGGAGGGTGAGTTTTTTGGGTGACTATCCTAAATGTCTTACACACATGGATGCACAAAGGAAGACAATTTTAATTATAATTTTGTGGGAGTCCTGCTGTTAGAGTAATCATAAACTCTGATGTTTCTCATCAGCTGAGCTCTAGTTAGAAATGAAACATCTCAGTGTGACAGCAAAAAAATTTCATGAGCACACCACTCAGACCCTGGAAGTGAGCAAACTGGAACAGTGGATTATAAAAATGCCCTCACTACACAGGCGTTTGATTCTTGTGATTACATACATTTCACAGTGAAGGGAAACATATCATCTGGCTCCACCGGTTGTGACAAAATGGATGAATTTAAGCAAAATGGGAGGGCTTACGTACTAAGACTGAGGTAGTGTCTTTAAGCAAACCTGCAATTACTACTACGCTGTCATGGCCTCTCAGAAATGGAAACAGTATTTTGCTCAAACCCTGAAATTCCAAGACTACCTGTATCCTGTATTACCCTACACAGCTCTTCAGCTCTGATCTCCTTGTTCCAAATGATTAAAATGCACCTTTTGTCCCACATTTCTTCAAAAAGCCTGCAAAGTTGAAGAATTTAATACATTATATTTTGAGTCCCTAAAACGCTAACAATTTGGCTGTCATTGCATTCAAGTGGCCAGGAGCTAGAGGAGAAGTGAATCCTTTCTTCTGCCTCCTTATGCTGAGTGAAGACCCACAGCCAAGGAGATCGGGGAGCGCAGAGGTGAACGACAGCCACCACACTCACACACCAAGCGAGATCTCCCAGCCTGCAGCCATGCAACTACTGGTGGTCCATACGACAGCAGGAGGAAGACTGTAAAATGATTGCAAAATCCTCCCAAATGTGCTTTTATATGGACTTTCTTACACCTGCAAGAAAGTGCATGAATAACATGGGGAAAAATATAAAAGTAGTAAATTAAAATTTACAGTTCTGTCTCTTTCTTGTAGATTGCAAGAGAAAAATCCAGTCTACAACCCACAAAATGATCATTTTAAAGTTGTTTTATCAAGGAAATAGTTAATCCTTGATTACTTGGGCAGGGAGAGGGGAAGGCTGGATGAATCTTTGATTAAAAAGATCAAGAGACAATATTTTAAATCCGACAGAGTTAAAGATTCCAAGGAAATGCTTATAGCTTATTTCCAGCTACAAAGTTTGTCAATAACACCTGCCACAATTTAGCATAAAAATAAAGCTACAATAACTCAGAAGTCTCAGTTTTTCCTGCTGATGGCAAAGTTATGTTTCAGAAACTTTAAATACTTTTTTGATATTCAGATTCTTCTCTGGGAGTGTAAGTTATGCTAAGGAAAAATTTACTCCTGATAATAATTTTACTGAGATCAACAGAAGTATTTCCTTGAAAAACTTCTACTTAGCCTAAATAAAGGCTGAAAAAATAGGCTCTAAATTTAGATTTTTGCTGTTAATATTAGGAACAGCATTGTACATGTTTCTTTATTCCTTGAGGTATACAATTTGACCATAAATCAAGTCCTGGGCCCAAGTATTTATTCTTAGCCCAATGCCATTTTCCTTACCACCCTTTACACTTTTTCTGAAGTTAGTCTACCCTATTAAAAATTACTTCTTTAAAACACTCGATGAAAAAAAGGTCTGAAAATCTTCTCTCCTTTCTTGTGGAACATTTTTAAAGAAAAGACGGCACTCAGTTCCCTGTGCTTATGTTAGTACTCTTTTATTTCTTATTTTTCTCTATAGGTTTTAATTTAAAACATGCAGTATTATTTTCGTTGGCTCACTCTGCTGTACCCAACTGTAACATCCTTTTCCAAAATACCCACACAATAAAAGCTACTCAACCATAAAAAATTTAATTCAAGTAATGTAAAGCTGACATTAACATCAGATTTAAGGGTTTGGCTTAAATTTATAAACACAAGAAAATTCCAGGCACTGTAAATTCAAGTTGAAAAAGGTTCATTCATTCTTTCATTGAGAAAGGTTACAATGATATCAGTCTATTTATTTATCCCATCAATCCCTAACTCTGTATTTTCTTCCTCACTCTTAAGTCAAACAGTCAGTGTTGTCAAATATAGTTTTGTGTGAATGAACCATTTTTGGAAGTATAGTTTAAAAAAAAAAAAAGTATTTGAATTTGATAAATTCTGAAAGTAACCAAACAGTAATTTAAGTTTGCTACACTATCAAGGTTGGAATGTGCTTAAAAGACAGCTTTATTGACATGACAGGATCTTTACCTGGGAGATGAAACACCCAAGGGAGGGAATGAGCAACTTCTCGGCTCCAGCTGGAAGAGGGCTTGCAGAATCAGGCCCCCGAGTGGGTGCAGCCTCCCATGCCCAGGCTTTCCTGGGACATTTCAGTTCACAAATCGTTAGTGGATAGACTGTAAAGCCTTCTAGGGAGCTACTGCAATGTCATGGGTCAATACAGGACAGTGGTTGCTCTTTTTGAGGTAAAAAACTGCACAGAAGGTGAGGGACTGCTTTTACTTATACAGATAGAGGAACAGACAGGTACACAGATAGACAGATAGTAAAGGGTGATTACTCAATGCTCCTCAATAACCTCTATACTGATTTGTTTTAAAAGCCTGCTGAAATATTCACTTCCTGCACATGCATTGAAAATTAATTCTCATTATAGCATATGCATGCTATACACTTCATACATCAAAACACAAACACAAACAGTTTGGCAGAAAGAAAAGTGGTGTTAATGAAGCAGTTAGATCTAAAATAAAGTATTTTTTTGAAATGTTATTGTCATATCAGGTTTTATTCTGGGAGAACGTTGCCTGCTTTGAAATCACAGGTCTAGTGAGTCTGTAATAGCAAGGCTGACAGACACATAGCGCTCCCTATGCAGAAACCATGGTGATGGTCACCTTACACATATGAATAAGTAAATAAACTGTATTACAGTAACAACAGCTAGACTTCCAAAACATAAGGGTGAAACAGAATAATTGGCTAATCAAGATTTTGGAAAAGTAAGGATTTTTTATTAGATGTATATTTATGAGGAATCAGAAGCTTTGAAGCTTTAAAGCTTTTAAAGCTTTGAGGGATGGAGAACTAAGTGGAGAAAAATAATGCTTTTAGTTATGGCTATAATAATTAAAAATAACCGTAAGAACAAATGAGTAATACTACCTAGATCAGCTTCTTTTTGTTGTAGAACAAAATACTCTGATACTTACACTAAATAGATTTAAGCTTTAGAAATGTTTATTCTGGCCCAATTCTTCTAGAAATGGCTACAGTTTTGCCATTATTTTATTAAAAAAAGAAGTTAATGAGTTCCCAGCAGTTCCTGTAGCTTCCTACAATGTCTCAGACTGGAGAGAGAAATTTCAGGGATAAGGCAGAAAAGGAGTCTGGCAGATAAGAAGTACACAATGGTTGTTGATTTTCCGTATCCATTTGGTTTGATTTTTATTCTGGCATTGAACCTTCTTCAGCTCTGACCTTAGCGAAGCTGGTGTTCTCTCTCAGACACAAACAAAACACGGTATGGCAACCTGAAACCTGGGTGCCTTTACTGATGCCTGGACTGCGGACGAGCAGTACGTTGCACCGCCACTTCAAGACCGTGGAGGAGACTCAAACTAGATTAAATCCCCAGGAATGATTTACCACACCAGGTTTGCCTGTCCCTGTCTGTGCAGGCAGGGCGGGAGAGGGGCTGGAGGATGCCCGAGCACCCTGCTTCAGCCAGCAGGAACGCACCCCCTGGCCCCAGCCCTGCTGCCCCTGGGTGAAAGAGGGGTGCCACGCCGTGTAAATTCGGTCAGATTGCCAATGTACCCGTCCGCGTTCTCAGTCTCGGTGCAATGCTCCATGACAACAAGGTGAGACGGCAGAGGTTACCCGAACAGCTGCTTCCTAAGCCAGAAATTCCAGGCATTGAAAACCATCTGTCTATACATTCACAAATGTATATAAGGGCAATCTATCAGGCTGCGGCACTGCAGCTGCCACTCCATCAGGCCTGCTTCCTTTCTCCGGGCTGAACAATAAGAGCTAGTTCTTCACTTTGTGTCACACAGAATGGCTGATTTGATTAAGTCCCCAACTCTCATTATGCTAGGTAGGGGTGTAGAATTTCAATGATAATCCATAATGCATGACCAGTTTGTCGCCATGGCAACATAAATTCAAGGTTACTAGCTCAGACGCATAATTGGGTGTGCATTGAGTGCTGAAGAAGGGCTGTTAAAATTCTTGTCATAGAAGAGTAGCATCCATCATACTGTCTGAAATTGCAAAGTACTCATAATCAGAAAGAAAAATCCTTGGAGAAAAATGTTAATAAAATAACGATTACATCTAATACAATTGTTTAAGTTTAAAAAAACAAAGTGGTTAAAGTATTTTAGTTAACAAGAACGGAAAAGGCAACTCATTAGACGCAGAAGACTTTAGTTGAACATTCCCCACCCCCCAATATTTGCATTGTAAGATGGACCCAAAGCAGTTCAGCTCTGAATCTGACTGATTAGCTCAGGATCTAATCCATATGATACAGTAAAAGATGACGCTTCGCACGCAGACGGCACAGTCTTATAGGCATCGTTTGTCCAGTTTGATCTTTTGTGGGTAAAAATCATCTTCAAAATTAGCTGCACTAAGGATAAGAGGACTTTTGCATGCTGATTTTTTAATTTTTTAGATGTTGCCCTGAATTATTGCACTATACAGCAGCCATTTTAACTACCCAAGATGAAATAGGTAAGGTCAAATTGAACAGATGGAAACAAGACATTTAAAATCAGACTGAGAAAAGCTCTAGCATGTATATTGTAGGGAGTGATCTTACTCCAGCAGATGGATGGAATAGATGACCTAGAAAGTCTTCTCTTTTTTTTTTTTTTTCCTCTCTCATTTCTGTGCATTTGTGACTGCAGCCTACCTGAAACCTGGCTTTCAGTATCTTATTTTAATCTGGGGAAGGGATTGGTTTTTCCTCTTTTAAAAATATTCTGATATACATCTCTTTTGTTTTCCTCTAATATTAACAAGATAGATGTGATGTTTGCCTTACTTATTCCCAAGCAAGTTTTGTTTTGATGACCATCTTTGCTAGCAAGGAAGAATAGGCAAATGAGATTTTACATGAGCACTTCCAGGATGTTAGGGGCTTAAACCTAGCATGTCATTACATGAAGAAAGATCATTACTAAATGAATATTTTCCTCAGCTCCAACCCCATTTTCCTTGATATTGTCTGACTTGTATGTATCTGTTTTATAGCTTTGGCGAATTCTAGCTGGGATGCTTCAGCATGTGGTTTTATTTATTATGATTTCTAGCAGAGTTTGACATAATTTCAATGTATGTTTCTGTAACAATATTAGGAGAGTTTCTTCAAAGGAACAAAACCTCAATTTATGCCTTTTGAGTCAAATCTGCTCCTTGCTTCTGGGACTGAGCTTTTATCTAATTCTGTTGGAGATGCTCATGATTTGTTGGCTGAATTGCTTAAAAATGACAATAGAAAAGTCCCATTACATGGAAGTGGAAAGGCTCAGTAAAGAAAACATTATTCCAGCATGAATTTTCTGCAAAGACTAAACTGATCTGTTTGGGCTTTCAGGATTTCAGATTGCACTGTCTTCTAATCTACTCTCCATTTACATTTTGCAAACAGAAATTGTAGGGAACTTAGTATAAACATAATTAAAACTGTAAAATTATAGTGAATTTAAAAGGAATGTTTCAAAGGGTGTCTGGTGTTGTTTATTTTTTATACTTTTGCAGGTTTATTTCTGAGAGGATTATATTTTGAGAAATTACAATTTTTATTAACAAAATTGCATATTTTTTGAGGTTAGAAAATATGGGTATTAGCTTGCAATTTTTAAAAATTAATTTTTGCACTAAACTGTACAGCTTCTTTTCTGAAGAAGTGAGTCTAAGTCACGCTGTCTTGTCACCATTTTAAAATTGTTCAGATCTGCAACTAGTTTCCATTACAGAAAAATGTGCTGGATCATAAGCCTATATGTACCTTGTAGGCAGTAGGATTTTTCACGAGTGAGAAATGGCAAGATCAGATCCTACAGTAACGGAGGTTATGGTTGTATTATACTGAATTCATTTTTGTCTGTGTGTAAGACTTGGTTTTGTACACAAAAACATATATTACTGTTCAATATCAAGATAGGACTGTATGTTCAATGATGTGTTTTATTTCAACACAGCCTGGCTTAATATGAAGCTTGCAAATATCGCATCTGGAGGTGTATTCTCCTCTTGATGTGCACATGTAATTCCAATTAACATTAAGAATGTTAATGAGAATATGCCCCTCTAGGGGCTGGAGAGGGGGAGGTGAGGGAGCAGGTTTGTAGTTCTGATTTAAATAACAAGTGACTTTTGTGGAGAATACCAGCATGTGGTCTCATGCACTTATATTGTGGAAATGCAGTGGCTCTGAATGAGAGTGCAGGATTTATACATTGATGCTCAGCGATGCTTAGCCAAGTGAACCCGTTGTTGGGGGCAAATATTAAATCCCAATGTGCCTTCTCCAGGAAGGAGTACTTTTTAAAACGTTTGGTTATGTATTTGTGCACAGGCCTAGAAGACTCTACTGCGAGAGAATGAGCTGTGTTTTGTGATTTATTTTTTTTTTAAAGACTAGCTTAGTTTGAAGGAGCAAACCATTTAATTACTTGTTGTTTCTCAAGTATGCACAATGTATAGAATAGCTTTCAAGGCCTTAAGCAGCAATGTGCTTCTATGCTTTGATTAATTTACTTGATGTTCTTTTAGTGTTCCAAGGAAGACGTACATTTAATATCAGATTTCAAAACAATATCCAGCTAAAAATGGCTATTAAATCATTATCTTTTCTTTGAAAGTGTGATGTCACTGGTGTTATTTTGAGGAATCCTTTGTAAGCAGAGTGTACAAATAACTATAGCATTTCCATTTCTGAAAACAGAAGGTAACGGATTGTGAAGTTGTTTTTAAGGCAAGAAAGTATGCATTATATATCTTATAATTACAAGCAAATGTGGTTAATAGATTAAATGGAATTACCATTTCATTTTAACAGATGAAAACAGAGACAGTGTTTATGTGTGGAATATATTTTCCCATGTTATCTAGCAAGAGAATAAAACCATAATGCAGCAAACAAGGATAACATGCAAAATGGCTATGAAAAAAAAAAATAGAAAAAAGAAAGACAAAATCCTTTACTGTCCTAAGAAATTATTTACCTTTTCTTTTTTTTTTTTTTCTGATAATGGTTATTGCAACACATAAAAATGACCAAAAATAAAAAGACATATTACTGTTTGATGCCGCATCCAACTCTTTTGTTACCAGTGACAGAAAAAGATATCCCAAACAATATAATTTATCTGTTTTGTCAATTTCTTCTGCATAAACTTTCTGCATGCCTTTTCAATTTACACATGGAGAAGTGCTGTTCATTTCATTGATCTGACATGTCACATTTCATTGTGTTGATTTCAATGCAAGTGCTATCACAGGATGTGCACCATGCAGCCAGCAGGATACATTAAAAATGTAAAGTGAAAATGTGTGTTTTGTAGATTTCTTTTACCATGACATTTTTTAGGTCAAACAGTAGAAAAGCTGTTATTTGAATAGCTATCTTGTACACTTTATCTGTTGGATTTGGTATTTGTAAAATGTATATTTCGTAAGTGCACAGTGGTATATTTGAAATCATAAAATACCGTGTACCCTGATGTTTTAACTTATTCAGTTAACTTCTTTAACTTATTAACTGATCATATAGTCATGGTTACACAGGTAACTGGAGGTTTTTACTAAGACTATTACGGACAATAAGAAATGTCCTTGTGTTTAGAGAGTATAATCCAAGACTTAGATTTGCTCTTCTCCCACCTCCTCAAGTAGTTCTGTATGAAATCTGGGGGGGTTTATGAAAATGTAATTATGCACAGACTGATGTCAATGCTCATTCTGTCCCATCTCTCGGCCTACGTGTATACAAGACAAGAAGAGGTGGGAATAGTAAGAAGGCATGATGGGAAAACAGGGACTATTATTAACAGATACACGTGAGTGAATCTGTTTAAGAAAAGCAAGGCTAGAGCAATTTTTTAATCAGAGGTTTTTACCCCATTAGTCTGTTTCTTCAGATTTGAAAAAAAGGAAAGTCTTCAGCTGCAATACCTCCATGCATTTATTTCATAGTAGCTGGGGAAGAAGCTTTGAAGAAAAGATCAGTCATTGAATCAGACGAACGGAATAAAGAAATAAGTCAAATTACATTGATTGGGGGGGACACACAATGACACACAACCAAAACACCAAGTCTAATAGTTGATTAAATGTTAAAGCTTTGTCCACCCCATATTGAGAGGGCACACACTTGAGTAGCAAGAAACAGGAAACAGGCTACTCCCAGTTCTCAGAATGCAAATCCAAGGAAATTTCATTAGAGTCTATAGCATCATTAAAGAAAAGATCAGAATTTGTCTATCTGGTTCTATCAACCATGTTAACTTAATTTTGTTAGACACAAAAAATATTAATAACATAACTCCATAGAAAAACAGGAACAGAAACATCCTCAGAAAAGAAGCACTTGTGAAAAAATATTTTTAAAAGCAAGACAAACAACAAGCTTTTTATTAAAATATGAGTAGTTCTTTCTTCTAGTGCCAATTTATGGTAATAAACACACACAAACAAACACAAGTTAGTTTTCCACCACATTTCAGAGGCTAAAGCAAAAGACATAGTAAAATATTAGGGAAATAAATATGGAAACGTACAAAGAAAATAACACCAGTATTTCCTTTTGTTCAAAATCACAACCCTCAAGACAATAAATTTCTATTGAATCAGTTGCAGTCAGAATTTGCCAAAATAACTAGAGGAAGATGTTGTGGTGCCTTTACAAACTACATGGTCTTTTGGACTGAATAGAAGAAAACAGGCCTGTAGACCTGACAATGCTTCTGCTTTTGGCTTGCCTCAGACTTGCCTGTTAGTATATCGCTTTACTGGAACTATTTCATTGTTTCACAATGGTCTCTAATGAAGAAGAAACTGCTGAAAGGAAAAAAGGCATGACAAGGATGAAATTCTCTGACCTGTGGTCTGCAGAAGGTCATGTTGGCTGGTCATAATCTATTAAATCAGTAAACGTAATAAACATTCCTTAGGTGTTTCAAGGATCAGTGGCAATGTGATTTCCAAAAATTTACAGCAGTACCTTGTGTGCTGAGAAATGATCACAACTCTTCATAATATTGAACTTGTCTTGAGGTGACTGAAATGGGTCAGTGAGTTAAATACTATGTCCACAGGTGGTCTGAAAAAAATCAGAATAATTGTTTCAGCTCCTAAAGACTTTACTGTTCAGAGGGTCAGGAAGGGAGAGAAGTATCTTCTTGTTTTGTTTATACCTTTTCAAAGTGTTTTCTAAGTGTAAAATCGGTGGTATATTCACCAGAAGTACCAATGGTATTGCAATAGTCCCATATTTGATCCCCTCCACGTTCTTTTGCTGCTACTAGTGGTAGTGTTCAGGAGCCTAAAATAGATTTCTTATCAAAACTGCTTTCCTATCAGTTCAACTGCTTCAGTTAAGAATGTGATTTATTTTTAAACATTATGCACAGACCATTTGAACCCTTGGTGTAGGTAGAATCACACCATTATATGCATGATAATACCAGTATAGCTTGTTCATTTCCCTTTCTGCACTGGAATCAACTACCCTGATATAATCACTTTACATCATTATAGCTGGGTTTGAAAAGGGGAAGATGGGATGTGACCTGCAGTTTTACTACTTTAAATGAACCTGCATATTTAAAGCAATACAAACTCTGTGTTTAAACAGGGCTTCAGGCCTTGGAGGATTATGAATATGAGTCATTTACTGTGTCTTTTGAGCAAATTGTTCCAAGAACAAACCCCAGTCCTTGCCCAAACCCCTAATTAATGAAAACTAGCTAACCCTGATTATCATGTAGGGCACGGCAAGTGTGTTGAAGGGATGCTACTCAGATTTTAGCTGATGTGATTGAGCACCTATAACCTTGTTTTCCCCTTGCTGAGCTCAAGCAAAGGTGTTTCATCATAATGGGAATTATTCCCAAGTCAATTTTCACAAGTTTTTGCTCTGTCCCCTTTCAATCCATATGATCACAGTTAACTTTAACGATGAGGAAACAAATAGACTTTGGTTTACTGCGAATACATTTTATTGTTTTCTGACTGAAAATATTTTGCCCTGCCTTTACAAAAATCAAGTCCTGTTCTGCAGAGAACACATGGGGGGATGTTACACTGAGAAGTCAGACACTTTAAAAGTTTTGCACACGACAGAATACAATTAAAATGAAATAAAAATAATAACAGCACAGCATTTGAATAATAATACATATCCCAAAGCATCTTCACAAGTAGGTCAATATCGTTATAAGCATTTGATTGTTGCTTACTTTCAAGGGAATGGTTTAAGAATGAAAAATAGTTTAGCGCAGTCTCCCTCTCTTTGTGGCAGTTCCACAAAAGTGAGTGTTTCTGTAGAGCTCCCTGGCACCGAATACCCAGACACGCAAAACCTGGCCAGTGCTGAATTTCATCTCCAGCTGCACAGAACTGTCAGTGTTATTTTCAGGAGTTTTTTTAATAATGTAAACATTGGAAACCAGAATAAAATGCAGATTGCTTACCAGCGTTCACTTTATTTTTATCATTAAGTCACCTCAAGATCTAGATGTGGTTCTCAATTCTCCCTGAAGTTGTGAGGTGAGGGGGTGAGATGGGGGGGGGGTAGGGTATGTGTGCTCTGCAAGACTGAAGCAATAATGAGCATAACATAAGAAATCATATAGGGATAAGGAAGCCAGTTTTCATACCAACATCAGTATTCCTACCCTACCAAGAGCTTTCATTAGATAATATTTAACTCAGATAATTACCTTTCTAGCTGACATTATCCATAGGAAATCACAATTTCCCTATGCCAAAAAGAAGCTAAATGGCTAACTCTATTTCACTCCATACACTTCAACTGATTTTTCAACTGATAATTCAAAGCAGAATATTCTCTCCAGTCTCCATACAAGTGTGAATTTCCATGTGGATGGAATCCTTCCTTTGTTTTTACTTGATTCTCCTGGAAACAGATAAAATTATGACCTTGAATAAGCTGTTTATCAGCAAATCTTTTGCTTTTATGCATTCCCCAGATCTCAAATTCATTAAATTCAGAGACCTCACCTCTCCTTTTGGAGTCGCACACTATAAAGTATTGGTTTTCACTCATATGCCTCCAAACAGAAAGGCCATGAGTTGGGACCGAGCCTCCCTGCTCTGCTGGAGGACCAGTACGCTTTGGGGGTGCAGGTGCCCGTCTCTGACATGCAGATACGGTGCCGCATTGCGCCCGTCCATGGGCAGCCCCCAGCCCCTCGCCCCAGCCAGCTGCCCTTCCCCAGGTTTTGGGCTTCACTGCCTCCACTTTGTCTGCATCCCTGCTTTGTTCTCAGTTCAGCTCTGGCTGTCCTCCGCTCCAGCATTTCAGCTCCAAGGTTCCCGAGCACAGAATAGAACTTCCTAGGCTTTCTCAGAATATAAATGTAAACACGCTTTGCCTTTAGAAAGATTTGGCATTAACATGATGTGTGCCTGTTCTGTCACGTGTAAGCTCTTTGGATCAGGAACCAAAACTTTTGCATTGCAGTTACCCAGCGTGGAACCATTACCCTCTCCAGAACTGTAAAGTGTTATTCAAAAGTAAGAACATATTTATGACATTGTTTAAGCTTGTGTGATCCTGTGACTAAGCTTAGAGCACTTTGCCATTGGATTTGTAAACAATTTTTTGTTTCCAGATGTGGCATTTACTGTCCCAAAAAGATCACCCCAAAAACTTCATGACTGCCACTCTCTTCTTTTCTGGTTGCCACTATGCTACTTGGGGCTAGGACGTGTTTTAACTTCATTAGCAAAGAACATTAAGCTTTATTCAGGTTTGAGCAGATCTCCAAGGGAAATGCTGGTGTGATATGTAATGAGCATATGTGGATTAGTTTGGTGCACGTCTGATGTTCTTGTTACTAAAGCAGTGTTCACATTTACAGCAACTGGAATAATATGCAGTTAAGAGCTTGAGGTGTAAACTTTCCTCCATTTGTCCTTTTCCCTTCACATCATCAATTGCCTACCTCAATTTTAAAAGCACCCTGTTCAACAGGCTAAGTA
Organism: Burhinus bistriatus; assembly: GCA_013397275.1. NCBI lineage: Eukaryota > Metazoa > Chordata > Aves > Charadriiformes > Burhinidae > Burhinus > Burhinus bistriatus. The sequence goes on along the minus strand of VYXH01004672.1, from coordinate 2,644,154 downwards.
CAGTATAAAGCATGAAACCTGATTTATATCTACTTTTAGCCATAAAAAATGCACAAGCAATTTTTGAAAGCATAAAAGAAATTAAGATGTGTCCCAACAAACCTAAAATTGGATAATCACATATATTTGACTAAAGAAAAGTATAACAGGTACTTACCAGATTAAAAACAGTATACCAGATACTTTCAATTGCAAATGTTATTCTTTTTCTTTCTACAGCTCCTGAATATTTCTCAAGTGCAGATCTTTTCTGTTCATTCACATAGCTGAAAGTATTATGCAAAATTGTGCATTATTTAGCCTGCCTTTTTCATCATGACACTCCTCTTTCTGAATTTCTCCAACTTCTTGTTTACTGCATCAAGCATAAAGGAAGCTAAATTCCTTGTACATTTTCTGCTGCATCTCTGATTTGAAGTTCATTCTCATTTACGGTTCATTCCACTTGGCCTCTGACACCAACCTCACCACTTGTTATATTTTAAAAAATAACCATTGTGCTTTTTCTGATGTTTCCGCTCGTTTGAGATTTGTATTCTTAAACTTAATTTCTTGGTTTACTTTGTTAAAATGCCCTAAAAAATCAAACAAACTTGGGCAACTGACAGCTTCTGGATATGTTGAAGCCACTGCCCAATATGATATTGTCGGGTTTCTTTATTTCCCCCCCATGCAGTTGTATTATCTCTTGTATTGCACTTACCTTGTGAGCTTACCAGGAGAGGAACCTTCATTAACTTTGTATCTGTCCGGCAACCAGGACTACAAGGCACTGATTTAAGTCTGAGGCTTTTCAGGTCTGTAATAACAACACCAGTAGCAAAGCCAACACCATTGTAACTGTATGTTGCTCAAAGGAAGCTTTTCATATGAGAAGTCCAAATTCGTTGCCGTACTGTGCACAGGATCCTGACTGAAAGTATATACTCTCTGTGCACTGTGATTGCACCCTCCCCCTTTCCTCCCCTTTTGAAATGATGAGTTGCTTCTCTTCATCATCTCTACTCCTGGACAGTTTTTTTTATATTCTACCAATAGTGCTGGTCACACTTGCATCCAGCCACTTCTCCGATAGACAGCCATCTTTGTGCCTTCCTCCTAGCTGTCCGTTTCCTACTCTTTATTTTCTAGATTTAAAGACTATCATCTTCTTTGTAACTTCCCTCTTTGAAAACAGGATTGTACTGTGATGGTCCGAACAGAATTAACCAAAACAGGGAAGGGAAGGGAAGGGAAGGGAAGGGAAGGGAAGGGAAGGGAAGGGAAGGGAATCCCTATTAGTACTTATGTCTTATTTATCTTAATAACAGACCTCTTGGTCTTTATACAAAACCTGATTTAACTCTGATGTTGGCCTTACTGTGAGAATGGGGTTGCACTAAATGACATCCAGAGGCCCTTTGCAGTTTACGTTTTCCTGTGATTCTACAATTGAGCTAAAAAACAGAAGAGGAGGGTCTTGCTTTGGTATGAAATTCTGAGAAGGCTGAAAATCATTGGTTTACCCTCCAGGAGCAGGTTTTACATTTAACACACTTAAGAATAGTTTCCGTGTCTAAGCCAGTCATTCTTTTAGTCACTGGAGAGAAAGAAGCATTTCCAGAATGTCACCTGTCTTAGATGTTTGACATGAGCTGAAATGGGCAACATGAAAACTGCATGCAACTTTCTGATACTTAAGCTGAAAAAGATGACCCTCACCATATTAGTATTACCTATTTTCCAGAAACATACACCCCTTGATGAGTTATATTTTACTGATGATAACTTTTTACCTTCAAGTTGACTGCACCTTCACCCAAAATTTGAAAGGAACAAATCAGATAGTTGAATTGAGATGTGACAGAGACATTATATCAAGACATAAAACCTAGTATAAAAAATGACAATCCATGTTCTTTTGTGATAACTTTTTTCACCAACAAAACTGCAGGAGAAAAAAAGGGGAAAAAAAAAAGTTTGTTGATAACAAACCTCTCTAAGGAAATGTAAGTGTTATTTGAATGTTACAAGTCAATGCTGTGTTGTTGACAGAGCTCTCCCTGCCAAGCATTCACTTGCATTTATTATATTTCTACAAATGCTGAACAAACCATCCAAGATCATATTGGGAAGCAGAGCATAAGGTTATCATTAATAGCAGGGAATTAACAATGTGATAAAACATTACAAAATTGCTGAAATCAACTCATGACCTGAGTGCTCTGGGTTCAGTGAAAATATTAAATTCTTCACGTGGTCAGGCTCTTAATAGCCACATGCCATTAATAACATGAAACCGTGTCTGAAGAAACTGTCTGATAAAGAAGTTTATTTGGCTGCAAGAGGTAGGGAAAACATCACTGAAGCCTTCTACATACCCCGGTAGAGTACAGGATAACTCTAACTCAGGTAATAGCTGTCCATTCTATATTTGTTATATTAAATATCACAAAGTCTGGCCCATCAACTACTTTCTTGCCCCAGAAACTGTCATATCAAAAACGCACTGAGGATCTTTAGTTTCATATTTTAAACCACTGTAACTTCATTTTTTCTCTTCTCAGGCAGCGCTTGGGAATCACAGAATCACTGAACAGTTGAGATCGGAAGGGACCTCTGGAGGTTGTCTAGCAGGATCAGCTACAGCAGGTTGCTTAGGATGTTGTCCAGTCTCGTTTTGAATAACTCCAAGGATGGAGACATCACAACAACTCTGGGCAAGCTGTTTTTTGTGTTCAAAAAGACTATAAAAACAAATAAAAGATGAAATTATTATCTCTGCTTCAAAAAGAAATGCATACACTATAACTAGAGTTTCAGTCTGAATTATGAAGTGCAAGAGGCAGCTATCATGTCCTCCCTGAAGCTGAAATTCACTTTGCAACTCATTTATCCATGCTAATCAGTCAATAGATTGCAGAAACGATGTGTTGATTTTCCCTCTTTTTAATTTAGTCACTTCTGTTAGCTGCCAAAATTAATTAAATAAAGCGCAGCTCTGAGAGCTGACATAGTAATCAAAAATAGCAGGTGCTTTCTCTCAAAAATCCTGTCAGGAGCCCAGTTTCTGGGCCCCCCATGGTCTGGGAAAGTGGCTGTGCAACTTTTGCTTCCAGAGGGGTCCCTTCTTGCTCAGGAAATATCTAAGTGTTGGCTGGGAAGATGGACAACTCCAGCAGAAGAGAGTGAAACCCTCACCATATCTTGGAATTTGCATCAGGCCCAGTCAAGCACCTGGCAGGTCAACAGGACGTTGAGCCAGCAGATACCTACCTCTACACTGTGGAGTAGCATCACCAAGACAGAAAGCTGTCCCTCTCCTGCAATGCCACCATGAACTCCATGGGTCCCCAAGCTTCTTGGCAATTAGATAAAAACACAGGGATCCACAAGGTTTGTGGATTATGTCCTGGGGGTTTTTCCCAGTTGAAGCTATTTAAATGAATTCATGTCAAATGACAATTGAGGGAAGCCATTTCCAGTTAAAGTTTCAAATAATTTGCTGTTTTCTAAAAAATACCCCAAAACAACAAAAAAACCCCAAACAATGACAACAACAACAACCACCAAAAAAACCCAAAAAACACCCAGACCAAAACCTACCAAGAAATGACTGGGTCTACTTCAAGTTTTCAGTGATAAGCAGAGCTCATTAAGATTATTTTAATCTTCCCTATTTTTTTCCACTTTGTTGAAACTCTCAAAATTTTGAAATAAAAGAGTAGGTTTATTCAGAATACTAAAAAAAATTAATTAACTTAAAAATTGTCTGCATTAACAAGAATGTTTGCTCTCTACATAATATTCATATTATCTCAAAACTTACTTGTTGAGTTGTTTGTTTTTTCGGTTTTGTTTTGGTTTTGTCAGAATCTACAGATCTGTCTGTAATGCATATAATCTAATAAGAATCAGTAAAGATGTACTAGAGCTGTAATTCAAGGATTGGTATGCAAATGTTAAACTGGCAAGTTGTTGAGTTTATTCTGCTTGAATGATGACAATATAAAGAGGGGGAAAGTGAATTTAGCTTGTACAGCTCTTAGGGGTGTTTATACGTATTTTTTAAGGTAAACATCTTCCTGAAGAGAATCCTTTAAAAATAAAAGTAATGGGTCACTTAACAGACTAGAAAATAAGTAATTGGTGAAATAGTATGAAAGAAATAAAGAACTATCAAGAGCAGTAATACTGCATATTTAAAATGACTTGAAGCACCAAGGTAATATAAATAACATTCTTCACCCCACCCCCAAATTGTTTTTTTAAAGGTGCTTGATGTACAAATGCTAGTTGAACAAGCTGACTTCCATGAAGTTGTCTCCAGTGGTAAACTTGCCTTGTGACAAGATGTGCCTGGGAAGGAAAAAACAAATCTCAGCATTTTAGAATTTCCCATTCACAGCACTAACCCTGGAGGCTGCTAACCCCTTAGGCTCTTCACATGCCTCACACAACGGAGCGCCAATTATTGGCCAAATTCTGTTATCCTCCTCCACCATCAAAGTAACAAAAAGGATAAGTTTTAGCCCCACAAACTCAATGGCAAACTTCCCGCTGGTTTCAGTAAAATTAGAATTTTACTGAAATTTAGCCCTTTTTTCAACCTGCCTGGATGCAGTCCTGAGTAATGTGCTCTAGGCATTCCTGCATCGGCAGGGGAGTTGGACTAGATGATCTCTGGAGGTCCCTTCCAACTCTGAAAATTCCGTGATTCCGTGATTCTTTTATTCTTGTTCAGACAAGAGTTCTGTTTGTGGAGCTGAAAGCATGACTATGTTTCACAGAATTGTGATATAGGTAAATACTCTTTAGGTCTCACTATTTAGGTTTCTCAGAGCTTGTGAAAACTGTCCTGTGTCGTGAGTCCACAGCAGAGCCATAAACAGAGCTCTGAACAGCTGACTTGCAGATTCGCTCATTAAAAGGGAATATGACCTACTACATGTCAATACTATTGCCTTTGATTTATTAAAGCGTAGCTGCTGACTCTTTTTTTTAAAATTTTTTCCTACCCGGATACTTTCCTAGCCAGTTGTACAGAACTTTTCCCTACCAGGTACCACTTTGTGGTAGGTTGGAACTGTTAAGATTAACGGTCACCTCTGATTCAGGTTCTTTCTGAGAAGCCACAGTAATTTTTGAGACAAAAATGCAAGTGTACATCACCACTGGAATTTAAAGGCATACGTGAATACACTTAGAAATTTGACCCATTTGGAAAGAGAGCTTCAATAAGTATGATGGAGCAGGTGTACTTATGTGTTAGAGTGAGAAGCACAGTAAAGATAAGAGAAAGGAAAATTGAGGCAAAACCTGGACAAGGCTAGAAGATGACTGAAAAAAACAGAGAAGGGAAGAGGAGAGAGAATTTCTTCATCAGATGGTAGAAAGTGCATCCTGTGCTGCACTAAAGGCTCATGTCCTCCCAGGGAGACAGGATCCTGCACTCCTTGTAAGCCGAAAATACTGGGACCTGATTCTATCATCATTTTTTCTTCTTACTTGCAGCAGCATAAAGGACCCTGGATTTTGGCTAGCAGCACAATATGACTCTGGAAGATTTAAAGCATATGGCTGTCCTCAGAATCCAGACTGAAGTTCCCACACACAAAATAAATGAAAAAAATCACATTTAACGCCAACTTTTTCAATAGGAGTGTTTGAAGCATTCAAATATACTATTTTTACGATCAAGTTCCAGTGAAAATGTTACTGGAAGTTAATTAGGTTTTGTTTAGTTTTTCAAGATGTCATCACTGCTGTATTCAAAATACCTTTAAAAATATTCATTTTAACCACCAGAGCATCTGATAAATGCCCTAATAAAAAGGGCTTTACTAAATAGGAAGCAAATCCTCCTAAGTCTAAACTGATGTTTATTTTGTTCCTACAGCTGAGTTTCAAAATTGCATTTTTTCACATTTATCTGCTGGAGTCTCAGATTGTGCTTCACATCAGCAATAATTGCCATAGCTTTTGCTGTAGCTGGGGAAGACAAGAGGATTCTTTGTATGTCTCTTTTATTACATTGTCAATATATTAATACACGTTATATGAACAAACCTAAAGAGACAAAGAGCTATTTGTTATATTATTATCCGGGGGTGAAAGCACAAATCTTAGGAAAAAAAATCCAGTAGGGACTGCAGCTGAACAAAAGGTCTAAGTAAGGCAGGCTTCGACACCTGATTATATGCAAACCCAGCAGTGCAGCCGTGCAGGGATTCCCTTCTTCTGTTTGCAGACAAGGATGGAATGAGAAGTGGTGAGATAACAAGGGAGCGCATAAGCTTAATGATATGCCTATTTTTTCTATCAGTTGCTAATCTGTAGCTCCGGTGATGATTACTATTTCATCTCCAGAGAGATGCTATTCAGAAACATCAAAATGACATACAATTGAATGCCTTGTGTTTCTTTAAGTATAGGGCCAGATTGTCAGGGCAGTCAGCCACAGAAGGGAGAAAGTTCTCCCATTTTATTCTGGTCTTTGTCCCTCCCTGGGTGATGCCAGCCAGAAGAGGCAGGATTCAGCCTGCTCACCTGATAGGCCGTAAGAAGAGGACCCGTCGGCAGGAGGAGCTGGGCTCTCAAATCTCGATACATCAACACCAGAGTGTACGGCTCCGCACACGACAGTGGTGAGCCAGTGGGTGAAGGGAGTATTGGCCATTCGATTCAGAAGAACAGAGAGTGAAGAGAAAAGAAAAACTGCAAATTAGGCCTTGCCTTATTTTCTGGTTTGCTCTTGTGATAAAGCAACACAGAGGTACCACCCACCCACATTGACCTACAGGAACGCGAGGGCAATTCCCACCCTCGCTTGCCACAAGCCGGACTGTTACTGCCAGTAGCCCTGCTGAAATCAGTTCCCTGTCTGCTGTGCGCGGGTGCTGCTGACTGTATGAACTGCAGGATCCACTCACAGTCACAGCTTTACCGACATGGCTGCAAGGGTCTTAAACCAGCAGCTTCAAGAACTAGTCACAGTGTAGCCTTCTCTCCAGCCTACTAAACGTGCCACCGGTGTCCTAGAGGAGCACGATGCTTTTTCTGCCATCACTACGCTATGACCGGTCCTGGACCTAGCTAGTTTAAGTCCAGCTTGTGAACGTTTCCATAAGCAGCAACCGCATGACTGGACAGCGGTGCAAACAGCCCAGAGTCCCCTCCAGTTGTCACATCAGGCTCTCCAGGTGCAGAAGTTCAGATCTGTGATTCAGGTGCCAGATACTGGAATTGCCAAAACTTTCAGAGATGAAGTTCCCTAAAGATTTAAACATCTGCTTTGAGAAAAATCTAGAACCATTTAATTCTGGTTTGGAACCATTTACATATATGATTCAATAATATCTGCATGTTTAAAATCTTTTTCTTCAAGCAAAAGGGAGAAATGAACTCAATTCTGTCTTGGGTAGGTTCCTGATGTAAACCATGGATTCTTCCTGCTGATAAATAAAGGCTTGTGCCAAAGACACTCTGGAAATCAAGTCTGGTATCAGATTCTTCTTTGTGAAAGTGCCCATAACTTGAGCATGTTAATACTTCTCTAGATGGCACTTCTTTTGGGCAGGAATTCTCTCCCCAGTTCTGAAGAGCAACTCCCACATCTCCTGTACAAGTGCACCTTCATGTAAGGTGCCCTAAATTCTTTCCAGTACCCATTCAATGTGTGACTCAGGGTACACAGTTACCACCAGAGTCAATCCAAAAGGTTTGTACCTACACAAGGACATTTTGCACACGTAGGCAATGTGTGCTGACGGACTTCAGCGGTGAGGCTGAAACTGGATATGCCTTAATAGCATGTACAGAAAAAATATTTATTCTTTGCATTAATACAGAGAAAAGTCAACAAAAGGTACAGAAATCACCACTAATCTTCCTAGTCTGAAGCTTGGTAACCTGCATGAAGACCTCATGCCTCCCTCTGAGACTGGACATTTCCTGGGAGTTCAGTGGTCTGTGTCACTCCTGCTGGGCAAACCAAAAGTCCCTTGAAGCTTCAGTGGTGAATTAATCGTGCTTTAGTCACCTGTCAGTAGAAAATCAGAACAGCGTGTGACTTCTGTGTGAATTGCACATGAAGCATGGATGCTATTTTCATGTTAATAGCTGTGTGGCCTTTTGCTTTTCTGATTTATTCCTTGTGCTTTGTCCAGATGTGAGCAGGTAAAGTGACCCACATTCTCCTCTCTGACACATCGCACATGGCATTGCCCAAGCACAAAGTGTGCAATCAATTTTTTCCCCACCGCATGCAAACACATAGACAACCTTAATCACACCGACTGGCGAAGGAGCAGCCTCCCCTCCTCCTGGACTGTCTGGCAGATGGCACAACAGCAGCACAGCTTCACAGCTCCAGGACCAAAATAACAGATGTTGGATTACCGCACGCTTTCTAGAGCTTTAATCTTCGAAGAAATTCTGGGTCTTACCTGGCTTCCCCTTTCCTCCTGCCATTCACAGAGAAGGCAGAAGCCACGGAAAACAAGATTATGCAGTCCTTTAGCACAGCCTGAAGCTGCAATGTCAGCAGGGATAAAGATGGTGAGAAGAAGGTGTGGTTAATGGCTGAAATACGTGTAAGGGTGCAATCCTTCAGAATGAGGGGTTTTGAAGGTAATTACAGGGCATGAAAAACTCGGTTCAGAAAGATTTTAACAGGGAAAATATTATAGCTTCTTAAAATGCTACTCTGAAAAATGTTATAGGATAGGTTGACCATATCTTACATGCAATCTGAAAATGTGGAAAGTTGTTTGAAAAATTATTAAATGACTGTAGAGAATGAAACATGTTAAAACCAAATGATCATCTCTTCTTCTTCCCTGTAGGTGACTGCCACTTTTGGAGCTGACTTATGATTAGACTAAATGGTTGTGGACAAGGAGTATCTTTTAACAAGTCCCAGATCCAGAATATATTCCCAGTGGGCAGACACAGTAGAGCAGCATCTACACTCAAATCTGCATCTCAGTCATACCTCATATTGTTTGTAACTCATTTTTATTTATATCAAGGATTAGACTGTTATGAGTAGCGTAACCACAGCATTATATTATCAATGGAATTTACACCATCAGTGAACTTTAATTATCATTACAGATCTTGGTCTCATTTGATCTGGAGTAAATTCATAATAACCTCAAGGAGTTTGAATGAAATATTCTAGCATTGCATTTTTGCAGATGGATTCAGGGTCATGAACAGACTTTAAACTGGACCGTTCTAGCCCAGGACAGATTAAATAGATAGGACAGGAAGGAAATAATTTGTTTGGAAGCTGGTAATATTTTCCTCAGTGAGATCCAAACAGGACCTGGTTGCATAAATATTTCTAATTTTATTACTAATTATGCAAGTTCTAAAAAAAAAAATCACTCCACTTTATTCAGTTTACATTTCATTTTTCTCTTACACACTTCTTAATTTAAATGGCAACGTTAAGCCTTCCCTTCTGTTAAAAATGATTTCAAAGTATCATTGAGTTGTAGTTTAATTAAATTATTCAAAGTTTATTATCAAAGGTCTCATCCTAGTACTGAGAGATTGATTATTTGTTTCTGAAAAGTACAAGTACACTCCAGAAACATGCTGCTTTGGATCACTTGGTCTTACAGAGTATTTCTGTAGTGGCTGAACTTCAACACGTGCATCCTTTTCCTGTCTCTTTACAACCAACAATAGAGACCTGAATATCAGAAAACTGCTAAAGCAGCCAAAAAGGATATATTACAGGTCCAGCCACACAGCCTGAATTATGGTTTCACCTGTCTACTGCTTAACCACTCTCTCCAAGAAAGTACTTTTAACACATGAGAAGCCCTGAGAGTACGGCAGGCAGGTTCGGTGCCTGTCCCTGTTTTCCTGAATTGGAGGAGGCTGCTAACAGGAAAATTTCATTTCCTTTTTGTTACGCAGCTGCCGGCTGTCTGAGCTGGCCGGTACAGGGAGGGTATGTGCAGGGGTGTCTTCCTGAGACCTGGGGAAACTGCTAACAGGATTTATACATTATCAGAGGATCGCTGAGGTTCAAGAATAAGGGAGGGACACTTGCATGTTTACCAATACAGGTGTTATCATTGGCATTAAAGACAGTTAGCCAGGTCTTTAGTTAGTTCTCTTGTTATTTCACCTAGTTTTCTTGTTTTCTTGTTTAAAAATAGACACATAATGATTATTAGAGATAGTTGAAGACTGGAGACATTTTCATGAAAAGCATGCCCCCATTTAAAATAACAAAAACATGGCACTTCTTGTGGGATGCCCTAATTTTGATGTGCATTTTCCCTCTTCTGGAAAGTTCAATATCTTGTCATCTACATTTGTGATATTCTGTCACACAGCTTGAGGCTCTTTCTGGAGAAGGTGGCTATGCACTATATTTAAAGGCTCGCCTGCATTTGGTACTTGTCGAAATGTTAACTGGAGATGCTTCGCATTAGGATGCCTTGTTCCCCCAAACAATGTCTGCTGTGACTCGTGTGGCACTCAAATCCTCCTTGGAATGAGGCTTCTGAGGTGCCAAATGTGTTTACTCACTGTGTAACTGATACATACAGATACACATCCCTGCCCCGTAGGGATGAGAATGCATCTGTCAAGCCCTTCTGCTGGCACCTCGCGCTCCTTTGCCAGATAACGGGGTTGTCTCTTTGCTCCCGCTTCGGGGTCATCCTGACCGGGTACAAAAGCCTCATTCAGATGCTGGCATACTGCCACACACTGTCCTGTGTGGCTCCGGTGCAGGAGAAGTTCATGCATCCCATCGTACTCCTGGCTGTTGACTGACCGCTCATGCGTCGTGCGTCAGCATGGTCTCACGCTGAGGTCCCTGACATCCCAGCCTGCTGGGAAGAGCCGCGTGCAGCAGCGCGGCTGAGCTCCAGCCGGCAGGATGCGGACGCACGTCTGTCAGCTCAGTGAAGGAGCGGAGGAAAAAGCGGAGAGGGGGGAGCCTGTCTCAAGCAGAAAAGAGTGGTGGCTCAGCAATATGAGGAGGTTTGTGAGATCGACTGCATAACTCTGAGATCCCACTGCTGTGCTCAACAAATACCATGAGTGCAGTAACGCCCAGGACAACAGCGACACTGAGCTATGTGACCTCTTTGTCCTAGCAGGCACAGAGGAAGACAAGCCCAAGGCAGATGATGAAACTCCACTCTAATCTACATTTATTAAAAATATTATATTTTGGCTTCAAAAAAGATCATTTTGTGCAAAGTTTACGGAACAATGCAAGTTTTTCTCACATGTTTAGTATTGTCCATGGCTTCTTCTCTCTGTCAAAAGGGACTGCCATTGCACATTAGCTTTTTAGTTTTCCTGATACTTTTTCCAGCAGAATTCTTCCCCATTTGAAACCACGGCAGAGATATCTTCTCTGAAGGAAAAAAAAGCAGTCGATAGAAACATAGATCTGGAGGGGATATCTTAAATCATTGATCCAGTTGCTTGCGGACACAGAAAGCCATGCAATAAATGTTTAATACAAAAAGCACAGTTCACTCACAACATCCACGGAACACTTCCCAGCACTCCAGAAACAGATTAAAGGCTGCACAAAGTTCCAAAGTTAGAGGTAATGTTCAAATATCAGCCCACAACTTCTGCCCCCTGCTTTACCCCATCTTCTAAATGTCAGTTCTACCACAAACCTGTGAAGCAAATGTTAGATAAGTAGCCTCTGTTTCACCTTTCATTCACATGGTCTTTCCCAAAGTTAAATCCCTGCCTTTCCTTTGCATTGTTTGTCAAGGATACATAGAGAGAGGAATAATGTAAAATCATCTTAGTTTGGAGCTCACTGAGAGGTCACTGGGAACGATGGACATATATTATTTTTGGCCGGATGCCAATGCTGTTGAAATACTGCATGTCACGTTTCTTGTCCTTGTGGAAGCTGAGGCCTTGCAGCATCCATGCAGTGGGTGCTTTCATTAAGGAACCAACTCATCTCTATGGGATGCAAAAGAGCTCAAAAGTTTTTATCTTCAAAGAACTTACCCAGATATAAGGAGGGCAATATAAAGATGAGGAAGGATGAGATTTAGCCAGTTGTCAGAAAGAGACAAAAATGGCCTCGCGGTTATACGTCATAGCTATTGCATTAATATGTGTATAACCAAGATGATGCAAATGTCTTTATGTGACCACCAACCCAGAATTCCCATTAGAAGGGCAGAGGAGCAGGATGCCACGGGATATCTGACCTCCTTTTTTCAAACATGTGGAAATACTTTGAGGGCCGCAAAGCTGTGAGGCGAGAATATTTCGCTCACGGAAGGACAATGCAGTGAGCATGTACGCCTCATGCAACAGCTGCAGATCATTTGGTGTGACACACAAAGCCCATACAATATGAAGGAGCACTACCAGCCTCCCAGCTACAGTTACCCTCGAGCTACATTTAGGTCCTTACCTTCAGTATACTGTAAAATAGCACTCTGAGTATTTCTCTGAGTCCGAAGCGGTTTCTCAAAATGAGTTGCAGGCTCAGAAGTACCTACCACCTTGAGGAGGAATTCCAACTGTGCTGATTTAATTGAGTCTGCAAATGCCACGTTTCCTTTTCCTGAAAACTTGACATCGTTGACTCGGGAAGGGAGACCCCAGGAGAGTTGATTTACTTTTTTTGCGTTTTCTTTTCCTTTAAACACGCTGAGAACTACAATGCTTGAGTCTTCGGCAATTAAAGTTACCAATTTACAGTTATTTAATAGTGGCTGGATTCTGAGGGTGTGCGTATCAAGAGAAATTAGCACTCAGTAGTGTAGCGAGGGATCTGCACTAAGTGCCAGATAAACATTCCTCCCATGCAGGAGGAGGAAGGCGGTGTGCTCCCTGAGAAACCAGCTTGCACGGCTTTAAAAGTGGAGTTAGTCACCTTTCCTCTGCTACATAGTACAAGCTCACCTGGGAGTTGGTTTCTGGTTTCTAGGTAGCTGTAAACCCACACACTTGTTTAGGCTGCTCTTTTGGAACACGGTGGCTTCCAATAGCCACTGGCCATTTATTCTTGACTCCAGACTGCATTTTACCACAAGATATTTTTCATCTGTAAGCCAAACAAATACAGTGATTCAACTCAAAAATGAACCTTCATAAAGAATGGAGTAGTCCTTTCTTGAATGGGCTTTTCTGAAAAACAGTTTTTCCTGGGAACAACGGGGTAAGCCCTGGAAAGGTATGATTCAGCATGAGGCAAGGGTAACACCGTGGCCTTAATATGCCATACTAGTTACTAAATAAATCAGTTGAACGTGTCACGAAAATTAGGTCTACTCCTAAGTAAATAAAATACTTGGCTACTTTGAACTGTCTTCAGTATATTCTGACTTTCTTACTACGCTCTTTGCTTTTAATTGCCTAGAATCCCCCCACAATTACCTAGAAACCATAGGTGCAGTGAGGAGAATAGCCAGGCATCCATAGTAAAGATCAGATTAGTCCGTCTTTCAAGAATGGTTTACAAATAATTGATTCTCCTTTGGGGCCAGGGAATGGGAAAGAGGGCCTCTTAAGCTCACTCTCATCTTATTATCTTGTTTATTGTATTATCTTGTAGTCAGTTCAGATGTAGCACAAAAGAAAGCAGACTCTGTCACATTTTACTTCCCCTTTGCTACTCTCTCAACTTACACTCAGATAAAAGCAGCTGAGACTACAATTCTTTGATTTTACCCTAGAAGGGAGATTCTTTAGGGGCAACTAAGCATCGGTGATTCTTGTTAAGCTTTAAGTTTGGGGTTCCTACCCCACATCTCACAGCCATAGCCTGCTGGTGGCCGGAATGGTTGGGTGCCTCGATATGAAAGCTCAGCCTCTCCTGCCTCCAGCTGGGCTCAAACAGGCATAGCTCAATATGGGAATTTGTCTTTTTCCCATCCAGTGCTTTCCTCCAGTTCAGCCTGAGCCATAAGAGTTGGAAGGTCCTGAGTTATGCTGTGTCTGAAAAGAAGTCCAAAGAAGAGGGCTGCTGGGTGAATTAAGAAAGACATGAATAGATGTTGATGGGTTTCTCTTCTTGCTCTAAAAATGAGTGAGGAGAATAACAGCATGAGGGAAAGTAGTAGAAACTGCAGAGATCGTTCTCTTGCTGATGAAATCTGGAGGGCTTAAGTGGGAGGGTTGGGTTGGATGTTCTGGAAGAAAAGATAAAAATACTGTCATTATGCTTTTGGGGAGGTTTTATACTACTTTTATTGCTGTTGTTCTCATTACTGATATATTGCTCATGGAAGCAAACATGAGTGAGTTTTCAGCCTGTCCTCCTGGGGACAGATATGGCAGTGGAAAAAGAGGGAAGTTCAAAAGATAACCGTACGTTTGTAAGGAAACCCAAACCCCAAAACTGCTTGCTGCTGCCATGGTAACTACATTTATAATAGAATGAAAATATGAGATACGGATAACATTTCTTCTGCTTTTGACCTATTTGCTTCTCCTATAGCACCTCTCATCTCAGGCTTGCCTGTGAGCACCTCAGCCCAGATGATTTGCCCTCTCTGCAGGGTGTCTACATCTTCTAGAGAGCTTGACCTCCAGCCCAGATATCTCCTCAGGGGGGTTCCTCAGCCGTCCTGAAGCATTTCCACCTATGTACCTTTAATTCTGCTGCAATGAAATCATCATACTGTGACATTCCTTCTTGGCACAACCATTTCTTGGCTATGCTTCTGTCAACATGTTCTTTCCTTTTGAACAGCCTGGGTCTGGGGTTTTCAAGAGCTGGAAGGAGGAAGGGAGGGGATTTTGCAGGTATTTTTTCTGAATGTATATCCATAGGTAGTTAGCTGAACTGAAAGACACCAAAAAAAGTTTGGTTTTGCTTAAGGATGTTGGGTTGAGGCACCTCTGTACCATCTGACCTTGAAATGCTTCTGCCTACGTTAGGTCTAGAAATAGGTGGTTTTAGCTGAGAGGCAGTCAGGCAGAGAGAAGCAGCAGAACGGTGCAGAGGCCAGGGTAAGCATGTGTCTATGAAGCCTTTTCTTTGCAGCCTAAAAATTGGGACCTTGATGGGAAATGGGGAGTCATCATATGACGCAGTGTGGGGATGTGACCCACAGGGAGGGAAGGAAGCAGCATCACTCTCTACCGTCAGAGCTGTATC